>CM053787.1:432131825-432714325 GCA_028749045.1 Cupressus sempervirens | reverse complement strand
AGAAACTTGAACAAGATAAATGAGTTCTAAAACATGAGATCGAATCTATGTTGATGGAGATAACTAAAGAAATTGAAGAAATAAAGAATAATGAGGACAACCTTGATCAATCCTTGAAGGAGAAGATAAAATAATATTTAAATATAAATCAT
Source organism: Cupressus sempervirens (assembly GCA_028749045.1). Taxonomy (NCBI): domain Eukaryota; kingdom Viridiplantae; phylum Streptophyta; class Pinopsida; order Cupressales; family Cupressaceae; genus Cupressus; species Cupressus sempervirens. The sequence goes on along the minus strand of CM053787.1, from coordinate 432,714,173 downwards.
GGGATGGAAAGCAGAGTAAGGGTGCTAAAAGAGGAAACAAAAGGAAGAAAGAAGCATGAATAATATCTTATTCAGAAAGCCAGACATATTGATTAAAAACTTAGAAATGAATGAGATCTTAGTAATAGTGAATGTGTCACTATGTGTCTAAACACAACTTAGTGAAGCTTGATGCACAACTTGAAAGTCAAATAATAAAGGGTAATACATAGTCTCATGTTTTAGAAAGGTGAAAGTTCAATATAATCCATCATTTTACTAAGAAGACCACATTATATTTGGTCATAGGGTAGTGCAATATAGACAAAGAGTGAATGCTACATCTTTTTTTGGTCGATGGTTCAAACGTAACAAATATGGGCATAGATCAAATGATTACAATAAAAATTAGAATTTAAACAAAGATGATATTAGATGATTTACTTACAAAAATTATGGACATATTGCTAACAAATTCAGATCAAGAGGAAACAAAATAAACTATAGGTATGGGCAATTCAATGAGATATGTTACAAATGAAAAAATCTAGGAGATGTTGAAAAAAATTGTAGAAGAAAAAATGAAACATGAAAAAAAGAGGTCTAGTGACAATAATAATATTATGCAAAATAATGAAAAAGTAAAACAAAAGGTTATTTTGGATGAAATCATGCAACATATGAACAAGACATGGGTGAGAAAAAGTGACTCTAATGGTAATTATGGATCTAGTACACTTGAATTTAATGTAGAAAGTATTAGGGTCAAGCAACACTAAGAGGGGGAGGTTAAATCAGTTTTACAACACTTTTATATGATCTAGTCATCTTATAACAATACCATACAATAATATAAATCATAAAGAAAAAAATAAAGAATTCACCAAATAGGAACTCATAACACTCTCATTTTTTCTCAAGGAAACCCAAGTCAAGATAAAATACCATTGGAGATTCAATCTACAAGATAATGTAGTAGTATAAAGATGTCCATGATAGGAGGCTTGTTTTTTTTGGGATTCAATACAATAAATCTAGTGCATAAGTCCATGTTAAAGGATGAGACCTTATTAAATGTCTTTCAACTCTATTAGGAGTTGATTAAAACAAAATGTAGCTCACAACTCAAACACAAAGAAGGTTAAATCCACCTTCAAGGACTCATTGTCCATTGCATCAAATACTACATAAAAAATTTAATATGAATCATCCTTAAATTAAATTAAATATTTTGTGGGGAGGGGATTTCCTCGGTCAAGCCCCAGTTGAGGAATCAAACTTAAATTGAAATAAGTAATGATAATAGAATGTTATCATGTAGTAGAAGTAAATTTAGAATTGAAGAATACCATAACAATTTTGATGCAATTATGTTTGATATGCGATCAAGTATGTTAATATAATAGTTTTGGATCAACAAAAGTTAAAAAGGAAACCATGTAATATAAAACCTTGTGTATGCAAATTATTTTAGTATGCCTCAATGATGAATTGAAGAACTTGAATTATGAAGATGGATCTCTTCTTTTATGGCCAAACTACTCGACCCCAATGAAGAAGGAAGCTAGATCTAGAATAAGAAATGTATAGTGGGTTGGATGGAGAAGAATTATTTTCATGCTTGATTACTTTATTTAGAACTCCATGGAAATAATTTCTTAACTTCTTGGGTGTGGATCTTACATGAATCATGGATGACCAAATGAAGAGAGATGGCCTCCTTCTAGAGAAATTCAAGAATCAAAATTGAAAAGGGTTGAATGCACAAGGTGGGAAACAACATTATTTAGCATTGGGCCATATATTTCATGAGAGAAAAAACCTACATAGGGATGAACTCATCCCTTACCCCAGGTAGGGGATAATCTCATCCTTGACCTAGAGATGCAAAGTCCCAAAAGTGGGCTTTAGATCTATGAAATATTATGGGGTTGAGACAAAAAGATGACATATGTGGAAGAAATGGTTGTAAATGAATTTAAAGTGTGATTTATGTTGTTGAGGGAATAATTAAAAAATTACACATATAACTTGATGCTAACTTAGAGTTTTGAGAAAGATTAGAAGAAGAAAATGGGCCTATATTTAAGTGATTGAATGAAAAAGGAGGTCCCAATGTAGAAAAATACACTAAGGAGGCTAACAGGTCTTACAAAGAAAGTGTACACTTGAAGGTGGTACATTTAGCTCACACTCTAGTGGGAATATGAGACAAATCAAAGAGAGAGAGAGAGAGAGAGAGAGAGAGAGAGAGAGAGAGAGAGAGAGAGAGATGTTGAATGAGGTGAAAATTTACAAAGAGATGGGACACCACTAAACTTAAGGAAACAACACCCCAAACTAAGGATCCGAACTCCACATCCAAGCACGAAGACATGAAAACAAAAGAAAAAGAAAATACACACAAAGGGGTTAGAACTAAAACAAACTCCAAATCATCTAGTGAGAGAGAGACCTCTACCAAGAAATGCCTCACTAATATCATGTCTGGAAGCTATTAAAAAAGCATAAATAATCACATAGGAAAATAAGATCATAAAGAAATATGATAAAAATCTCATGATAAAATATATTACTATGAGAGTGAAAGAGAGAGATAGAGATGTGATTACCTCACCTAATAAGATTTGTGTGTCTTACTATGAACCATAAAAGATATGATTGAATAGTCTAGTAGGTTTTTGTATTTGGTATTAAATCATAAAAAAAGGGGGTAGGATTGAATAGTATAGAATTTTTTTAGGGCTTGTAGTCGATCCTACAAAAACCTTAGACCTTCTCATGGCTTTTCATACATGTGTATGTGTACTCTTCATGAATCGATTGGGGTCTATTATCCCTGAAGAAATGTTTGTGTCTACACCACACAGATCAATTTGTTTTTCACCATAGGGCTTTCTTGTATTTATATTCTATATGGATGGACAAGGGTCCATTATTCATAGGTATTGTGTTTATAAATGTAAATCCTATGGATGGACAATGACCAATTATACACGTCAAGGACCACGCGCAACAAAATAAAAGTAAAAAAGAATAAGTATAATAAAAGGGAGACCATATGTATGCCCCCTCCTTATGATGTCATATAGCTGTCATAAGGAAGAGAATCAAGGAGTCCTACTTTTATCAATAAGGAGAGACCCTTAAACAACAATGTATGCCACAACCTTAACTAAGAGCATGGACTCTTATAAACTATGATTATAGATAATCATGAATGATATTTCACTTATGAGAAAAGACCCTTGAAAGGAAGATACCTTGTTCACAAGACATCTACGTTCTAGTGGATTGTCTGAAAAAAGATAGCATCTTCAATAAAAAATAGGGGAAAAAACAAGAATGATCTCATTTAGCCCCATGTTTCCAAATAAAATAAGGATTCTTGATAAGGGATGAAAAAATTTAAAGCACATTGTGAGGGAAAACACTTATTATGAACATATTCTTGCAAATAAAGAAGAGGTGATGATCAAGGATATAAACCTCTGGTATGTAAGAGAGAATCCCGATCAGAATGACAATTCCTTATACAAAAATAATGTCACATGATAAAAAGATACCAATGTACTAAAAATAATTGATCCTTAGAAAAAAGAGAGAGAAAATGTACAAGCAACCCTACTCCCCAATTGTAAGGACAAAATACTTCATATGATATACATGTCCAAACAACATAAAGTGTTACATGTATGCTATAAAATATATCACATATAAACTAAACAATATGGAAAGGAATATACTATATATGATTATTAAATGACAAGTATACAAATCCAAGGCATGAAAGTAATTTGTGAAGAAAAGACAATCATATGTTGCATAAGAAAAAGTAGCACATGTCAAAATAAGAATGTGTCATATAATAATACAAACTATAAAGAAATAAAGGAGCACTAGGAAGGATCACACATAATAACATCAAAAGGGCCATCCTATTTAGGTAGGATATGCCTCTTAATGTAGGAGGAATTTTCTAGAAAGGGATACTATTATCAATAAGGAGAAAGATCTAAATTAAAAATAAATTCATATATCATAGTAGAAACAAACTGACATCATAAAGAGATTATAGATTCTAGAGTGAATAATAAAAGAAACAAAAAGAACCTTAATGGAAAGATATTTTATAATATACATGCCCTTTTCAAGAAAAGATAAATTTACACATAAGAACATAACACAAAAAATATAGGCAAGGGAAACATGACATTATAAATGATGTAAATTCACAAAGGGCAATGTATGCTCAAAAGGAGAGATAATGAGGGATAATATGTCAAGCTCCTTAATGGTTTCTCCTAGATAGTAAATATAAACTTCCTAATGAATATAAGATTAATGCACACTATAAAGGAAATTAACATATAAATAAACATGAAAATAAAGGGAGAAAATAGAAGATCCCCAAAAGAGATGAAAAAGATGAACCTTGCCCCTCAGTTAAGAGAGACAAGAAGAAAAATAAATTGGGCCACTATCAAATGCATTATATTGGATAATGGAGAATGACACAGGGGTTACTAATACTAATAATATTTATGAAGGAGAAATAAAATATCATGTGTTAAGAAAGTTTACCTTGTTCAACATTATAATGAATGTGTAAGAGAAAATCATCATAATCATTAAGTAAATGTATACAATTATGATGAAAAGGACATGAAATATATTAATAAAATATTTGTAAAAGGGTTAAAATATCATTTTAGGATTTCAATCTCATTTTAGGTTCAATCATAAGATGGTTATAGACTCTATTGGCTAAATCTTGTCAGGAGTTGATAAGGGGGTATGTAGGGTTGGTAAAAGAAGATGAAGGGGAGGTCATGTTGGAGTAGATGTAAGAGGAAAATTATGAAGGGGAAAAATACATAGAGCAAATTTGTGTTTTTTTTAGGAAAAATTAACAATAAGCTTATTTCCATGTTCACTAATACCAAGTCCCAAACATATGTAACCTTGTTGAGTAGTAAGATTATAACCCTTGGTATCAGTATTTCTAAGGGTAGATGGAGAAAGTGATTTATCTTGGGATGAAAAAGAAAATTTAGTATAGGGACAAATAGTGTGAGCTATATTATCTTTGGGAAGAGTATATTTATCCATGATAGGTGATGGAGAAGAGGCTTTGTCTATGAAACATCTAATATCTAGACCATGAAAAATGTTGAGAAGATGTAAACAGTTTTGAGGATTATAAAACAGTTGATCTTAAACATGAGGAATAAGGTTATAAGGATTAACATCAAGGTCATTAACAAAATCCCTTATGTGATCAAGATATGAATAAGGAAACCACATAAAATTCTAGTAATATGCTTGAAGTATGACTCGTCTAGAAACCTAGTATTAGTTAGTCTCATTATACCATATGCAAGAAAACCATGTAAGGACATGGACATCATGAAATGGAAGAAACCCTCATATACCTAAGAAGCATGATCATTAAAAGTAAGAATAAAGGTGATCATATTTATTATTACACACCAAGCTATTTTAGAAAGCTCCATGTTACAAATTATATCTCCAAAATATAGTGCTCAAAGATAATAAAATCAAGATGGTGAAAACTCACAATGAAGTGAAGAATATGTATCATTAATATCAAAAGTTTATGAAGTGTGAAAGAAACAAGTTCACCAAAATGTAATCGTGAAAATGTGATCGACACTTACAAGGATAAGAGGAACACCAATATCCATCTACAAGGGAAACCCAATTTGTACAAATGGAAAGCACCAATGCATGATCTCTTGAGGGTGTGAGGAATGACTTGGGGATTTGTTCCTCCTTTCCCTAAGAGAAGGGATCATAACGTAATGAAATCTAATTTATGAAAGTAAGAACTATAAAGATACTCTGTGGTTTAATTTATGAGAAAGAATTATGATACTCCAAAGGGGAAAAGATGCTCACGCCCAAAATAAAAACTTATAAACAGGATGCCAAACTAAAATTTTCTAAAATATTAATTGTTCATACTTGGATCTGCAAACCCAAATAATATGGAGGCCTAAGAATAGGGATGAATTCCTAGGTCAGGGATGTCCTGAGGCTAGGGATGTCATGGGTCAAGGATGAGGTCAACCTTTACCTATTTAGAATAGAAATATTAAATGAAAAAACTATATTAGAAGCTAAAACCCAAGATTTGCAAATCCAATCTACACAATTGTAAATTTACAATTGCACACGATAGAGAGGGAGTATTCTGGGTTGGGAGTGGCTTGCCTACATCATGCCCCAATTAAGGAATCAACTATAAATTGAAATAAATATTGATAGTAGAATTATATCATATAGTAAATGTTGATTCAATTATGTTTGATATGTGATCAAGTATGTTAATGTACAGTATCCTTGAATCAACACAAAATCAAAAGAAAATCATGTAATAAAAAACCTTATGTATGTAGATGCTTGTAATATGCCTAAAAAATGAATTAAAAAGCTTGAATACACAAAAATGGATCTCTTCTTTCATGGTCAAACTACACTACCTCAATGAAAAAGGAAGCTAGATCTAGGAGAAGAAATACATAATGAAATGGATGGAGAAGAATGTGTTTCTTTCTTGATTTCTTGCTTGACAACAACCTTGAAATGCTTGATTTATTTCTTTGCTATCGATAGCTTACATTTATCATGGATGTTCAAATGAAGAGAGAAGGACCCCTCTGAAAGAAATATTCAAGACTATGCTAAGTTACTAAGAGGGGAGGGGTGAATCAGTAACTTCTAAAACTTTAACAATTTTAATTCTTAATCCAATGAATCAATTAGCACTTAATTCATCACATCTAATTGCATGCATGAGAAACTGAAAACATGAAAGCATCCATAACACTTGAACACAAAGATTTGGTAACCTAGAAACCTTCCAAATAGAAAGTAAAAGTTGGGTCGAGATGATACCCACAAACTTTAGTACTACAACATAAAGTTGGCCTATTAAGGCTTACATTGATCACTTATGATGATCAGCCCTATTAGGAGCAAATAGGACTGCTAGGTCCACCTTGTGAGAGGATTTACAAACATACAATGAAGTATGCACTCGGTAAAGAGATTTATAAAAGACTATTAAGTCTACCTTGTTAAAGGATTTTGACCGGTTCACTTGTTAGGATGAAGTAGTATATCTCTAACTTGCAACTGAGTTTGCTGATAGAGATTCCTTAGTGTACTGATCACCTTTTTGTGATATAAATGACTCTGATGCTCCTTGTACTGTTATGGCCTTTATAATTCTTTATCTTCTGAATTCATAACTTGAACTTTTCACATCCACATTCACATTACAATACATACGCTCACATTGATATGGTACAATACATTAAATATATATACCAATCCAAATTACAAAATATCAAAGTTTTCCATGATACAAGTTAACACAAATATTACAAAGTTTGGCCACATGAAGATACTCAAGTTCTGAAGATTGACTTGGTGAGGTTCTAATACTCGACATCCACTATCAATGCTTGGCATCATCATGCACCCAGTAGATGTAGAAGATTGGTTCATACTAATCACTTTCAAGTAGTCTTGAACTTAGTCTGCACTGGTGACTTGGTAGATATTGTGCAACTCAGTAAAAATTGAATCACTTGGTTAGCATAAAGTAGCTCGATTAACACTAGCTTTGCATCACATGAACTGTGAACTTGGTAGACATTACAATGCTCGATAACCATTGATAAACTTGGTGTTTAATAAAATGCATGGTTTGAACTACTAAACTTCATACTGACTGAATATGCTCGATAACCACTAGGATTAGTCCAAAAGACTCAGTAGCAATTGTAGAACTTGGTGGCTACTGAATTACATGGAAAACACTATAAACTATTCAATGAGCTCAGTAGCTATATAGAATCTAAATAAGTGTGTGTCACTAATAACAAACTTGACAGATATGTCAACAATCTCCCCCTTTGGCATTAGTCACAAAAAAAAGTATTAGCCCAAAACTAAATACCTTATATCCATCACCACGTGATACTAGCTTGGTAGAGTATACTATATATTTTTTGAGATTTTTCAAATTTGATCTTTGTATGTATATACAAAGTAGTTCTCCACCATAGCATATTTCTCCCCCATACTATGTGTCTCTCTATGTACATGTCTTGCTTTTCTTCAATATAACTTTTCTCCCATATCTCCCATATACATATAACACTTCTCCTTCTATATAACTTTTCTCCCCCTTTTTTATAGTAATGTGAAAGATTTATTTTAACTTATTTACATGGAGACACCAAAATGAGATAAGAATTCAAAGTGTACCTTGAGAGTGATTGCCAAGGTTTTATCCCAATTTTCTTGCAAAACCTTGCATGTATGAATTACAATTTGCACCTCTGCTAATAGTTCAATCATGCGGTCTGCAATAGAGAAGTTGCTATCATGTATTAGATTTTTTGAATATACAATATATTTTTGCATAGAATCCATGATTGGACGGATCATATTTTGTATGTCAATCAATGTTGAGTGGATCCTTGCTTCTTCTCTTAGCAATTTAGCTTGCATGTCTAACAAAAATTTGATCTTCTTAAAATATGCAGAGCTTGAACTAGGGTCAAGTTGCAGCTATTGAGCACTTTCTTTAAGATCTATATCAATTTTGGACAATTTGTCCTTTACTTCCTTTGTATACTCAATGACATCACATAGTTTCCCAAAAAGTGATGACACATTTGAACAAGACACCTCAAGATTGACCAAAATTGTAGAAATCTCAACTTGATAAATGGCTATTTGCTGAGAAATTTGCTTCATCACTTTATTATTAAAAAAAATTCAGCCTTTTCAACTAGCTTATCTTGACCTTCGATGTCCTCATTGAATTTTTGGACTGCTTCTCCTAGCTAATACAAAATAGGTTGAGAAGAGTCAACCTCAATTCCTATTGCCTCATTCAAAATATTCTTGGCATCATCTATTATCTTATACTCTTTGTCTCTCTCTTCTCTTAATCTTGGTTGTTTAGCCGTTTCTAGAGGAGTTCACCAAATGTGTGCATTTGGTCTATAGAAAGATTGTAAATATCCCATTTGGGAATTACTATTTCCTCATCTAAATCTATGTCTTCTTCTATCTCCTTTCCTTTCCCCAAAATTTTTTACTTGATTTAACCTTAGGCTTAACTATCCTTGTACATATTTCTTTTGTACCCAAAATGGAAACAATAGTAGACATACTTGGACTTGTAGTAAAAACTGATACTATACTAACTAATATAATATTTACAGAAATACTTGAAAAATCCAAATTTGAAGTAGCCAAAACTAAAGTAGTCAAAATAGGAGAGCTTACCATGGATGTACTCAAACTAAAGAAGTCAAAATTGGAGAAGTGAAGACTGAATTACTCAACTTAGTAGATGAAGGAGTCTATAGCTCGATGGATGAAGTGGAAGTCACTTCTGTCAATGATATGTTGAGCTGAGTTGGAGCCAAGAGTGATTGGACATTTGATGTATCAATAGTAGTCACAACCAAACTTTTTGAAGCTATCTCCATACTTGATGTTGTCAATGGTTTTCTCAAGGAGTGAGGAAGTGAGGCAATGACTGTTGTAGCTATCTTGATTGGGTCAGTCTCTTCATTATCTTACTTTTCTTCCTTGATAGCTTTTGGACCTTGATCCTCTTCATATTCTTCATTATCAAAGTGATTCACTTCAACATTTTCTTCCTCATCTTTCTCCTCATCTTCTTCTCCATCATCATCCTTTACTTCAACTAGAAATTCACTTGGTTTATGAAGATGATAAATATTTTTCCAAGTGTTTGTAGCATTTTTAACAATATGCTCTATGTCCTTGATCAAAACCAAACAAGTATTAAACCTTAGAGTTAGTTTTTCTTCATTTTTCTTTAATGACTTTTTCACCTTAGCATAATACATGCATGGTAGTAACTACCTCAGGGTTTGTGCATATATTTCTTTGACTATTTGCATAGCAAAATCCTATCTTGGCTTTATCTTCTCTAGCAATTCACTGGAGACTTGAGAAGCGATCTAGTCTGGTGAGTACATCCACTTACCCATTTTGTTCAACACCAGGTCTTCAACTTGCTTCTACTCTACCTCATTCCTAATCTCATATTTCAATGATTTAAATTTTTTTATTTCTACTCCTTCTTCCATTTTCTTTAGCCTATCCGGTCTATTGAATGCAATGTCACTTCCTTTCTTTCATGACCTCCTTGTGAAGACTATAGTGGATGACTTTATAGGCTTGGTGATGATCACCTTGCCCTTTTTCTTCAAAGGTTCTTCTTCTTTCTTAGATTCTTCCTCATCCTCTACTTCTTACACATCCTCACCTTTTCCCTCGGTTAATAAGAGAGGTGCACTTGATTTCAACTTTGCTATCCTTCTCTTCCCTTTGTTAACTGCCTGTAGGAGCTTTATCTCTAGCTCAATTTTGGACTTAGCTTCTTCATAAGTTCCAAAATGAGGGATCTTGGGATCAACAAGTTCATTGATAAGGGCTTCAATGATGTCCTTGGTTTCATCAATGTTTACCTCATAGCCAAGAGGTTTTACCCATGCAACTCTAGGTTTAACTACCTAGATATATACCTTGTCATTGTCCACCATGAAGCACACATCATCTTTGTAGTCTTCAACTAACTTCTTTGGTATCCTAAACCTACTATTCATTTTCTCTTTGAATACATCAAAGTAGTTTTCCTTGATGTTGGCATAGTTCTCACCCATTTCTGCAATATATTCATTTATTTGGTAAAGCACAAGCACATCTTTTCTCTAGACTATAGTGCCTTTAGAAGGGAAGAACTTCTGAACATAAAAGAATAGACAGCTTAACAATGAACCAAATTTGTATGGATTTTTCTTTGATGTTCTAATACTTTCCATATTTTTGTTGAATTTTCTAAACAATAGGTCAGCAAGGTCATATGATAAGTTGTTGTTAACCACTTTATATGCCAAATCCACTGCTTCACATGATGCATTGTTAAGACGGCTTGAACTATATATCTTATGTGCAATAACATGAATTCCAAATTTCAATTATGCATCCATAACACTACTGATTTTCATACCTCTGCCATCCCATTTGGCTAGGGTTTTGTTCTCCAACTCTACTTGACCTAGGGTTTTCATCATTTTGGCTTTGGCTAGCATGGGGAGGCCAGTGATTCGATGAATCATCTTCTTTGTTATCAAAATTGGTTGCTTTAACCACAACTGTCTATTATGCACCTAGCTAAGGATAAACCTAATCCATTTGATTTGAAATTCTTGGGGCATATGGGGAATATGTGTCAATCCTTTTGCTTCCAGATGTTGATGTTCGGGTTTTAGGGTTCCATCAACACATAACTAACCTAGGGCATCATCCATTTCTAGAGTACCAATTTCTTGAATAGCACATTTAAAATGAGTACAAATGTCATTAACAATAAGTACCTTAGGAGGGATTTTGGATTATTCTCTGCTTGGTTCTAGGGTTTTAGAAACCATGGGTATGAGCTTGAAATTAGGCATTTTCCATTCAATTCCTCAAACCAACATGTCAGACCCTTTCTTGACCTTTTTGCTACTAGATGCCATTTTCACTCAGTAGCTTCAGAGAACTTCAAAAAACTTTTGCAATAAATTCGCTCAAGGTGCTTTGATCACACTAAAAATAGCTCTTTGCAATAGCACTCAAAAATTCACGGTAAGAAATGAATTTAATTCTATGCCTTTTGTTAAAGCTTCACCATTAATGCTCAGTACACATGTAGATAGGTTGATAGACTGTCATCCACTATATGACATTGATTACTCGATGACATCTCCATGATTCGGTAACCATAAGTGCCTTTGTTACTCTCGACCTTGCTTGGTAGAGTCTATAACCTGACCTTACTCGGTGGAGAAGGTAACTCGGTAATAATTGATATCAATCTTTCTTAGTGATCCCTTTGTATCTTGTATATGGATTTGGATCTTTGTTACCTTTCAACTGGTACTGATTCGGATGTCTTCTTTGATAGCTTGGTTCCAATTCTTCCTTGAGAACTTAATTAGGAATGGTAGAGTCACCCAATTCTTGAGTTACTTGACCATCATTGCTCGGACTAGTATCCTCGGTAGACTTAGAAATCCATTTCTATCTCATCTACTTTCAAATGTTATCAGCCTTTGTTTTCTGCTTATCTTCAATTCTACCAGTATTCATACAATTCTTGGCAAGATGACCAAGTTCTGTACAAATGAAACATCTTTTAGTGGTATCTCTTTTCCTCATATGATGTTTAACACAATTCATACCAATGTGTCCATATTCTCCATAGTAATGAAATCTACACCAGTTATTGTAATCCCAACCAAATATTGCTTTCACAATTTATTATATAGGATTCAATGTCTTTCTTTTGCATTCTAGTTCCTTGTGTCCATGTTTCTTACATTTATGATAATTGCCTTCAAATCTTGGTTTCTCTTTGCATTCATTAGCCCTGTGACCATGCTTATTGCAATTGTAGCATTTTCCATTAAATTTTCCTTTTCCATTGTTCCAACTTTTTTTTGATGTATGGCCTATCTTACCATATTGATTTCAAGTAGGTCTTTGATTCTTTTGAGCACGTTGTTTGGAGGATTCACCTTCTTCTTTGTATCCAATTTGTGCTTTTCCTTTTTTCCTTTAAAGGTTTTGCTCATTCAGTTGATCCATGTCTGCTTGAGATTTCATCATTCTCTCATTGATTTGCTTCTCAGAGTTTAGGTCATTCCTCAATAATTATTGATTTGTCTTTTAGATCTCAAATCATTTTTTATTCTTTCATTGATTTTCCTTTCATAATTTAGATCATTCCTCATTCTTTTATTTTTCAAATATTAGGCTCATGATTTCCTCATTTGCATTGGAGAGTTGATCAATAAGGTCTTCTTACTAAAGGGATTGGTTCTAGATTTCATTGTTCCTTCCATTCATCTCTTCTTCTTCTTTTTTTCTCTATTCCAAGACTTCACATAACCTTATTGACTAAATTTCTTGTACTCTTTTTAGCTTTCTTACTTCTTCTTGCAAGGAACCATTCTTCTCTAGGAGTTCTTTGATTATATCATTTTCTTCATATGAGTTGCTTGAAGGGTGAAAGTCTTCAATTCTTTCTTCAATGTAAAGATAATCATTCATTTGATTTGAAAGTTCCTTTGTTCTTTTCAGGGATTGGGAAAGTTGCTCCTTAGCTTTCTTGAGCTAGGCAATGGCAATTTCTAGATCAAACTTTTCTTTGTCAATAACTTTGTCAAGTCTGAATATCTCCATATCCTTGGTCTTTGCTCAAGATGTTAAACTTTCTCCTGAGAACCACAAAGCTCTAATACCAATTATTGGAAATATTCAAGACTATGCTAAGTTATTAAGAGGGGAGGGTGAATCAGTAACTTCTAAAACTTTAACAATTTTAATTCTTAATCTAATGAATCAATTAGCACTTAATTCATCACATCTAATTGCATGCATGATAAACTGAAAACATGAAAGAATCCATAACACTTGAACACAAAGATTTGGTAACCCAGAAACCTTCCAAATAGAAAGTAAAAGTGGAGTGGGGATGATACCCATAAACTTTAGTACTATACCATAAAGTTGGCCTGTTAAGGCTTACATTGATCACTTCTGATGATCTACCATGTTAGGAGCAAATAGGACTACTAGGTCCACCTTGTGAGAGGATTTACAAACATATAATGAAGTATGTACTTGGTAAAGAGATTTATGAAAGATTGTTAGGTCTACCTTGTTAAAGGATTTTGACTAGTTCACCTATTAGGATGAAGTATTATATCTCTAACTTGCAACCGAGTTTGCTGATAGAGATTCCTTAGTGTACTGATCACCTTTCTGTAATAGATATGACTATGTTGCTCCTTATACTACTATGGCCTTTATAATTTTTTATCTATTGCATTTATAACTTGAACTTTTCGCATCCATATTCACATTATAATACATATGCTCACACTGATGTGGTACAATACATTGCATATATATACCAATCCAAATTATAAAATATCAAAGTCGACCATGATACAAGTTAACACAAATATTACAAAGTTGGCCCACATGAAGATACTCAGGTTCTGAAGACTGACTCGGTGAGGTTCTAATACTTAGCATCCACTTTCAATGCTTGACATCATTATGCACTTAGTAGACATAAAATCTCGGTTCATACTGATCACTTTCAAGTAGTTTTAAACTCGGTCTACACTGGTGACTTAGTAGATATTGTGCAACTCAGCAAACACTAAATCACTTGGTTAGCATAAAGTAGCTCAGTTAACATTGGCTTTGCATCACATGAACTATGAACTTGGTAGACACAACAATGCCTAGTAACCACTGATAAACTCAATGTATACTGAAATGCATGGTTTGAACTGCTAAACTTCATACTAACTGAATATGCTCGGTAACCACTAGGATTAGTCCAAAAGACTTGGTAGCAGCTGTAGAACTTAGTGGCTACTGAATTACATGGAAAACATGGTAAACTATTCAATTAGCTCGATAGCTATATATAATCTAAATAAGTGTGTGTCACTAATAACAAACTTGACTGATATGTCAACACCCTTTTATAGAAATTTCAAAAAAAAAAAAAAAAAGAGTTGACTACAAAATGTGGGAAACAATATTATTTAATATTAGGCCCAAGATTTTATAGGAGAAAAATACCTAGATAATGGATGACCTCTTCTCTTACCCCATGGTAAGGGACACGATCATCCCTTAACATAGGTAGGGGATGATATCATCTCTGATCTAAAGATGAAAGGACTCAAAAATGGGCTTCAAATCCAAAAAAATATTGTAGGTTCAAAGCAAAAAGATGACATATATAGATTATGTGGTCAAAGATGAATTTAAAGCATGATTTATGTTTTTGTTGGAATAAATAAAAACCCGTGTATAGAATTGATGCAAACTTAAATATTTGAGAGTACTTGGAGGAAGGAAAAGGACCTAGATTTAAGTGATTGAATGTAAAAGGAGGTCCTAATGTCCTAAACACACTATGGAGGACAAAAAGGTCTTACAAAGTGAGTGTGTACTTTTTAAGATGGTACATATATATTAATGTTTTATCTTCTTAAGTTAATATGTTATTTATTGTGAAGGCTATTTATATCCCAAGTTGTAATTATAATAATGAGCCTTGAACTTCTTGTAAATAAGTGGATTATAATTGCAATGCAATATGGATGATAGTGAAATTTATGTCATGTTTATGTGTCTTGCTCTTGGAGTCCAACATGATTGTGTTATTGATTTTATTTTGTCATTTATGGTATAAATGGAAAGATATACTCAGAAACTTTTTTTATTTGGTGTATAATTGTATCATCTTAAAATGGAAGCACTTCCATGTTAAGAGCATTTAGCCCTCCGAATAGGTAATTTGGGGTCATGTCAAGTACCTTGAATGGGTCCTCAGCTTAGATCTAGATTTTTCCCCTGATTATGCCCCATTTTCCACTTTCTTTACACATTTTTTTAGCATTTTGGACTAAGATCATAAGATTTTTGACCTTAGAGTCAAGGTCTACCTCAACCCTAACCTAGGTCAGAGTCGACCTTGCCCCTAACCCAAGGTCTAAATTTTAAGGTTCCATGATTTTTGAATGTCAAGTTTTGGAAAGAATTATTTTTCCACTTTTGGGTTGGCTATTTTGGTCTCCAAAATGGTAAACTGTTAAATAACATGTAATCTAGGTGCATTTCTAGAGGTAAGGGTCCAATGGTAATTTATTTCTCATATGTCAACCTCATCAGGAGTTTGTGCCCTATATCTTTATATAAGGAAGCCTTCCTCTCTCATTTGATCCATCTATGATCCATTATCAAGAATCCACTTTCATGATCAAGCCCTCAAGTAGAAGCAAGCATTCAAGCATTCAAGCTTTCAAGAGTTTAAGAATTTGATTCATCAAGGAGATCCATTAGTATCCATTGAAGGATTCAAGATCTGTGGAGCCCTCTTATTGATGATTCGTCCATTTCCATTCAAGCCTCTTCCTAATCCAAGATTCTTTCAAGATTGGTGCTGAGGATCTAATATAATTGATTTGAGACATCCTACATCCTGTTCTACATTCATTTGGAGCATCCATACTTGTGGATTCAAGGATTTGAATCCTCTATAAAGATTTCAACATAAGCAAGGTGAATAGTTTCATTTACTTTGTTTATACATATTGCAATTTCAATTACATTTCAAGGTTGATTCCAAACTAGGTTTTGACCAAGGAAAACCCCCCACTCAACAAATAAAACCATTTTTATTGTAGGTACACGTGTGGAATAGCAAATATCAATGCAAATTTGAGTACCCTTTTCAACAAACTTTCAAGATCCATGAAAATTCTATCAGAGCAATGCATGTCAAGGTTGACTTTGTCTACTTAGGTCAAGGTCTACCTACCCTCAGAAAATAAAAATATTCTTGGGTTTTGAAGATCTCACAGTTTTGGTTCAAGAATGTGAAAAATTAATAGTTTCTGAGACTGTTTGATAGAGTTTTCAGCTGATTCATTTTTGGAGCTAAATATCTTTTATTTGTTCATTTCAATATTGGTCATCTAGATTTACTTTCTATATCATAAGAATCTATATGTATATGTAAAATGTGGCTTTAGGGTCTCTTTCATCTACATTATTTGAAAACCCTATTCATCATCCCTATTTTCATCTTACATTTTGGTGAACTTGACACACTTACCCTCTTTTCTTTTGTGGAATTAGATGCCCTATTATGTTTTTGGTGTTAGATTTTTATTTTATTTTAGATCTTACATGCATATAAAAGCAGATTTATTTTATGCTCTTTCATTTTTCAAAAATACAAAAACAGTTGAAAATTTTATTAAAAAATACAAAAACATTTACATTTTTTATGCTTTGTGGAACTAGATACCCTATTGTGTTTATGGTGTTTGATTTCCTTTTCATGCGCATAAATTTCATTTGAATGCATCTAGACCTATTTTTTATGCATTTCTTTATTTGTTATCATGTTGCACAAGTTGTTTCAAATGTTTTCCAAATGTTCTTCTTCTGGGATTACACAACACCCTCCTCTTACCTTACCATCACATGGTGTTATACCTAGAAAGGCTTTGTTTAGTGCATTTGATGATGCTTTTTCCTCTTTTGAATTACCTTATAAGGATATATTAGAGCATGAATATGACCTTAATCTATGTCTCCATCATATTTCTCTTTGTGGAGATGATTTGAGGATTGATGTTAATTCTTCTCCTAATATGCCTCCTTTCTATAAGTCTACTTTATAATATAATTTTCCTTTATCCCCCTTTAGGGATCAAGATTTAGTGATTTATGGTGCTCCTATAATTTCCTTTATTGATAGGGATGATAATCCTCCTATTTGGGATGAACCTTTGGATTTGGATGTTGATTACTCTCTTCCTCATGAAACCATTATGGCTGATCCTGTGGAAAAAGACATTGATTTATCCCCTCCTCATGGAGAATTTTTGATACAAGAGGGTGATTTATTAATGGATGACATATTCATACATGATGGTAACTCTTTTTCTAAAGCACCCTCCCCTTATGTAGACATTTTAGTGAAAGAAGATGACATTATAAATGCTTTACCTCCATTTGAGATCCCTTCCAATGATGAAGCATTGGCAGAGAATGATATGACTTCCCTTAATGCTCTCCCTCTTTTTGATGATCTTATGGAGAAAAAAGATTCTACTTCATCTTCTCCTAGGATGTCTTCTTTGCTTCTTTCTTATGAATTTGTTTGTAGTGTTGAGATGACGAACATGGTTTATCCAAAACCTTTGTTGACTATCAAAGGTTGTCCAAGCATTACTATCAAAGGTAAATATATGGAGTCTTTAGAGTATTTTAGTGACCAAGGTTCTATAGCCCACATATATCATACAAGGAGTAACCTTCAACCTAATCTAGTGGTTTCTACTTCATTTCCACCCTCTCAACCCATTCTTCCTCCTCCACCTTGTCTTCCTAGCAAGGAGTATGATTTGATAAACCAATTGCAAAATACACTTGTCAAGATTTCCTTATGGGAGCTTCTTCAAACTTCACCTACCTACTATGAAGCCTTGCAAAAAGCTCTACCAACTCTTCTCACTCCACCTCCTAATCAAAAGAACATAAATAACTTCTTACAATGAATGCATACTACCCTAAGTGCTCTTGACATTGTATTTACTCAAAAGGATTTACCTTTTAAAGAAGTTCAAAATCAATATGATGTTGATATGGTGGTTGTTACTATCAATAAAAGTATCATTCATAGGACCTTGATTGATAATGGATCTAGGCTTAATGTTTGTAGCATGGACATGCTCAAATCAATTCAAGCCCATCTTTCAACTATTCAACCTGATAATGTTCCTATACATGGCTTTGATAAAATTGCTAAGAACACTTTGGGAATCATTACCTTACCTATCAAAGTAGGTCCAGTCATCCTAAATACACCTATTCATGTTATTCCTGGACCTCTCAATTATAACCTTCTTTTGGGTAGACCTTGGTTGCATGAGATACAAGCTATCCCTTCCACCCTTGACTATAAAGTCAAGTCTATACATAACAACATGCAGATGATGTGCCAAATCCTTGTCTAAATATTCAAACCCATACTACTCATATTTCTAATAGTAATCCTTCTTCCTTTAATGCTTATCCTAGTGATGATTGGGGAACCTTGGATTTTACTCCTACCTTTATTGGAAAGTTTGATGTTTTTAATCTTGATTTTATGAAGCCGCAAAGAGAATTTGAACAATGAGTTTTTACTTCTAAATCCCTTTGTAACAACTTTGTCTTTGCTTCTATGCACAATGAAACTGTCAAACCTACTAATGATGGCATAGTGACTAATGAAGTTCCATTGAATCCTTTTGATATGGCTTCGCATTATGGTCCTGGCTATCATTTCCTAGTTAAACAAGGATTCAATGGTCAAGCATGTGGTAAGGATAAACAAGGAATTGGAATTCCCTTATAGAATGGAGGACATAAGCATTCTTATAGATTTGGATTTAATCCTCAACAACAAATCAATGTTAACAACATCTCAAATAATACTTTAAAACATGATGAAACTATGAAGTATTTTGACCAAAAGTTCTTTTTCCCTAAACCCCTTCATTCTAAGATGATTACTAGACCTAAATGCAAAAAGAAATGTATTCCACACTTATAGTCTCTTCCTTTTGTTTGTATCATATATTTCATGATCATTCTACTAATGAATTTCAAGCTTTACATTATAATATTAGATAGCTCATTGATAATAAGGTTATTTATATATCATGTGGTAGTGATTTTTATTTCAATAATTTTCTCTTTAAATAACATTTATGTTCCTATTATTTAACTCCACATTATATAAACAATGTTAGCTTAATATTTGGGGGCTTATTCTCTTGTATAGTGTTGCAAACAATATAATAGGCCCCTTTTCATCCTTGTTCCTATGCTTGTGGGGCAAGGGTGTCATCTCCTTCTTTTTTCTCTTTCTACTATCCACTTTTCCTTGGTTAAGTAGTATCAATCTATTATGTGATATCCAATGATACATGAAATTTTTGGTTTGCACTAAGGATCTATGTAGTGCCTCTCATGTTTGTAGTTTGTTCCTTATTATATTTTGATTTGAGAGACACTTGTACTCATGTTATTATTTCTACATTTGAGATGACCTAAGGGTTAGATGTTATAATTTGATTTCAGTATCATAGATGCTATACTACAATGTTGTGTAGATGGTAATATTTGCATGTTGATGCCATTTTGAGATGAAAGTATGTTTTATGATGATATATGGTTATTCAATATTTGGACAAATCTCTAATTATGCTTATGTTTTGGATTTAATGCTATGGTAATTTACTTCATTCTTGCTTTGTCATGTTATATGTGAACATGAGTGATGTAAATGGATTATTTTAGTATATTTGAATAAATGGTCAAATTAGGTATTTAATGCATTTATTGTTTTGGTTATGTTATTATATGTAATTGCACTTGTTCATTTATTTTAGTGTGCAGCACTTATATCCTTGGTAGTGGCACATGGAGTTAGTGATTTAGTTGTTCATATTTTACCATTTTCATCCATGTATGGTCGACATATCTCATTTAAATGGTAAAATTCAACCTTTTGATGATTTGATAAATCCGATCTCATTTGCATTATGTGACTAGACCTGTGAACATGTTTATACATTTAGAGTTTCACATGGTTGCAAAGCTATTAAGGCCTTTTGTGATTTTGGTTTCAAGGTTTTTGGGCTTTATTTAATTTATTTTTAATTTTTGGCAACTTTACCATAGATGAATTCCAATTACTTCGAATAGCCTATTTTTGTTTGGGTTGATTTGGGGTCTAACTATTTTAACTAGTTATTTACCCTAATAGATTATTCACTCAAAAATTGAATAAGTATTAAAAGAGGAAATTAATTCCCCACTTCTCACTTTTGGAAATTGAGAATTTGAGAGCTTTTTCCAAAATCCTCTTCTAGAGGATTGTGTTTGTATTCATAGTGAGAGCTAGGGGCATGGGATCTTCATGAGATCCATCTTGTTGGATCCAGCTTGGGGAGACCTTGTTTTACCACAACTTTTAGCAGCTTCTACAAATTATTTATTTTATTGTACTAATTTCCATTTCTGCCTCTTTTTCTATCAGGTAGGACTCTCCCATTTTTGTGTTTCAACTCCATTTTTGGTTATGTTTCTGGTAGTTGTTTGTTAGCAGAATAAGAACTAGTGTTTGCCTCTAATTTCTATTGTTGGTTCTACTTGGTTGGTCAAGTATGAACATTTTCCCTATTTTTGGGATGGCGATTTAGGGTTTTGCACTTTTATGTTGGTCATTTTTGCATAAAGTGTCCAAACTTGAATTTTATTTGATTTTCATTTCTTATGTGCCCTAAGACCAAATGAATTTTATTTTTGAATTTTTCTAGTTTTGGGGTTTTTACCTCTATTTGTGTGCCACCCTATTTTCTCAAGTTTTCTTGGCATGATGTTGGTCATGGACCTAAATCATCTGTTGGGATACAAGTTAGATCATTGTTTCTCTTTTATGTTATATTGGGATGTGTGCAACGTCTATCCTCCTAAGCTTGGTTTTTCTTGAGCAATATTTTGCTTGTGTTTTCATCTAGTCCTTGTGTTATGATTATCATGATGGTGGTGCACCACACATGAGCACATGTGTGTGTGCATTTTTTGGGTGACTTGTGAGGCCAAATCTCCTAGTGGTAATGTGGTTGAGTTATCATCATTTGGGGTTGGGTTGGGAATGTGCATTCCTACAAGCACTCATCATTAGATGAGCATGGGTAGGGTATCATAGCACCATGGAGGGGGCTTCTATCTCACAGCCTAGTGATCATTGTGCCTAGAGGATTGGCAGACAAAGTTTTGATCAAGTGATAACTAAATAAAATATTGGGTGGTAATAAAACTAAGATAATAAAAATATTTTGGATGTGCTCCTTCTATTGGGAAGTGTAAACTGCCAATACTAGCTTGGGCTATCTGATGCCAAGTGACTCTCCATGTTGTCAGCCCCTACATAGTAACCAATTGAGTGTCTAACAAGGACCTAAAGTACTTGTATTGTCTCACAATCTTGGTTTTAGTCATCATTACTATCTGGCATGTGTGATAGCCATGGATGTTTTCTTTATATGTGTTTGTGTTTGGATCATTATCTCCTTCAGCATGGCAGGAATGCACCTATGGGTTCTATATGGTTGGAAGGCATAGCTACCTTCACCACTATTGGGGACCAGTGTATAGATATGGTCTATTGTCCTAGTGTGACTGTTGCTAGATATTTTCACTTGGTATTTTGAGTTTTGGAGTATGCTTTCTTGTGATTTATGCTTTCATTAGAATGCTTGGAAATCATGTTTAGATTATGTTAGTTTATTTGATGCATTCCCTTATTATGATGTTTAGCATATGATTAGATGATGTGATTTTCTTAGTTGGAGAATCTTTTTCCTATTGGATTAGCATGTTAGATTTCCTATTATTATGATGTTATTACACTTTAGTAGTGACACCCTTATAAGAAAACTCTGACTGTCTAGTTGGTAGTTTGGGATGTTACATGCAAAGAATGGCTAGGGCCTTCGAGGTCTCATGATGCTAGTATAGTTGGGAGGAACTACGCATGAGTTTCATTATGTTCATTCTTTGCGATATTGTATTTAGTACATTTCCTTTATTGCCATGCTTTAGATGGTTAGATCTAGTTTTTCTCTTCCATTTATTCTATTCAAGTGTCTACACCTCCATTTGTGGATTTCATACTCCTTGATGTGGAGGATTATTTTTCCCAACCTTCTCTTTTATTGTTTATCTTGCTTGCTAATGCAAATCCTCATCTGAGATTGTACTCTCTCCTATGCAAGATTGTACACTCTACAGCATGAGACTTGGTGTTTCCTCGTGGGGTTCATTGCACTTCCTCGCATCACTTTTGGTACTTCCTCATGTGATCCTTAACACTAGTTCTATTGGTTTAATGTTTGGGCCAGGTATTCCTTCACATGAGAGGGTATTTTCTCACGTAGCTTGGTGCACTTCCTCATGTGATATTGTTACTTGTGCTTTCTTGCACAAAAAATAGGGGGTATCTCCATTGTCTTCTAGAGAACACTTTTTGGTGATTTGAATACCCTTTGTGATTGCTTGATTTTCCATGCTTCAAAAAATCTAAGATTTTATGTTCTATGGTCATCTTTGGTTTTTTTTTTCTATTTAAGCATGTCAATTTGGTAGTGATCTTTAGAGATTCATTGGTTGTCAAGATTGCGGTTAAGTCTTTAATTGTGATCTTTGTGATCCTCATATGTTCAGTTTTATGTGAATCAATATTTGTTTTTAAAAATATGTATATATTAGCTTGTATTGAATCCTTGTTCCAAGGATCTCTAGGCAAGGCATTACATCTAGTATCAAAGCTCATATTGCAACATTGGGATCTTTGGGTTATTCTTCCACTATGTTATTATTTTCTATTTGTATGTTGTTATCTTATATCTGTTATTTGATATCTCGTAATGGTTCATTCGGATGACTCTATGTTTGTGATGCTTATTTTGGACCCTTATCTTGTGATTCCTTAGTGATGTCTCCTACATGTAGACCTGATGGTCAGGGTGGTAACCAATGCAATAACCATGAAGAGGAGCACCAAGAGGAAGAATGATAGGTTGGTGGGGAAGAACAAGATAACAACAATCAGGGTGGCATTATGGCATTGATGTCGATGTTATAGGAGATTCTTTCTCAGTTGGGGCCTCATGTAGAGGTATACCAATGCGACAATGTTTGGTATGAGGGGTCTCATCATGGAGATTCCCATGAGTTAGAGCATAGAGAAGAGGAATATGACCATGAGCATGAATGTTCTTGTACACCACCCGGTGGTAAAGGGCACCGATGGAGGGGTCATGGTCAAAATGACAATGATGACTTCACCTAGGTTCAGAAGATGTAAGAACTTTAAAGGTCCAAACCACCACTATTTGATGGCCAAGGGTAGGGCTCAAGGCTGAAACATAGTTACTAGATATGGGGCATTACTTCTCCTTGCTACCCTATGGGAGCAATGTGAAGGCCCATTATGCTATCATGCAATTGAGGGACCATGGATCTATTTGGTGGGATATGGAGAGCAAGAAGCTTCATATTGAGAAGATAAGTCTCACTTGGTAGATCTTTGAAGAGAGGTTTAGGGATAAATTCCTTTCTCCACAATACCTTGAGGCCTGTACTGATGAGTTTCATGAGCTTAAGCAAGGGAATATGATAGTGGATCAGTATGAGAAGTGGTTTTTTGGGTTGAGGTAGTATTTGAGTTATTGACATGATGAAGTACTCCTCACTCTACATTTTGTTTGGGGCCTTGGGGACTCCATCTTTGGGGATGTCTGTGTTCACCAACCGAGGATGCTTGCACTTGTTGTGGAGAAGACAAGAGTTCTTGAGAGAAATTTGGCTAGGGGTTTCATTGGAAAATTAGGTTCTCAGAACCAAAGTGCACAAACCTTAGGACAGGATGTATAGTTTACTCATTCCTCTGGAAAGGGCCAAGTCTAGTCAGCACCCTCCCAGGGTGGACACCATCATATGAATCAACAAGGGTATTGGCCCAAGGTTGGACAATTTTCTAGTGCCTTAGGGAAGAAAGGAGATGACTAGAGTCATGGCCAAAAGTCTCAATAGAATCATCCCCCTCAAAGTGGTCAGTAGAACTCTAGCAAGGGTAGTGCACCATACTCTAGTGCTACCCAGGGTGGTTGTGAGAACATTTCCAACTTTCCTAGAGAATGTTTCTCTTGTTGTCAACTTGGTCATAAGGCATTAAAATATCCTATCAAACCATCTACAAGACCTAGTAGAGGCATAGCCAGATTGGAGACTACTGTGGGAGATGCTAGTAGGAATCATCAAGTCTTTGCAGTAGTTGATAACTATCAAGTTGAACATCAAGGTATCATAGTCAAGGCTATAGGTACATTACATGGTATTTTGTATTTAGTTCTATTTGAATTAGATGCTTCTAATTCTTTTATTTCACCATCTCTTGTTTAACAATGTGGGCTAGTGGCAGCACATTAGGTCGATAGGTGGTAGGTTGAGTTAGCCACGGGTTCCAAAGTGACTATAGATTCCTTGGTTAGTTTGAATTTGGGTACCTTCACCACCACAGTAGATCTTCATATCCTACCTCTAGGATCTTACGAAATTGTTTTGGGCATGGATTGGTTAGCCACCCATCAGGAAAATATAGATTGTTGATGTAAGTTGGTACAATGTGTTGACTACATAGGTGGGCAAGTGAAACTTTTAGGATTCTAGTGACTAGTCTTGCTTTAGATGATCTCAACTAATCAGCTAAAGTGGAGTGTATAGAAGGGTTGTTAGATTTTTATGGTTTTAGTTAGTAATCTTAAGGAAGTAGAGAGAAATTTGGTGATACTTTATGATCACCTACTCCTTCATAAATATGTAGATATGTTTCTTGATGAGATACTAGGTATACCACTACAATGTGACATTGATTTTTGGATTGATATTGTACCAGGACTGGAGCATGTTTCACAAGCTCCTTATCATATGACTACTTAGGAGTTGAGTGAGCTTAGATTGTAGTTGGAGGAATTGTTGGCCAAGGGCCACATTCTTCTTGGTATATCCCCATGGGGTGCACCAATCATCTTTGTGAAGAAGAAAGATGGATCATTGTGTTTATGAATTAACTGTTGGTAGTTAAATAAGGTGATGATGAAGAACTAATATCCTTTTCTAAGGATTGATGACTTGTTCGATCAGATGAAGGGAGTGTGAGTGTTATCAAATATTGATCTTAATTCAAGATACCATTAGCTTCATATCCAAGAGGTTGATATTCTTCAGATAGATTTTTGTACATGATATGGGAAATAGGAGTTCATGGTTGTACCCTTTGGGTTAACCAATATGCCATCAATGTTCATGAGTTTTATGAATGGAGTATTTTACACATATCTTGACCAGTGTGTCATTGTATTTTTGGATGACATGTTGATCTATTCAATTGTTGTTGAGGAACATGAAGTCCATTTATGCCAGGTATTGCAGTTCTTGAGAGACCAACAGTTGTATGGCAAGCTGGGTAAATGTGGATTCTTCCAGTTAGAGGTAAAGTACTTGGGGCATATCATCGCAAGTGATGGTATTACAGTGGATCCAAAGAAAATTTGAGTTATTATGGATTGGTCAACACCCACTAATGTTTCAAAGGTTCATATTTTCATGGGATTGGTGGGTTATTACTGTCACTTCGTGAAGGATTTCTCACGTGTGGCTCATCCCATCACTTTTCTTTAGTGGAAAGGGAAGAATTATGTTTGGTTAGACTAGTTTGAGGCAGCATTTAATGCTCTTAAGGAGTATTTGACTAGTGCACCAGTCCTTGTAGTGCCTAATCCTGTGGTTGATTTCACGGTTTGTATAGATGCTTCGTTGGAAGGTGTGGATTTGGCGTTAATGCAAGATAGTCAAGTGTTTGCTTATGAGTCTAGAAAACTCAAGAACCATGAACTTAACTACCCCACTCATGATTTAGAACTTGTGGATATAGTGCATACTCTTGTTCATTGGAGGCATTTCCTTTTGGGTCATAGGTTTGAGTTGCATAGAGATCATAGGAGATTGATTGTATTTTTACTCAATTAAACTTGAATGCACGACAGTGTCACTAGATGTAATTCTTGTGTGAATATTACTTTGATGTTCATATATTAAAGGGAAGGTGAATGTCATCATGGATGCCTTGTGTAGGAGGTGACATGAGATATTAGTTCTGTCATTGGGAGTGAGTTTGCAAGGCCATATCTTGGAGGTTTTTCTTAGTGACACATGGTATTAGGAGGTGAAGGTGGAGATTAAATCTAGGCGTTTCCTTGAGGGGAGGTTCAAGATATTTTCTTGAGACTTATGGACAACTGTGATACTTAGGGAAGATTTATGTACCAGTGTCTACTAATCTTTGTATCTTAGTTTTGTCAAAAGCGCATCGTGCACCATATTCCACACATCTCAACATCAAGAAGATGCATGCCAATCTTAAATAATTTTAATTTTGGACAGGAATGAGGTGTGATGTTTCTAATTTTGTTGCTCGATGTCTCGATTGCCAAAGAGCAAAGGTAGAGCATCAGCATCTGATGGGTCTTTTGCAATCACATGCTATCCTAGAGTGAAAATGGATATGATATCCATTGATTTCATCACAGGGTTTCCTATGTTGTTATGGAAACATGATTGTATCATGGTGACAATGGACAAGTTGTCCAAGGTAGTACAATTTTCACCCATGAGATCACCCTATATAGCTTCTTTTGTAGCATAGGTTTTCTTGGAGGATATTGTTCATTTACATGGGACCCCTTGTCAGATTATTTTGAATAGAGATCCATTATTTACTTTGGCACTATGGACATCTCTCTAGCTTGCTTTGGGCCCACAAGTCAATTTTAGTTTAGCTTATCACCCAGAGACAGATGGTCAGACTAAGAGAGTGAACCAATTTTTGGAGGATATGCTTTGCATTTATGTGATGGATAGGTAGGTGAAATGGGAGGATTATTTATACCTTGTTAATTTTTCATATAAAAATGGGTATCATAGTTCTCTTGGCATGTCACCTTTTTAGGCCTTGTATGATAGATTGTGTTGTACCCCTTTGAGTTGGGACAATTTAGAGGACTGGGTACTTCTAGGTCCAAAGATGCCTTAGGATATGGAGCAATAGGTTGTTCATATTAGAGAGCATTTTCTTACTACTCAGGATAGGTAGAAGAAGTATGTAGATGCCTATAGGTTGGATCATTGCTTTTCTATTGGTGACAGGGTGTTTTTGAGAGTGCTTCCAAGGAAGAGCCCCATCCATTATGGGAAAGGCTCTAATTTGGTACCACATTTTTTCAGACAATATGAGATCCTCAAGAGGATTGGCCCTATTGCTTATCAACTAGCATTGCCACCTAGCCTATTGCACATCCATGATGTTTTTCATGTTTCTATTTTAAGACACTATATTCCCAATATGGCCCATGTTCTTGATCAGGATGCTTTATAGGTGGAGGATGGGAAACTTTCTCTATAGCCCATTTGTATCCTTGAGCATCAGAGACTGACTTTGAGAGCTCGGGACATAGAGCAGGTAAGGGTCTAATGGGACCCAAGCAATTATGCCTTTGCTACTTTGCAAGATGCTACACGATTGAGAGGATTGTACACCTATCTTTTTTTTTACTTCTAGTAGTAAGCCTATGCCTAGTGGGGGAGGATGTAGTGCCTCTCATGTTTATAGTTTGTTCCTTATTATATTTTGATTCAAGATATACTTGTACTCATGTTATTATTTCTGCATTTGAGATGACCTAAGGGTCAGATGTTATACTTTGATTTATATATAGATGCTATACTACTATGCTATGAAGTTGATCATATTTGCATGTTGATGCCATTTTGATAGTATGTTTTATGATCATACATTGGTATTTGGACATATCTCTGATTATGTTTAGGTGTTGGATTTAATGCTATGGTAATTTACTTCATTCCTTCTTTGTCATGTTTTATGTGAATGTGAGTGATGTAAATGGATTATTTTAGTATATTTGAATAAATGGTTAAATTAGGTATTTAATGCATTTATTGTGTTGGCTATGTTATTATATGCAATTGCACTTGATCATGTATTTTCGTGTGTAGGATGTATATCCCTAGCAGTGGCACATAGAGTTAGTGATTCAATTGTTAATATTTTACCAATGGCATCCCTGTATGGTCTGTGTATCTCATTTAAATGGTTAAATTAAACCTTTCGATGATTTGATAAATCCAGACTCATTTGCATTATGTGACTAGACCTATGAACTTATTTGTGCATTTAGAGTTTTACATAGTTGTGAAGTTGTTAAGGCATTTTTTATTTTGGTTTCAGGGTTTTCGAGCTTTATTTAATTGATTTTTAATTTATGACGGCTTTGCAATAGATGAATTCCAATTACTTGGAATAGCTTGTTTTCATTTTGGTTGATTCAGGGTCTAACTAGTTTAACTGGTTATTTACCCTAATCAATTATTCACTCAAAAAGTGAATAAATATTGAAAGAAGAAATTAATTCCTCACTTCTCACTTTTGGAAATTGCCAATTTGAGATCTTTTTCCAAAATCATCTCTTGGAGGATTGTGTTTCTATTTGTTGTGAGAGCTACGAGCTTGGGATCCTCATGAGATTGGTCTCCTTGGATCCAACTCGAGGGGACCTTGTTTTGTCGTGACTTTTGGGAGTTTCTATGGATTATTTATTTTATTGTGTTGCTTTATGTTTTTTCCCCTTTTGCTATCAAGTAGGACTCTCCCATTTTTGTGCTTCAACTATGTTTCTAGTTATATTTCTAGTAGTTGTTTGTTAGGAAGATGAGAACTAGTGTTCCCCTCTGTTTTTTATTGTTGGTTCAACCCAGTTGATTGAGTATGAATATTTTCCCTATTTTTGGGATGACAGTTTGGGGTTTCACACCATTATGTTGGTCATTTTTGCATATGGTATCTAAACCTAAATTTTATTTGATTTTCATCGATTTTGTGCCCTAAGACCAAATGGGTTTTATTTTTTAAGTTTTCCATTTTTGAGGTTTTTACCTTGATTTGTGTGTTTCCCTATTTTCTTAGTTTTTCTTGGCATGATGTTTGTTGTGGACCTAGATCATCCATTGGGATGCTAGTTAGATCAGTGTAACTATGTTATGTTGCATTGGGATGCATGTCACATCCATCTTCTCGAGATTGGTTTTGGTTGAGTGATATTTTGCTTGTGTTCTCATCCAGTCCTTGTGTTATGATCATCATGATGTGGTGTACCACACACGACCACGTGCATGTGCATTTGTCAAGTGACTTTTGAGATCTGATCTCTCGATGGTAATGTGGTTGAGTTATGATCAATTGAGGTTGGGTTGGGAATGTGCATGCCTATGAGCACTCATCATTGGATGAGCATGGGTAGGGTAGGGTAGCACCATGGAGGGGGTTTATATCTATCATCCTAGTGATCATTATGCCTATAGGGTTTGAATAGGAAGTTTTAATCAAGTAACAACTAAATAAAATATTGGGTGGCAAAACTAAGATAATAAAAAGATTCTAGATGTGCTCCTTCCATTGGGAAATGTGAGTTTCCAATACTAGTTTGGGCTATATGATGCCAAGTGACGCTCCATGTTGTCAGCCCCTACATAGTAACCCATTGAGTGTCTGATCAAGACTAGTAGTACTTGCATTATCTCATGAACTTGGTTTCATTTTGTTGGGATGAAAAATTATATGCTTCATGTTTAGTCCCATTTCAAAATTTGATAAATCAAGCCCAATAAATGCTTGTGTAATCGGTTGTACCTTTAAAGCCCTTAAGGTGTTCAATGTTTTTGACACCTTTCATTTAGTTTTCCTAAATGTTCCATGATGATAAATTGTCATTCTGAGTTATCTGACAAAGTCTTATTTTGAACCAATCCTAAATCTGCTTTCTACCCCAATTAATATGCAAAATCCAGTCAAGAACCTATTACTTTATGCAAATTTTCCACATCTTTTGAAATCCTTTAGCCTCTTCTAAAATTTTTGCTTAGGGCATGCCTTTTAAACCTTAGGCAAGTATGAAATAATGTTTTGTTAAATTTGTTTTAAGTTTAAGGTAATCATGGTTTACGTGGTTTTAAATCTAAAAGAGTTTCATTTCAAACTTACCATGCAAGTCTCAGAAATGATTGATCTTGTTTAGATCGACGGACCCTGCATTCTCACATTTTCAAGATGCGAGGCTGTTACAAAATGTGAGGAAGTGTGAAGAGGGCACATAGCACAGTTTGATTACATGGGTCTGAAATAATTCAAAGGTTGATTCACCGTTGATCTCGGGTAGATCAACGAATGTTGCTTGCCCACAAGATGAAGATGAGCATGGTTTAAACAAAGAAGGAAAGCACATAAGTGACATCTGTCCCTTGTGAAGACACAAGGGGTATTTGTACGAATGAAGAGGACAAGTTATGAACATCGTCGGTCTGTGAGAGATCGACGGATGAAGCATACTAGCATTTTCAAGATGCACAACAGATAAACATTGTGGGAATGCCACCTTGCGACGCGTGGCACAGTGGGACCAAGCGTGGAAGTGACAATGTCATGGGCGCAGAAGTTTTGAATGCCACAGTCAGGTTTGTCAGAGCACGTGCATTAATAGGTGATTTCTCATTGGTCAGGATCATTTTAGTGGGTCGCCAAATATAGAAACCTTGAATCACCGTCGATTTAAGCCAGCATCAAGGGCTAGCATTTGCCCGCATTAAGGAATCTCAATATGTTTTTAATAATGCAGGTAAATAGGTTGTGGACATGTATCACAATTGACCAAGTCATGCCATTTTGAAATGCCACGTGTTTTGTGATAAAAGAATAGTGTAATGGTTATTGAAGAGTTTTCCATCAACCATTGATCTTCTTTAGATCGACGAAGGGTGTTGGCCCACTTTATCAACATGCAGGGAAATTAAGGAAAGCAGGAATGCATCGTAAAGACATGTGTCCCTGGTGATATCAAGTCCTGCCTTATGAGCTTACATAGATATCTCTCGACCGTTGATCTTAGTCGAATTAACGACTAGTGCATTTTCGCTTTATGAAGATGCTTGCAAGATAAGAAATGTAGGAATGGGCAAGCCTGACACATGGGAAAGACTCAGGTCATTGATTTAATTCAGATCTACGGCTCTTGCATGTTTGCATTTCTTAGAAGCAAGAAATGCCAACTAAAAGAGGAATTGCACACATGGCTAATTATGATTGGGTTATTTTTTGACAAGCTTGTCTAGTGGATTTTGAAGTCATCATGTTTGCAGCTTCGACTTGTAAGATCTTCAGGATCGACGGTGCATGTTTTACTATTGAAGGTGGTGTCATTTTTCATATTAATGAGATTTGAAAACCTTCACGTGTGAAAGTGAAGAACAAAATGTAACAGGTAAGATTTTCCCAATTTCAACTTGTGCGAGTAGAAATTCATGAGTCACCTCTGAACAAAACAATTACTGCTAGGATTAAGATAAATTTGGCACGAGTGTCAAGTAGTTGGCTCAAGGATAGAGTGCAAAGTTATAGAGATAAAAAGAAAAGGCTTCAGGTAAGTTTGTATACCATAGTCTCTGCAATTTTCAGTCTTGTGTGATTTATTCAAAAGATGATTCTAAAGATTTCACTAAGTCTGAGGGTGTGGATAGCGGAAGGATTTCTTGCTAAGAGTAATTGGTTCTGGAACATTGATAGTTTGAAAAATGATTTATTTATTTTCAAAGGATGGTTCGAATGGTTCGCAAAAGGAAAATGGTTAGCTTCATGTGCCTGTGTATGGTTTTTTGATAGAGGAAAGCTAGTAATCAGGTGTCATAGTCAAGTCACCAGGGTGATAAGAAGAACAAGGAACAGACTTGGTAAGATAACAACCTATTCATCAGTAACATCATCTTTTAAACAAATTTTTAAAACATCTTACTTTGATGCTAGGGTAGCAAAAATATTTGAGACCCTATGCATAGTTTTGGAAGAGGGTGAAGAAGATTTTATACCCTTGGGTATAGTCTTTTTCATTTATTTTTTGTGTACCCCATTTTTGTGTCAGTGGATGGAAAATTTTGGCAGGAAGTTGGTTAAGGAATTAGACGTGGCTCAGGATCAGAGGATCCCTATTTTGTTATTTTTAATAGCCACATTGTTTTTTGGCTTTTGTACTACATGCTAAGTAATGATTCTATTATTTCTAAAGCCTGGCATGATCAGTAAAGAGTGGGAAGTAAAGATGATTCTCATTTAGTAGTCATCTTGACAAAAACCACAAGACTAGGTTGGTGCGTAATTCTCAGAGTTGATTTTGTCATTGATGGGGCGGTCTTAGCAGTTGCATGCACAACAAATCAGTGGTAGAACCGAGTCAGCAAAAAGTTGTAACAGAAAGGAGCCTACAAGAGAATATTTGATCTACGTGATGTTCTGTTAATCATTCTTCTTCTTTTTCTGTTATAAACTTGTGATATCTTTTGTAAGGGACACTTATTAGTTCTCTACGCCTGAAGCTTGTTGCATCACACAGTATTTAAGTGAGATCCCAGGGCTAGGGAAGTGGTTGTTGGTTGGTTTTCAATTTCTAGTTCTTGGAGCTCTGCTCAGGTTGTGAAAGCCACACACCCAGCATATCTTGTATGAACAACATATGGATTTTATAGATAGTTCTGATATAGTAGTGTGATCTTGTATCATGTTTTATGCATTCCTAATGTACTTTTTTCAAGGAGATAAATACAATGTGCAGAAGGTTTTGAATTTCAATATAATTCTGTCTCCTTTCTTGTTGAATTTGTAATTTTATATGTTCAAGAACAAAGAGCTTGAACCTATTTGCAATTATTCGGTTGTATGTTTGAGGTTTGCTTGCCTTTGACTCAAGGAGTCATATAATTTCTTGTGGTTTCAGACAAGGTTGCAAATTTATTAAGAAGGATGTGTGAAAATATGGGGTTATATTGGATATTGTTGTCTAATTCATGAGGTGAACAAACTGAACATGAATGTCTAGTTGATTGATGTTCAAGGATGCGTAAATTTGAAGTATAGGATTGCCCTAATGGATAAGGCACTGGTCATTTGTAGGATCATTAATTTTTTGCTGCATATTGGACATGTTGTCTTTTCTCAATATAAATCAATCATTTTCCCTTCATGTTGAAAGGTATTCAAAGTAAAACCCGCACTTAGCTTTCTAGTTTCATGAGTCATGTTCTTAGCTATTTCATGCTTGTGATCTCCTGGTTAAGTATAGAAGAATTAGGGGTTTCATCTGCTATCATAGATCCTGATTATGTTTATTACACTAGTTCCATATGAAATATCCAAAGAGGTTCACCCACCTAGGTTTTGTAGAGCTTGAAGTAGAAGAAGGGTCTAGCCTTATAGTTGGCTTGGTGTCTGAATGGGCATGTTGAAAATGGGAGTTAGCTACCCCTAGATGTGTTTTGTTCTCATCAGGGTAATTGAAAATCAGTAACATTTTCAAACACCAAAAAAATGGCGACTCTGTTGGGTTGCCATGAAAAAATTCATTGATAAAAGGACAAAGATCTCTGGTGTAATATATTTCAGTCTAGAAATTTGCATACTCAGTTTTGTATGCAAGGTTTCATGTTTCCCAGTCAAGAATCTATTCTTTCACTTTGTTAAGGGTGTGATGTTCCAAGGTTGTGTGTGAGTTTTCAAATACCTGTTATAAATTTTGGACTAGCTTGTTGTCTTATGCAAGCTAGGAAAATATTTTCTCATTTAATGAGTGGCGACCCTAAAGTATATATCTGCACCAGTGTAATTTTTGAAGTAAAGGGTATTATGAAAGTTACAATAGTTGGAATGCAGATTTGAAGAAGTTATCTCAGGCCTTTGGTAGTGGTTGAAAGAAAAGGGTGATGTTGTGCAAGGGTTACTAAATCAAGCATGATTTGAATTTGTTGTTCTTTACAGCATTGAAGAATTTTGTAAGCATCACGGTTAAGGTATTTTCCTCTTTCTTGAATTTCTTTTTCAAGAAAGTAAGTTATATGAAAGTTTTCTCCATCAAGTGATTTTAAGCACTACGTAGGAGAAGTGTTTTATGTATCTCAGCATATTCTATGAAGGATTGTTTCAAAAAGTGTATTTACATCTTGGAATATGTTTGGAGATTTGAGTTGGTAGATAAAGTTTTCAGATCTATTGCAAGTTTTAAATCTAGAAAGATATTTGGTGAAGTTGTTAGTTTGCAAGAGATGGCAAATTTCTGTTCACCTAGTATGCAGTCCATTGACCAAAATTGTAGATCCTTTTCTACCAAGAGACACATGCCATTATGTTTGATGGTATCTATGGTTTCCCTAATGTCATCCCTAATGATATTAGAAAGAATTTGTCTAAATTTAGTGGAAACCATAATGTTTCAGCTAGTCAGCATGTTCAAGTTTTCAATGACTTGATGGGTGACTATGAAATTGCTCATGAAGATGTTCAGATGAAGTTGTTTGTTCAGACTTTAGAATATGATGCTAGGGACTAGTTTTCATTTTTACCAGCATGTTCAATTTCATCTTGGGATGAGTTACTGTTAGCCTTCATGATGTAGTTCGGGGAAAGAATAAGCATCTCTTATTATTTTGATAAGTTTTTGAATATCCAAGTCAAGAATGGTGAGTTGGTCCCTAAATTTAATATCAGATTTGCTAAGGTTTTAAATGAAATTCTTGAAAGTTACAAACCAGATGATCAAATGTGTTTAGTGGTTTATCTCAGTGCATTTGATAGGAAGATGAACTATCTGTTGAGAGATAAAGAACCCAAGACTTTGCATCAGGCATTCATGACAGTGACAGAGATTGAGAATAACATAAAATATGGCTTAACCCAGAGTCACTTCTCTATAAATATTTGCCAGCAAGATGAGATGCAAAGAAAAAATCAATGTCATATAGAATGTTTAATTTCAAATCAGCAAATAAGTACCCCTGTTGTTGTAAATAGTTTTGTTGAAGATTTAGAAATAAAAACATGTGAACATGAAATCTCTTTGTTGCAAAGAAGAAATGATTCCATTCATGCTGAATTGAATGCACATATCTATGGTGTTACAGCAGTGAAGGAGAGAGTTGATTCACTTGATGAGTTATGCATGCAAGATATAAATCCGGTCATTCATTTTCTCATTGATGATTTGCATTGTGTTAAAAACATAATGAATTAGGAAGAGGAAATGTATTTATCTCAGTATGAGGATGAAGAACCTAGAAGTGATGCATCAAGTGATAAAGATGAAATTGATTATCCAACATATTGTGAAGAAGCGTCATGTGAAGACAATGGCGAGACTTGTTGCTCAAGTCAAGAAGAGGATTGTGATAGTACATATGCATCTTCATGTGAATCAGATGTAGACTGGGAAGAAGAAAGTAATGACGGAAGTGAGTACTCTTTTTCTAGTAAAGGTATGAATACTATTTCTAAATCTGAAAGTGAGTGTCCATTTTAGAATTGTGTAAATCAGTTTGAGATTGAAAGTTATGAAGAAAATGTGTCTACACGATATGAAGACAAAGAGGTTATCTATAAGGACATATTACCTAATTGTGTGGAAAAATGTCTTGAAGATGCGTATGGTGATGATCAGTATATGAGTGATCCTAAGATTAATGCATCAGCACCTATTAGTCAGATAAATGATGATTTGCTTGCAATACATTTGAATCACCTACATGAAGACAATAAAAGTAACTTTGATTTATATTCTGCATGCTTCGTTGATGGAGTTGATGGTGTGTTCTCTTGTGATGATTCTGATTTTTCTTCTTCATATGCTGAAAGTGTCCATGACAGTGATGTTAGAGATGGTTTTAAAGTTTTCACTAATCCGTTATATGGTGAGGAGCTTGACATTGATCAACACATCACTTGTCATAATGTCTACAAAGGCACTTTGCATGGAGTTATCAATCCTCTTTTTGAAGAACACGTGGAAGTTTTAGATTTAGAAGGGAATGAGTTT
Source organism: Cupressus sempervirens (assembly GCA_028749045.1). Lineage (NCBI taxonomy): Eukaryota > Viridiplantae > Streptophyta > Pinopsida > Cupressales > Cupressaceae > Cupressus > Cupressus sempervirens. The sequence goes on along the minus strand of CM053787.1, from coordinate 432,677,937 downwards.
GATGATGATACTTTGTCTTACTACTGTAAGAGGTCAAGTTGTTCTTCTTCCAAATATGACAATGAATATGATCACGATATTGCATCTGATTATGATAACAAGGTGTTTGATGAGATGGTTATTGAAAATCTGCCTATACCTTACAATGATTTTTATGATGAATATTTTAATGTGGTGACTAATCCACTAGCTGATTTTAGATAATCATTTAAAGATGCTAGATTAGTTTCAGATGTTGATATTGATGACATGTGTGAGTACAAATCACATTATTCATTTGATTCCTATCCGGTTATACAAAAGCATACAAATTTTGAAAGTATGAGTGGTCTTTTTCCCCAAGTTGAATATGAAGCCTTCATATTCGAGAATGATAGCATGCATGAGCCATTAAACGAAGAGAGTTTTCAATTTCAGTCTAATATGTTTAAGCATGTTGATCAGTATTTTTATAATGAGCTAATGGTTGAAGATGAAGTAAGTTTTTATATGCATTATGAAAGTAAGAGTGATGATTTTGTTTTTCCAAGTGATTTGTTATATGATGATAATATGATTGGTGAAACTGATAGGAGAAGAAATTTCAGTTTACCTCATGAAAGTTCAGATGAGAATCATGTTTATGATAGAGGTAAACAATTTTGTTGAAGTTCAATGGCCCGAGGCCATCATTTGTACATAGTAGTAGTAGTTATTCCCTTGCTTTCAATAAGCTGTTCAAGAGAAGTTTTGAAATTTTGGACTGTTATGCTTCTCCTAGAGATCTGAAATCTTGCCATGCCCACAAGGGGCATGCATCCCCAGACAGAGCTACTGTTGGGACAAAAAATTATATGCTTCATTTTTAGTCACATTTCAAAATTTGATAAATCAAGCCCAATAAATGCTTGTGTAATCGGCTATACCTTTAAAGCCCTTAAGGTGTTCAATTTTTCTGACACCTTTCATTCAGTTTGCCTAAACGTTCCATGATGATAAATTGTCATTCTGAGTTATCTGACAAAGTCTTATTTTGAACCAATCCTAAATCTGCTTTCTACCCCAATTAATATGCAGAATCTAGTCAAGAACCTATTACTTTATGCAAATTTTCCACATCTTTTGAAATCCTTTAACCCCTTCTCAAATTCTTGCTTGGGTCCTGCCTTTTAAACCTTAGGCAAGTATGAAATAATGTTTTGTTAAATCTGTTTTAAGTTTAAGGTAATCATGGTTTACGTGGTTTTAAATCTAAAAGAGTTTCATTTCAAACTTACCATGCAAGTCTCGATGATCGTTGATCTTGTTCAGATCGACGGACCTTGCATTCTCACATTTTCAAGATGCCAGGCTATTACAAAATGCGAGGAAGCGCGAAGAGGGCACGTAGCACAATTTGACTACGTGGGTCCAAAATAATTCAAAGGTTGATTCACCGTTGATCTCGGGTAGATCAACAAATGCCACTTGCCCGAAAGATGAAGATGAGCATGGTTTAAACAAAGCGAGCAAGCGCATAAGTGACATCTGTCCCTTGTGAAGACACAAGGGGTATTCATACAAATGAAGAGGACAAGTTATGAACATTGGCGATCTGTGAGAGATCGACAGATGAAGCATACCTATATTTTCAAGATGTGCAATAGATAAACATTGCAAGAATGCCACCTTGCGACGCGTGGCGCAGTGGGACCAAGCGTGGAAGTGACAATGTCATGGGTGCAAAAGTTTTGAATGTTGCAGTCAGGTTTGTCAAAGCACGTGCATTAAAAGGTGATTTCTCATTAGTCAGGATCATTTTAGTGGGCTGCCAAATATAGAAATCTTGAATCACCATCGATTCAAGCCAGCATCAAGGGCTAGCGTTTTCCCGCATTAAGGAATCTCAATATGTTTTTAATAATGTGGGTAAACAGGTTGTGGACACGTATCACAATTGACCAAGTCACACCGTTTTGAAATGCCACGTGTTTTGTGATAAAGGAACAGTGCAATCATTATTGAAGAGTTTTCCATCAACCGTTGATCTTCTTTAGATTGACAAAGGGCACTGGCTCGCTTTATCAACATGTAGGGAGATTAAGGAAAGTGGGAATGCGTCGTAAAGACACATGTCCCTGATGATATCAAGTCCTACCTTATGAGTTTACACAGATCTTTCTCGACTGTTGATCTTAGTCAAATTAATGGTCGGTGCATTTTTTCTTTATGAATATGCTCGCAAGATAAGAAATGCGGGAATGCGCAAGCCTGACACATGGGACAGACTCAGATCGTTGATTCAATTCAGATCTACGGCTCTTGCACAGTTGCATTTCTTAGAAGCAAGAAGTGCCAACTAAAAGAGGAATTGCACACATGGCTATTTATGATTGGGTTATTTTGGACCAACTTGTCTAGTGTATTTTGAAGTCATCATGTTCATAGCTTTGACTTGTAAGATCTTCAAGATCAATGGTGCATATTTTACTATTGAAGGTGGTGTCATTTTGCATATTAATGAGATTTGAAAACCTTCACGTGTGAAAGTGAAGAATAGAATGTAACAGGTAAGATTTTTTGAATTTCAACTTGTGCGAGTAGAAATTCATGAGTCACCTCTGAACAGAAATAGTTACTGCTAGGATTGAGATAAATTTGGCACGAGTGTCAAGTAGTTGGCTCAAGGATCAAGTGCAGAGTTACAGAGATAAAAAGAAAAGGCTTCAGGTAAGTTTGTATACCATAGTCTTTGCAATTTTCAATCTTGTGTGATTTATTCAAAAGATGATTCTAAATATTTCACTAAGTCTGAGGGTGTGGATAGTGGAAGGATTTCTTGTTAAGAGTAATTGGTTCTGGAACATTGATAGTTTGAAAAATGATTTATTCATTTTCAAAGGATGGTTCGCAAAAGGAAAATGGTTAGCTTCATATGCCTATGTATGGTTTTTTGATAGAGGAAAGCTAGCAATCAGTTGTCATAGTCAAGTCACCAGGATGGTAAGACGAACAAAGAACAGACTTGGTAAGCTAACAAACTATTCAGCAGTAACATCATCTTTTAAACAAATTTTCAAAACATCTTAGTTTGATGCCAGGGTAGCAAAAATATTTGAGACCTTGTGCATAGTTTTGGAAGAGGGTGAAGAAGATTTTATACCCTTGGGTATAGTCTTTTTCATTTTTTGTGCGCGTACCCCCTTTTTGTGTCAGTGGATGGAAAATTTTGGTAGGAAGTTGGTTAAGGAAGAAAACATGGCTCGGGATCAGAGGATCCCTATTTTGTTATTTTTAATAGCCACATTATTTTTCAGCTTTTGTACTGCATGCTAAGTAATGATTCTGTTATTTCTAAAGCTTGGCATGATCAATAAAGAGTGGGAAGTAAAGATGATTCACATTCAATAGTCATCTTGACAAAAACCATGGGCCTAGGTTGGTGCATAATTCTTAGAGTTGATTTTGTCATTGATGGGGCAGTCTTAGCAGTTGCGCACACAACAAATCAGTAGTAGAACCGAGTTAGCAAAAAGTTGTAACAGAAAGGAGCCTAAAGGAGAATATTTGATCTACGTGATGTTCTCTTAATCATTCTTCTTCTTTTTCTGTTATAAACTTGTGATATCTTTTGTAAGGGACACTTGTCAGTTCTCTACGCCTGAAGCTTGTTACATCTCATAGTATTTAAGTGAGATCCCAAGGCTAGAGAAGTGGTTGTTGGTTGGTTTTCAATTTCTAGTTCTTGGAGCTCTGCTCAGGTTGTGAAAGCCACACACCCAACATATCTTGTATGAACATCATATAGATTTTATAGATAGTTCTGATACAGTAGTGTGATCTTGTATCATGTTTTATGCATTCCTAATGTACTTATTTCAAGGAGATAAATACAATGTCTAGAAGGTTTTGAATTTCAAAATAATTCTGTCTCCTTTCTTGTTGAATTTGTAATTTTATATGTTCAAGAACAAAGAGCTTGAACCTATTTGCAATTGTCTGGTTGTATGTTTGAGGTTTGCTTTCCTTTGACTCAAGGAGTCATATAATTGCTTGTGGTTTCAGACAAGGTTGCAGATTCATTAAGAAGGATGTGTGAAAATATGGGGTTATATTGGATATTGTTGTCTAATTCATGAGGTGAACAGACTAAACATGAATGTTTCAACATATGCCATATGTTGATTGATGTTCAAGGATGCGTAAATTTGAAGTATAGGATTGCCCTAATGGATAAGGCACTAGTCATTTGTAGGATCATTAAGTTTTTGCTACATGTTGGACATGTTGTCTTTTCTCAATATAAATCAATCATTTTCCCTTCATGTTGAAAGTTATTCAAAGTAAAATCCGCACTTAGCTTTCTAGTTTCATGAGTCACGTTCTTAGCTATTTCATGCTTGTGATCTCCTGGTTAAGCATAGAAGAATTAGTGGTTTCATCTGCTATCATAGATCCTAATTATGTTTATTACACTAGTTCCATATGAAAGATCTAAAGAGGTTCACCTGCCTAGGTTTTGCAGAGCTTGAAGTAGAAGAAGGGTCTAGCCTTATAGTTGGCCTGGTGTCTAAATGGGCATGTTGAAAATGGGAGTTAGCTACCCCTAGATGTGTTTTTTTCTCATCAGGGTAATTGAAAATTGGTAATTTTTTCAAACACCAACACATTCATCATTACTATATGGCATGTGTGATAGTCATGGATGTTTTCTTTATGTGTATCTGTGGTTGGATCATTATCTCCATCAGCATGGTAGGAGTAGATCTATGGGTTCCATGTGGTTGGGAGGCATAGCTACCTTCACCACTATTGGGGACTGGTGTACAAAGATGGTCTATTTTCCTACTATGACCATTGCTTGATTTTTCACTTGGTACTTCGAGTTCTGGAGTATACTTTCTTATGATTTATGCTTTCATTGGAATGTTTGGACATCATGTTTAAATGATGTTAGTTATTCGATGCATTCTCTTATTATGATGTTTAGCATATGATTAGATGATGTGGTTTTCATAGTTGGAGAATATTTTTCTTATTGGATTATCACGTTAGATTTCTTGTTCTTATGATGTTATTATGCTTTAGTAGTGACACCCTCATAAGACAACTCATACTATCTAGTTGGTAGTTTGGGATGTTACATGTGAGGAATGGCTAGGGCCTTCAAGGTCTCATGATGTTATTATGGTTGGGAGGAGCTATGCATGAGTTTTGTTATGTTTATTCTTTGCGATGATGTTTTCAATACATTTCCTTTACTACTATATTTTAGATGGTTAGATGTAGTTTCTTTCTTGTAGTTATTGTGTTCAAGTGTTTACACCTTGATTTTTGGATCTGGTACTCCTTGGTGTGGAGGATTGTTTTTCCCTACCTTCTCTTTTAGTGTTTATCTTTCTTGCTAATGCAAATCCTTGCACAAGATTGTACTCTCTCCTATGGGAGATTATACACTCTGTGACATGAGACTTGGTGTTCCTGGGTAAAAGCACAAACCTATGTCACCTTTTATAAAGAAACGAGATATCAAAATGCAACAATTCAACATTAATGACAAAAAAAATGGTATTTGTGTTTAGAATATGAAGATGATGTAAACTGATGAAATATGTAGAATTGGATGAATTTTATGCCTATAATTTTTATAGTTTTTTTGAGTAAGAATTTATTCATTTTATTTTATTTTGAAGTCCTTTTTTTAATTATAAAAAATATAGGGTGTAGTTCTTATCAAAAAAGTATATGGAAATCATCTTCTTTTGTTCTGATTTGAAAATATCTTATAGATGATATGTATAGCTAGAGAACCAAAAAACAAATAATTGTTTTTGATGTATATTTTCTTTGTTTAAGTACTCAAGTTTGACCTTATCAGAATCTAACAGTTTTTTCCTCTCGTCAAAACTTCTCTATCAAATCTATACCTTCTTGAAAAAAAAAATCATATTTGTAAAGAGGATTCTCTCCTCTAGAGATAAATATGATTTTTTAATTTTTTTGAAATGATTTACTACTTTTTTTCCTTTTTTGAGGGAGCATCTTCTGAAATGTTTAAATATTGACTTATAATATTTTGATATTGTAACATATTATAACTAATCAAAACACTCAAAATTTTATATAATAATGATATTGAATCTGAGATCTATAAAAGGGTATTTTTACTGTTTGAAAAAAAATCAGTTTTGATAGAGAAATGAGATTTGACCAAAATAGATTTTGGTATCGTAAATGGTGACACAAATCTGTGCTTTTACCCTCCTTGCAGGTTTCATTGCACTTCATCATGTGGCTCTTGGTACTTTCTCACATGAGCCTTGACACCAATTATGTGGTTTGGTGGTTGGGCCAAGCATCCCTTTATGCAAGAGGGTAGCTTCTCATATAGCTTGGTGTGCTTCCTTACACAAAACTATTCCTTGTGTTTTCTCACATAGAAAAGAGGGGGTATCTCCATTATTTTCCAAAGAAAGCTTTGTATTGATTTGATTACCCTTTTTGATTGCTTGATTTTCCATGCTTCAATAGATCTGATATTTTATGTTCTGTGGTCATCTTTGGTTTTCATATTTTGTTTAAGCATGTTAGTTTTGTAGTGGTGTTTGGAGATTTTTTTGTTGTCACAATTGTGGTTAAGACTTCCATTGCGATCTTTGTAATCCTCATATGTTGGGTGTCATGTGCATCCATACGTTTTTTTTTTTTTTTAATTATCTTGGCTTGTATTGAATTCTTGTTCTAAGGATCTTCGAGTGGGGCATTACAATCTATGTTCTTAATCATAACCTATTTCGTTGTTTGACATTGGGTTTCCATGGTTGATAAATCTCTCACCTTGGAAAATGAGTTGTGTGTTATCCCTCACAAGAGTTACTTTTTCTCTTCTTGCATGATATCTCTTTGCATTCATCCCTTCCAAGGCCGCATAGGAGCTATGATCTTCTTGGCTTAGACTAGGTGTTGTCTGTGGATATTGTCTTGATGTTGAAGAAGGTTTTATCCTTGTTTTTTTCTTTCCTTAACATTTCAAAATTGTATGTATTTTTGCCATATTAAGGAGGGGGCATATATATGGCCTCCTCTATATTATGTATTTTTGTTCTTACCTTTTTTTTTCAGCATGCTAAATCTTGGAAGGTAACACACATAAGTTGCTAAATCCTAAAGAGACACACATTTTCAATGTTTCAATATGCTAAATCCTTAGAAGATGATGCACATAAGTTTCTAAATCCTAAAGAGATATGCATTTTACAAATGCATTCTATATGATAATATGGATCCATGGGAATTTTATAAAATCCATCAAAAGATGCACTACATACATGCATAAAGCTGCCAAAAAGCACATATCTTTATGGGGTGACTATCAAGTTCTTTCTTGGTGGGTCATCATATTCATTCTATGGTTCATAGTGAGATACACACATCTTACTAGGCGAACTAGCCACTCCTCCCTCTCCCTTTTATCTCTTTTTTCTAGTGATGTCTCTCTTATGGTGATCTTGGAGTTGATGAAGACTTGAGTTCCTGGGGGCTTGAGGATCTCTTTGTCCCTTTTATTTTAATAATATTATGTTTTCATTTTGATCTCCTTTACCAAGAGTTAGCATTGAGTCCATTCTCTTACTAAAGTGGGGGCTTAATGTATCATCTTAAAATGGAAGAACTTCCATGTTAAGAATGTTTATCCCTCCAAGTAGGTGATTTGGAGTCATGTAAAGCACCTTGAATGGGTCCTTGACTTAGATCTAGATTTTTCCCCTAATTCTGCCCACTTTTCCACTTTCTTTCTGCATTTTTCTAGCATTTTGGATTGAGATCTTGAGATTTTTGACCTCAAGGTCAAGGATGACCTTTTAGGTCAAGGTTGACCTTGACCCTAACTTAGGTCAAGGACAACCTCAACCCTAACCCAAGGTCCAAATTTCAAGGTTCTATGATTTTTGAATGTCGAGTTTCAAAAAGAATTGTTTTCCCACTTCTTGGTCAACTGTTTTGGTCTCCAAAATGGTAAACTCTTAAATAGCATGTAATCTAGGTGCATTTCTAGGTGTAAGTGCCCAATGGTAATTTACTTCTCATATGTCAACCTCTCTAGGATTTTGTGTCCTAGATCTCTATATAAGGAAGCCTTCCTCTCTCATTTGATCCTTCTATGATATATTATCAAGCATCTACTTTCATGATTGAGATCTCAAGTATAGGCAAGTATTTAAGCATTCAAGATTTCAAGAGTTCAAGCATTCGATTCATCAAGGAGATCCATTAGTAGCCATTGAAGGATTCAAGTTCTATGGAGCCCTCTTTTTGAAGATTCATCCATTTTCATTCAAGCCCCTTCCTAATCCAAGATTCATTCAAGATTGGTGTTAAGGATCTAAGATAGTTGATTTGAGATATCCTACATCCAATTCTACATTCATTTGGAGCATCCACACTTTTGGATTCAAGGATTTGAATCCTCCACAAGGATTTCAACATAAGCATGGTGAATAGTTCTATTTACTTTGTTTATACATATTGCAATTTCAATTACATTTCAAGGTTATTTCCAAATTGGGTTTTGACCAAGGAAAACCTCCCAATGCCCACATTCAACAAACAAAACTATTTTTCTTATAGATACAGGTGTGGAACAATGAATATGAGTACAAATTTGAGTACCCTTTTTGGTGAACTTTCACGATCTGCAAACAAAATTTTCATCAGAGTAGTGCAAATCAAGGTCAAATTTTGGGTCAAGGTAGAATTTTTGGGGTCAAGGTCAACTTTATCTACCTAGGTCAAGGTTGACCTTCCCTCAAAAAATAAAAATATTTCTAGGTTTTGAAGATCTCACAATTTTGGTTCAAATTGAGGAAATTGACAGTTTATAAGACCCTTTGACAGGGTTTTCAATCGATTCTTTTTTGGAGGTAATTACCTTTTATTTCTTCATTTCAACATTAGTCATCTAGATTTACTTTCCATATCATAAGAATCTATATGTATATGTAAAATGAGTGTTTAGGGTCTCTTTCATGTATATTATTTTAAAACCCCATTCATCATCCATTTTTTTCATCTTATAATAATAAATGTAAAAACTTGTATTTTTTGGCTTAAAATGAACTTTTACTTTTGAAGGAACTGTCTCTTATCCATGGATCTATAGATTTTCTTTTAAATTTTTGATCAAAAATTATGTTTTTCACTCCTCACTTGTTAGGCCTTTACCTTAAGGATTCCCCTAAATTTTTGAAATGACTAAGGCTTATTGTTGAACCTTGGTCATTAATATGTATTTAGTATCTTTGAATTTGTTAAAGGTTGTTTTGATTTGACCCTTTGGATTTTATCCTAATGATTAAGCATCCTCTTGGTATGAGAAATGGCTTCTAGTTGAACCCTAATCCAAAAGTGTTCCTTAAAGACCCTTTTCTATATAAGTTTGTAAAGCCTCAAGCATCAAATTTTCACTTTTTAAACTTTAACTAATTTGTGAATTAGGTAGGTTAAAACCCAAGGTTGTATCTCAAATCAATTATATTTTTCACTTTAGAGTTCCCAAGCTCATTTAGCTTCAAACTTTGACATTTCACAATGTGATCAATTACTTTTAAGATAACATGTTGAAGTAGTTTGTGAAGGAAAATGAGAACATCCTAGAAATCCATTTGGGATATGTGTGCACATCCAATACCTAATAATTTATTTATTATATTATAATAAAAAATTCAAGGGCATCTTACTATGCCATAAAACTAGAAATAGACATAGTTGATTTCTCATGATTAAATCCTTAAATGAAAGCGATTGCGATTTATACACCTAATAAATTTCAAAAGCATTGCAACATAGAAATTACCATGACTAAAAATAGGCACCTTCCTTACCCCACACCACTTGTCAAAAGTGATCTCTATTATAAATATTAGTAGCTAACATACAACTTCAAGGCACAAAAGAAATTTCCAACCAATACTCTTTAGTCAACATAGGAATTGATCAAATTAATTTATACACCAAATGGAAATATATGACAACGTATTCCCACAACTTAGAATCCTCCAAGTGGGTGTCAACTTTCTCAAAAATAAGGAATATGTCATCTCAACACCTACCATGTAGCATGCCACCACACCAAGAGGTCCCAAAAAGTAAATAACAACTTAGGAAGCTAATAACTTTATATAAATAAATAAAGTAAATAATTCAACATGTTAGGAATCTAAGGTTGAGCCACCTCAATCACAACATCATTTCACTTGTTGAAGACCTATCAAGAGTCTACAAGATAAAATTATGAGTCAAAATGATAAAACTCTATCATCACAGTCATTCATGAAACCACACAAATCTCAATGCATACTCTCATGATCCATCTAAACACATGTCCAAACAATAGAAGTGTAGGATCATAATGATAATAAATGCTACATAATAATACCATCACTCCACCATGCACATAAACTATATAGAAGCATCAAAAACCTCAACTTCGAAGCCCAATACAACTATAAAGTAATCCTCCAGAAAACATGATAAAATATCAACTTGAACAATAAAACCAAATGATTGCTCCAATCCGACTGCTACACCCACAAGATTGAAAATAAAATCCACAATAAATTCTAACCCATTGAATAATCTACACCTAAAATGTATCCAAGATCATAAAAATCATACCACCAACATATCCAACTCATAAACTACAACCTCAAACTCTATGTGCAAAATGGTTGATGAATACTAAACACATATAGGAACTCCCACTACCTAGGTAATGGAAAATCCAAAAAATAAAAGGAATAATAAGTCTACTAATTATAACACAAATAATGTGTATCTATTTAGTACCAAGGAACATCTAAAAGGATATCAAGATCTTGTAATAATTTTTTTACAAGAAACATCTCTCTTAACTAGTCTCCATAACTATCCCATGTTCTCCACATCTAACAAAGAAGAGAGAGAAAGTAATTACCATGCCATCACCAAAAAATTAATAATAAAAGTGATAACACATGACCATAGAATAGTGATCACCATAATTCCACCTAAGATACCAAAAAAATGTTATGTGAACCCAAACATCCAAGGAGATAACCAATACTAAAGAGTTAACTAGAAAATCATCATCTTGTACCGTGTCCTTCTACAAATGCCTCTAAATGATAGTCATTCCAACTATGAACTCCCTTAAAACCTCAAGAGAAAAGCCAAAACAACATTAAAAAAAATTATTCAACCCTAAGAGATTAAACATCACATAATATCATGATATCTAAATCATGGATGTAAGCCTCTCAAAAAAGATCAAAGTACTCCATTTACCATTTTAATAAATCAACACATTATCATCTCCTACTATCACCATAAAAGAAAATTCACTTCAAGATGATAACCATGCTATCAATATCTTATAATGAATCCTCCAGAATCATATGATCAAAGCTCAAGATCTATGAATATGAAATAAAACCATAAAACACTTGAGAATAACAATGGGAAATACCTCTCAAGTGATAAACCATTGAGTAGACTTAGAATGAGACTGAGAATCCTCCAAGATGTGAAATTTTTCATGACCTACCCAAGAAAAATCTCCTCAGTTCTCTATTGAACTCATGGCCAAGCAATGTGTAGGATCCTCAGACTTTTTGTTGAAATCTCATAAAGAGTAACTTTCTTAACAACATGTCTCTCATCTTAAGAGAATTCTAGCCTCATCTAAGTCTCCAAGTATCCATGATCCTTTTTAATAAATCAATCCATTTCAAACTTAAAATAGAATACAACACTACCATGAAGTATCGAGTAAATGATCAAAGTACTTAATATTAAGAAACTAGACGAGGATTAGTGTCAAATCTCCAACCATGGAATAAAAAACATAAACATGAAAATATAATCTAAACCATCTCCTCTAGAGAGATAACAAGCTCTATATGATCATATCAAATAACTATACCATGCCACAACTCTAAACCGATAATCAAAAGCAAACCATGACATGAAAGTCAACATGATAAAATATCAAATGAAAGCATAAAATACACCTCTACCAAAGACCCCTCAAAATCCTCAAGATGTCAACATCTCTAATCCCATGAAGATACCATCTCTAACTAGTGAACCAACAAATGTGAATGACCTTTTTGTAGAAACAAGATCTAATGCATCTTCCAACATCTACAACACTAAAGAAAATAATCCATCATTATGTGATGAACATGTAGTCATTGCTAAATTTTTTCCAAGCATATGACACACTATCCCCCAAATCTATTAATCATACATAACACCAAGTGAAACCAATATTTTCAAACTAAGGAAACACGCCATGCTATAGGACCCAATAATCAACTATCCAAGTGCACACGGTCCATAATCTATTTTCTCATCCCAAAGACAATACACCAATGTACAAGTGACCACAAATAAGACCAACTAGAAAGTATATAGCAATACTGAATAATATTTGGTAGATGTAGATAGTCCACATCCAAGTTATCTTGATGCAGTTAAATGGGTGGCCTACTCACCTGACTACATAACATGTAGACACAATCATTAAAACATGAAATCCCACTATCACACTAGTGACATACACAAATGATTTCTCAAAGAGAATAATCATGTAAATAATGTGACTCATGCACCAGATCAAGCACAAATTCAATTTTCCAATTATGTCCACATTGAGCACCATAGTCCAAGAATCAAAAAAAATCACCACAGAAATGTTATGTGGTTGATCATATACAAACATCCCCATAAAGAGAAAGAATCAAACCTCTTCTCCCCATGCATGTAAAGCATGCATGCATGTAGAACTACAATTATCTCACCTAGTGATACCCCAAAGGAACTAGGGTTTACAAAAATAGCTCTTCAATAGATCCACAAAACCACAACTTTTTCCTTAATCATAAAAGACCTGCAAAATCAAAATGTTCAATAACACACATGAATATCCACATCCAAATATCATCTAGAAGACCCAAAAGCATGAAAACACTAAACAACCAAATCTAGAGAATTGGATTATCATAGATGAGCATTATAGTAATTTTTAAAGGGGAAATCTATAAAATATTCAAAATCCAAAGAACATGAATCTAATCTATGCAAGTACAATCATCCAAGAACAAAAAGTAGTATTTGTAGACCGACTCCACAACCACTACTAATACATGTATTAAAGAGAGAGATAGGTTATTGAAAAACTTCTAGATCATCCAATGATCAACTCCATAGCCTTTATGCCTTTAGGGTAACAAAAGAATCACCTACCAATACCCATACATTACGATTTAATTTTTTCTAACAGTTAAGAGGTCTAGATCAATGACCAACTCCATTATCTAGATGTCTTCTACATCCTTCAAAAAGTGCATATGCATGTTATCTCTTGAGAAACTAAATCAACTCCAAGACTCCAACTCATCAAATATGAATATTTATTAGAAAAAATCTTCAAAACAAATTTCTTCAAGCTTTCCTAGATAAGAAATTTTAACAAAAGAAATACACATGCCTAAAATAATGTAACTAATCACATGCTAGTAGCACACAAGCTAAGAAATTCTAACAAAAGAAATACCCATAACCTAAAATAATGTAAACCCTCACATGTCACTAACAAAAAAAATCATAAAATAGAGCTTTGATACCAATTGAAGGGAAGTGGGGACATTCCAGAAAGCCATATATGATTAGTAAACACATCCAATACCTAAAATTTATTTAGTGTCTTCTAATAAAAAAATACAATTGAAAACTACTATGTCATAAAAGAAGAAACAAAAGTAGTTGATTTCTCACAATTAAAAACCTTAAAGAAAAGTGATTGCAATTTATAGATCTAATAAGTTTTAGTAGAATTTCTATTGTTATGTGGAACTTAATCAAAGTCATAAGTTAATTTTTTCCCACTTCATTTGATGTGGTTTCCCCCCAAATTTTTCTATGGGGGTATGGGGAAACACCCGCATACTAATGGTTAAGAGGCAATGCCCCTTGTGGGGTCCTAGGGCAGCGCCCTATGTGGGGTCAAGGGACATCACCCCTTGTGAGGTCATGGGATCAATGGCCCCAGATGCACATGAATTTACTATTGTAAAAGGCATTAGAAGTTATTTTTTTCTATTGAACGACTTATTCTAGGCCTAATTTTGCAAGCGGCAAAAAGCTTGTATAAAATAGCTTAGGTTTAGGGCTTTTATGATGCATGATTATTTAGTAGCTTCTTGCAGCAGTATTGAGTTATAGGGGATTGTTGATTGTAATGAGGTTGAAATCACTGGATAATAAAAGTATTGGACTCACTGTTTGGTGGATGTAGCCCAAGGATTGGATGAACCATGTTAAATCTTTGTATCATGTGTTCTCTTATGTGCACTTTATTCTTTTCTAATATTGGTTATATTTGCATTTAATTATTATTTTTGCCTCTTTAATCCTAACAATTACAACAGACAATTACCATGACCAAGAATAAGCACCTTCCTTACCTCACACCACTTGCCAAAAGTTAACTTCACCATAAATATCAAAGTTGCTAAAATACAACTCCAATGCACAAAAGAAATTGCCAACCAAGACTATTTAGTCAACATAGGAATCTCTCAAATCAGTTAATACACCAAGTGGAAATATATGACAATATCTTTTCATAACTTGGAAGTTAGAATCTTGTAAGTGGGTGCTAACTTTGTATAAAGTAAGGAATATGTCATCTCATCAACTACCATGTAGGATGTCACCACCCCAAGAGGTCTCACAAAGTGAATGATGACATAAGAAGTTAATAAATTAAAATTAATTAATTAATTATATAATTCAACATGTTAGGACTCTAAGGTTGAGACACCTTAATCCTAACAGTTTGAGGGCTTGTAATGAGATCAACTATTTTTTAGGGTCACCTACAAAAATAATACACTACTATAAGAATTGTATGTAGAGGTCACAAATTGAGAACAAAAAAACATAATTTGAGGTCAATCCTCAATTTTTAGTTTTGAATTACAATAGAAGATCGTGTATTGGGAAAATTTAAATACATCACTCATTGTGAGAAGTGCTATCTACAAATTTGAATCTCAATTGACTCTTTAAGGTTCTTAGATAAATCTATGTATATCGTTGAACCCTCTTATGAGGATGAGCATGACACAAGTGGTCTTGCTCCATGAAAATGACCTTGCCAAGGGATTGAGCTATGCTTTGCAAAAAGGGCTAACAAGGCAAAGGGAGACCAAGAAATTCAATCTAGACTAGAACTCCAATCTTTTTTTGTTAGAGATAGAAAAGTCTCGCATAGGCAAGGCTTGTAGACTAATAAAGATGAATGCACAAACCAAGGCCCCTTCTTGAGAACACCTTCCACATCATATGGGTTTTCAATATTTAACAAAATGAAGCTCTTGGTAAAAAATTTAGATGTCATCCAGGAGTACCCTATAAGGGGTGTAAGCCTTCACAAACTAGTCTCACAACATACTTTCAAGAGGAACACAATGCACAAAATAACCTATTTAGAGAAACTTTTCTAACCATTCACAAGAATTATAGAGACTTTCTACCACTAAGACCACATATGTAGTAGAAGAATTCTTATCTTGAGGAAATCTTTTAGCACAAACTTGTACCCGACCATTTGTTGGGTGGGGCCATGATCTCCTAAAGCAATAACTTAAATGCTAGCAGAAACTAGTGAGCTAAAGTTGGCTGGAGCCATTAAAACAACTCTAAAAGTTCTATAATAAATGTGGTATGACACTATTAGAAATACAAGTAGTACAACCACCCTAAAGATTACATTTTAGCAAAGCATTCATAGCCTAGTAGAACACCCAATCATTACTTATTTTCTCCTATCTTAATCTTTCAGCTAGTCTTTGAATTTTTAATGCTAGATTTAATTTAGTCAATAATTAATTTTAACTTTATTTATTTATTAATTGTTCTTCACATTTAAAAACTTAAATTGATACTCTTTACATAATTTTAAATTAAAAAATTAGTAAACTAAAACATCTTAATTTATATAATATTTTTTCATTTATATAAATAATCTTTATATCATTTATTTATAAAATTCATTTTTTAATAGATTTTATTTGTTTTGAATACATCTTAATAACAAGTGCAATGTAGTGGCTAGTATTTGTTGATTATAGTTATAATATTTAATATTTAAATTTTGATTAAAAAAATATATTGTAGAAATAGAATTTTGATTATACAAGTATAGAGTATAGAACAATGATAATACAAATTATAATATAAATATATAAAATAACACTTATTTAATATCTACATTTATGTATAAATAACAAAACTGTAAAAAGTAAAAATTAACTTTGTATTCATATTATTGATTTATATAGATTGTAAAAGAAATTATTTTATAATAATATTTTTTCCCATAACATTACAAAGATTTGAATGAGGTAGTGGATGCAAACAAATTGGCTTACAACTCGTCCATAAGATGTCAAATTGATTAGCCAATTAACCATGAAGAAAAATCATTAATAAAATATTTTACACATTACTTTATAAGAACTCTAAAAAATAAAAATAAATACTTAATTCTAATTGATTAAAATGAATTTGGTTGATAACTAGTTAAACCAAACTCATTACAATAGCAAATACTAATAAACCTCAAAACATGGTATAACTAAATGTAAAAAAAATAAAACTTTTAATCTATGACAACATTCTAAATAAGTTAAAAATTATTTATAGCTACATACATGACTTGTGTTATTCTCTCCAATCCTAAGACAACCTTTTCCATGCTCATTTTTCTTTAATTGTACATAGTCTAGTCATGGCACAAGTTTTGCTATAGTTGTCCATAGTTGTACATTTTACTATTACTAACTACAATTGCCAAATACATATCACCCATTTTTCCAAGCCCCTTGATATTGAAAGGTTACACAAAAAATTGGTGCTTTCAAAATAAATACATTTCAAGGTGTTTCTCTCCTTTATCACTTTATAGTTAAGGGATCAACAATAATTTTAGGTTTCATGTCTCTATTGTTCAAAATTCATCTATGACTAATGAGATGAAGATGATTATCTTTGACCATTGAATTAAATATTGATTTGATGCCAATCAAAAACTTAATGGAGCACTCAAAGTCAATTATCACTGATTTTTCAATCAAAATGGATAACCATGCTATTGTGACAGGCTCTGTTTAAAATGCTTGCTTATGTACCTTGCCCCCTTGTCAACCAAAATAATAGCCCTCCTAGAAAATAGAATAATAATAATAATAAAAGTACCAATGTATGAATTCCCTTAAAATGGACCCCAATGTAAACATGCAATGTTAAATAAGTCTTTGCATAATTTTTGCCTAGTCCAAGTAGGAATCTGTTAATAAGTATATAAGATTTTTCCTTGCTTATTCTAGGCCTAATTTTGCAAGTGACAAAAAGCTTGTATAAAATAGCTTAGGTTTAGGGCTTTTATGATGCATGATTATTTAGTAGCTTCTTGCAACAGTATTGAGTTATAGGGGATTGTTGATTGTAATGAGGTTGAAATCACTGGATAATAAGAGTATTGGACTCACTGTTTGGTGGATGTAGCCCAAGGATTGGGTGAACCACGTTAAATCTTTGTATCATGTGTTCTCTTATGTGCACTTTATTCTTTTCTAATATTGGTTATATTTGCATGTAATTATTATTTTTGCCTCTTTAATCCTAACAATTACAACATACAATTACCATGACCAAGAATAAGCACCTTCCTTACCTCACACCACTTGCCAAAAGTTAACTTCACCATAAATATCAAAGTTGCTAAAATACAACTCCAATGCACAAAAGAAATTGCCAACCAAGACTATTTAGTCAACATAGGAATCTCTCAAATCAGTTAATAGACCAAGTGGAAATATATGACAATATCTTTTCATAACTTGGAAGTTAGAATCTTCTAAGTGGGTGCTAACTTTGTATAAAGTAAGGAATATGTCATCTCATCAACTACCATGTAGGATGTCACCACCCCAAGAGGTCTCACAAAGTGAATGATGACATAAGAAGTTAAAAAATTAAAATTAATTAATTAATTATATAATTCAACATGTTAGGACTCTAAGGTTGAGACACCTTAATCCTAACAGTTTGAGGGCTTGTAATGAGATCAACTATTTTTTAGGGTCACCTACAAAAATAATACACTACTATAAGAATTGTATGTAGAGGTCACAAATTGAGAACAAAAAAACATAATTTGAGGTCAATCCTCAATTTTTAGTTTTGAATTACAATAGAAGATCGTGTATTGGGAAAATTTAAATACATCACTCATTGTGAGAAGTGCTACCTACAAATTTGAATCTCAATTGACTCTTTAAGGTTCTTAGATAAATCTATGTATATCGTTGAACCCTCTTATGAGGATGAGCATGACACAAGTGGTCTTGCTCCATGAAAATGACCTTGCCAAGGGATTGAGCTATGCTTTGCAAAAAGGGCTAACAAGGCAAAGGGAGACCAAGAAATTCAATCTAGACTAGAACTCCAATCTTTTTTTGTTAGAGATAGAAAAGTCTCGCATAGGCAAGGCTTGTAGACTAATAAAGATGAATGCACAAACCAAGGCCCATTCTTGAGAACACCTTCCACATCATATGGGTTTTCAATATTTAACAAAATGAAGCTCTTGGTAAAAAATTTAGATGTCATCTAGGAGTACCCCATAAGGGGTGTAAGCCTTCACAAACTAGTCTCACAACATACTTTCAAGAGGAACACAATGCACAAAATAACCTATTTAGAGAAACTTTTCTAACCATTCACAAGAATTATAGAGACTTTCTACCACTAAGACCACATATGTAGTAGAAGAATTCTTATCTTGAGGAAATCTTTTAGCACAAACTTGTACCCGACCATTTGTTGGGTGGGGCCATGATCTCCTAAAGCAATAACTTAAATGCTAGCAGAAACTAGTGAGCTAAAGTTGGCTGGAGCCATTAAAACAACTCTAAAAGTTCTATAATAAATGTGGTATGACACTATTAGAAATACAAGTAGTACAACCACCCTAAAAATTACATTTTAGCAAAGCATTCATAGCCTAGTAGAACACCCAATCATTACTTATTTTCTCCTATCTTAATCTTTCAGCTAGTCTTTGATTTTTTAATGCTAGATTTAATTTAGTCAATAATTAATTTTAACTTTATTTATTTATTAATTGTTCTTCACATTTAAAAACTTAAATTGATACTCTTTACATAATTTTAAATTAAAAAATTAGTAAACTAAAACATCTTAATTTATATAATATTTTTTCATTTATATAAATACACTTTATATCATTTATTTATAAAATTCATTTTTTAATAGATTTTATTTATTTTGAATACATCTTAATAACAAGTGCAATGAAGTGGCTAGTATTTGTTGATTATAGTTATAATATTTAATATTTAAATTTTGATTATAAAAATATAGCGTAGAAATAGAATTTTGATTATACAAGTATAGAGTATAGAACAATGATAATACAAATTATAATATAAATATATAAAATAACACTTATTTAATATCTACATTTATGTATAAATAACAAAACTGTAAAAAGTAAAAATTAACTTTGTATTCATATTATTGATTTATATAGATTGTAAAAGAAATTATTTTATAATAATATGTTTTCCCATAACATTAAAAAGATTTGAATGAGGTAGTGGATGCAAACAAATTGGCTTACAACTCGTCCATAAGATGTCAAATTGATTAACCAATTAACCATTAAGAAAAATCATTAATAAAATATTTTACACATTACTTTATAAGAACTCTAAAAAATAAAAATAAATACTTA
Source organism: Cupressus sempervirens (assembly GCA_028749045.1). NCBI lineage: Eukaryota > Viridiplantae > Streptophyta > Pinopsida > Cupressales > Cupressaceae > Cupressus > Cupressus sempervirens. Next base: position 432,658,115 of record CM053787.1, on the reverse strand, counting down.
ATTCTAATTGATTAAAATGAATTTGGTTGATAACTAGTTAAACCAAACTCATTACAATAGCAAATACTAATAAACCTCAAAACATGGTATAACTAAATGTAAAAAAAATAAAACTTTTAATCTATGACGACATTCTAAACAAGTTAAAAATTATTTATAGCTACATACATGACTTGTGTTATTCTCTCCAATCCTAAGACAACCTTTTCCATGCTCATTTTTCTTTAATTGTACATAGTCTAGTCATGGCACAAGTTTTGCTATAGTTGTCCATAGTTGTACATTTTACTATTACTAACTACAATTGCCAAATACATATCACCCATTTTTCCAAGCCCCTTGATATTGAAAGGTTACACAAAAAATTGGTGCTTTCAAAATAAATACATTTCAAGGTGTTTCTCTCCTTTATCACTTTATAGTTAAGGGATCAACAGTAATTTTAGGTTTCATGTCTCTATTGTTCAAAATTCATCTATGACTAATGAGATGAAGATGATTATCTTTGACCATTGAATTAAATATTGATTTGATGCCAATCAAAAACTTAATGGAGCACTCAAAGTCAATTATCACTGATTTTTCAATCAAAATGGATAACCATGCTATTGTGACAGGCTCTGTTTAAAATGCTTGCTTATGTACCTTGCCCCCTTGTCAACCAAAACAATAGCCCTCCTAGAAAATAGAATAATAATAATAATAAAAGTACCAATGTATGAATTCCCTTAAAATGGACCCCAATGTAAACATGCAATGTTAAATAAGTCTTTGCATAATTTTTGCCTAGTCCAAGTAGGAATCTGTTAATAAGTATATAAGATTTTTCCTTGCTTATTCTCCACATTGAAAAAAAGAATGGAGAATGATGTTAAAATTAATAATATTTCCATTGCTTGTCAAAGATGGAAACTAAAATTTCTCAATACATTGTTCATCAAAGACATTGAAAGATTTGTATTTATCTACTATTATTTTATCTTGTGTAGAAATTTCTACGGATCTACAACTAAGCCTGTGCTTTCAAACATAGTTTGTGACTAAGAATGGTGGTGCTCTCCTTCATATGTCACAAGTAATACATTTGGATCATCCAATGCTCTTTCTACGTGCTTTCTTGTAGGACACCCTCTCACTGTGCTACACTTGTAATACCCTCTGCAATACATAGTCAACAATTAATGAAGCAATTGCTTGGATTTTATTAGAAAATATATTTTACAAAAACTATTCTACTAATAAAAATTCTAAGAAAAATATCCTGCTAGAAAAACATTGCATCTTTAGTTTAATCATCAAAATGATTTTGCTCATCAGAATGGACTTCAAATTCTCTCTAGTTTGATAAAAATAGATTTTGAATTAGCTTTAAATTGTTTCTCTACTTTGATCATTAAGATATATTTTTTATTATCAAAATGAGTTTTGAGTTATATCTTTAATTTGATCACTAAAATGATTTTGATCATCAAAATTATTAAAATGGGCTTTGAGGTCAATCCTCAATTTTTAGTTTTGAATTACAATAGAAGATCGTGTATTGGGAAAATTTAAATACATCACTCATTGTGAGAAGTACTGCCTACAAATTTGAATCTCAATTAACTCTTTAAGGTTCTTAAATAAATCTATGTCCATCGTTGAACCCTCTTATGAGGATGAGCATGACACAAGTGGTCTTGCTCGATGCAAATGACCTTGCCAAGGAATTGAGCTATGCTTTGCAAAAAGGGCTAACAAGGCAAAGGGAGACCAAGAAATTCAATCTAGACTAGAAATCCAATCTTTTTTTGTTAGAGATAGAAAAGTCTCGCATAGGCAAGATTTGTAGACTAATAAAGATGAACGCACAAACCAAGGCCCATTCTTGAGAACACCTTCCACATCAAATGTGTTTTCAATATTTAACAAAATGAGGCTCTTGGTAAAAAAAATTGATGTCTTCTAGGAGTACCCCATAAGGGGTGTAAACCTTCCCAACCTAGTCTCACAACATACTTTCAGGAGGAACACGATGCACAAAGTAACCTATTTAGAGATACTTTTCTAACCATTCACAAGAATTATAGACTTTGTAACACTAAGACCACAGATGTGGTAGAAGAATTCTTATCTCGAGGAAATCTTTTAGTACAAACTTGTACCCGACCATCTGTTGGGTGGGGCCATGATCTCCTAAAGCAATAACTTAAATGCTAGTAGAAACTGGCGAGCTAAAGTTGGTTGGAGCAATTAAAACAACTCTAAAAGTCCTGCAATAAATGTGGTATGACACTACTAGAGAATGCAAGTAGTATAATCACCCTAAAGATTACATTTTAGCAAAGCATTCATAGCCTAGTAGAACACCCAATCATTTCTTATTTTCTCCTATCCTAATTTTCCAGCTCCTCTTTAAATTTTTAATGCTAGATTTAATTTAGTTAATAATTAATTTTAACTTTATTTATTTATTAATTGTTCTTAACATTTAAAAACTTAAATTAATACTCGTCACATAATTTTAAATTAAAAAATTTAGTAAACTAAAACATCTTAATTTACATAATATTTTTTCATTTATATAAATACATTTTATATTATTTATTTATAAAATTCATTTTTTAATCAATTTTATTTGTTTTGAATACATCTTAATAACAAGTGTCATGTAGTGGCTAGTATTTGCTGATTATAGTTATAATATTTAATATTTAAATTTTGATTATAACAATATAGTGTAGAAATACAATTTTGATTATACAAGTATAGAGCAATGGTAATACAAATTATAAAATAACATTTATTTAATATCTAAATTTATGTATAAATAACAAAAAGTAAAACATAAAAATTAACTTTGTATTCATATTTTCAATTTCTACAAATTTTAAAAGAAATTATTTTATAATAATATGTTTTTCCATAACATTACGAAGATTTGAATGAGGTAGTGAGTGCGAACAAATTGGCTTAAACTCGTCCATAACATGTCAAATTGATATACCAATTAACGTGAAGAAAAATCATTAATAAATATTTTACACATTACTTTATAGGAATTCTAAAAAATAAAAATAAATACTTCATTCTAATTGATTAAAATGAATTTGGTTGATAACTAGTTAAACCAAACTCATTACAATAGCATATACCTATCAGCAAATACTAATAAACCTCGAAACATGGTATAACTGAATGTAAAAAAAACAAAACTTTAATCTATAACAACATTCTTAACAATTTAAGAAGTTATTTATAGTTACATACATGACTTGTGTTATTCTCTACAATCCTAAGGCAACCTTTTCCATGCTCATTTTTCTTTAATTGTACATAGTCTAGTCATGGCACAAATTTTGCTATAGTTGGTCCATAGTCGTACTTCAAATTTTACCATTACTAACTGCAAACCACAATTGCCAAATACGTATCACCCTTTTTCCAAGCCCAATGATATTTAAAAGGTTACACAAAAATTTGGTGCTTTCAAAACAAATACATTTCAAGGTGTTTCTCTCATTTATCACTTTATAGTTAAGGGATCAACACCTAATTTTAGGTGTCATATCTCTATCGTTCAAAATTCATCTATGACTAATGAGATGAATATGATTATCTTTGACCATTGAATTTAAAATATTGATTTGATTTCAATCAAAAACTTAATGGAGCACTCAAAGTCAGTTATCACTGATTTTTCAATCAAAATGGATAACAATGCTGTTGTGACAGGCTCTGTTTAAAATGCTTTCTTACGTACCTTGTTCCCTTGTCAACCAAAACAATAGCCCTCCTAGAAAATAGAATAATAATAATAATAATAATAAAAGAACCAATGTATGAATTCCCTTAAAATGGACCCCAATGTAAACATGTAATGTTAAATAAGTCTTGCATAATTTTTGCCTAGTCCAAGTAGGAATCTGTTAATAAGTATATAAGATTTTTCCTTGCTTATTCTCCGCATTGAAAAAAAGAATGGAGAATGATGTTAAAATTAATAATATTTCCATCCCTTGTCAAAGATGGAGACTAAAATGTCTCAATACATTGTTCATCAAAGACATTGAAAGATTTATATTTATCTACTATTATTATTTTATCTTGTGTAGAAGTTTCTATGGATCTACAACTAGGCCTGTGCTTTCAGACATAGCCTGTGACTGAGAATGGTGGTGCTCTCCTTCATATGTCACCAGTAATACATTTGGATCATCCAGTGCTCTTTCTACGTGCTTTCTTGCAGGACACCCTCTCACTGTGCTACACTTGTAATACCCTCTGCAATACATAGTCAGCCATTAATGAAGCAATTGCTTGGACTTTATTAAAACAAAATCTTTTACAAAAAACTATTCTACTTATAAAAGTTCTAAGAAAAATATCCTGCGAGAAAAACATTGCATCTTTAGTTTAATCATCAAAATGATTTCCCTCATCAGAATGGACTTCGAATTCGCTCTAGTTTCATAAAAATAGATTTTGAATTAGTTTGAAATTGTTTCTCTACTTTGATCATCACGATAGATTTTTTATTATCAAAATGAGTTTTGAGTTGTATCTTTGATTTGATCACTAAAATGATTTTGATCATCAAAATAGATTTTAGATTCTTAAAATGGGCTCTGAATTGTGTTTCTAATTTGATTATCGATATGAGTTTTAAATTGTATTGATCATAAATTTGTTTAGTTTTGAATTGTATCTTTAGTTTTGATTGTGAAAATGAATTTGATCATTAGAATTAATTTTGAATTATATTTTCAATGAGTTTTGAATTGCATCTTGCTTTGTTGAAGTTCTTAAACATAGAAGACAAATTGTACTAGATTCATAGGGATTTACAAAGGTTTTATCAAGAACAGACCTTGGATGTGGAGAGCCCTTGATGGGCTTCTGACCGTACTTCCTCCATGAGAATTCATCTGCTGGAATGTCCGCCATTTTCAGACTGATTGCAGGCACCCTCAATGTTCTTCTTACCCTTGACTTCCTGAAACATCAATAATAATCAAGCTTTTCAGGTACAGTCAAACTTTCAAAGTCTTGAATCAACAATTAGGTAAAACAGATTGCTCAAAAATATTTTTGGTAGTTTCCTTCTAACAATGCAAAGAGATGTCTCCAAGATGTCATATATATGTTACTGTTCAAAAACTCATTTTATTTTTTAATCTTGCAAAAGATTTACACTTATACAATGAATCTACGTTTACAGTAGATAGAAGTAAGGAGACAAATGCTGAAAATATTTTTAGGAAAGGAAATCATATTATGGCTTAGATGACACTGAATAAATGCTTGTTTACTCACAGGACAAAATGAAAGGGAGGAAACGAACATTCTAAGGAAAGGTTTAAAGAAAACTATTAAAAAACACTATGATCCATTTTCTAAGAAGGAAAAATCGTATGTAATTAGCTCTTCTCCTACAAGATCATAAATAATAAGTTGAGCAAACATAGATGGTACAAGATATTGGTTTATCATAAAAATATTCATCAATATCTCTACTTTTTCTAGGAGTTTCTAAATTTGATCATGTAAGTAAGTAATACTCTATCCGTGTTTACCTCATTAGACATGATTCATCATCAAAATGAAGAAAATCATTGTATAACTAGCTTTATTGACATTAGATTGTACATAATATAGAAAAAACTTGTAGACTTTGCAAAATATTGATTTAGAAAGAATCTTTGTTCTTAAATCTACATTAAATTGGGATTTCTAGATTTGATAACGTAAACATTTTGCTATCTAGATTTTGATTGCAAACTATGATCTATCATTGCATTAAAGAAAACAAATGTAAAATCAATTCTATTAGCACATAACTATAAATAATAGACAAGGATGTCTGGTTCTTTACTGATTCTTTCCGAATTTGAGTTATCGAATCAGTTTATTGATATATATGCAAAAGTTAGTCCACTTTTACCAAAAAAAACATTTCATTTCTACACCACCATTCTTCATCATCATCATAATGAACAAAATCAACATTACTTTTTAAAAAAAAAATTCACCATTACAAATACTTTTAACTCAAAATGTATGTATTTAATTGTGTAGTCCCGTTACCTATTATTTGTACCATAAAAATAAAACAATATGTAACTAAATATATTGGTACAAAGATAAAATAAATAAATAAAAATGTAAAAAGCGAAATGTAGAAGCATACTTGCGCTTGGAGCAGTGACATCTTCCTGTGGCCGCACATTTCTCATCTGATTTCGTATGAGAACAGGATTTCTTCGCAGGCGACCATGGAGGCCGAGCCGAGGCAGCCAACGTTTCAATCAAAACACAAGCCGCTTTATTACTGGTGCAGGGATCGACTCCCGCTGCTGTCAAAGAAGATGAATTGGGAGAAGACAAAGAGGTCACCGATTGCTTCCCCACCACACTAAAACCACTGGTTTTACTCTCCGTCTGATTCATTTGAATCCCATGGGAATGAGAATGTGAAGAATATAGGAACCCATTATCCGGAACCAAAGGGGGAGAAGTATTAATGGGATAATACAGAGGGCTAAAACCCTCATCATAATGGAATTCCTTCTTGCATTGCTCTGTTTCAGGAGAAGCAGCGGTATTCAGCTTTGGAACAAGAGCTTCTACAGATGAGGGCATTGGCCCAGCTGGAGCTTTTCTGAATCGGGCATGGCCTCTTGTATTTTGCAAAGCAGAGATGTCTTTCTTCAATCTGTTTCCGCTCGACCCACAATCCAATCTTTCTTCTTCTTCCTCTACCTCTTCCTCTTCCTCTTCTTTCTTTTGATTACTCTGTGCAAGATTATGCTGCTGTTGGGACAGCAAATGTATGAGATTTTGCACACTTTCTAGTGTTGCAGATGCCGCCTCGTGCACTTCTCGCTCCCTCACGTTCCTGAAATCCAACAACTCCACCGCCATTTCCTTCAATTTTGCCCCGCACAGATTCATTCCGTCAGTAAGGCCGGATCAATTGAATGAAATGTGATAAAGAACTCTTTCACTATGTGCACATTTAGAGGGATGACAATGGACCAGGATTGAGATTAGGGGCGCAATCACTGGTTAAAACAATCATGTATGTATCACTGAGTATGATTCGAAAGTCGGTCACAGAAAATTTAAACAATCTACTCGATCTCTATAATACTATCAACAATGTTCTTGCGCCACTTTCACTAATTGAAATTAAGGACACAAGCACTGGTTAAAACAATTATGTATGTATCACTGAGTGTGATTCGAAAGTCAGATCACAAAAAACTTAAACAACCTACTTGATCTCTACAATACTATTGACAATGTTCTTGCACCACTTCTACTAACACAGATCAAAAAACTCAGAGACCAAAAGGGCCTAGTTAAAATCTATAAAACTCAAATCAACCATGTATTGCACATCATCGAAAACACTGTAAAAACAACTCTCACACAATCTAATCTGAAACTAGTGATAATAACCAAACCAATAGTGCCACTTCAAGAAACCTCAGGAACTACAGGGGCCTAGTTAACTAGAATTGAAATTAGGATACAATCTCTCATGGGCATAGCTCAAATCAACCATGTAACTTTAAAAAAACACTCACACAATCTAATCTACTCTAAAAGTACTAATCGTAACCAATAGTACTACTCAGTCCAAGATCCTTTCTTGACCGAAAGAATCCCAATCTACAGAGAAACGAATTGCAATCTCAAAACCAGAAGAATCCCTCATATTGCGCACAAAATCTCACAGACCGTGAAGACATTTTCGCAGATAGAGAATGAGTTTAAACAGGGGAAGAAAATCTAAAAACTAAATGAAAGAGAGAACTTTGAGAATGTGAACGGCCATAACCAAACAAAACAAGGAGGAGGAGAATTTAAAAAGAAACATACCGTTTGATCGGAGAAATGATCCGCTATACCCAATTCATTCCGGCATGGAAAAGGACTGAGAACAGACCAGAGCAGCACCAACTACTTACCATTCCATATTTACAGTTTTTCGACCTTCTCCGTAATTAATTTAGCCATTTTATTTTTCGGTCAAATCTCGATTTACGGAATCCTATGATTCTAGGCAGTGGCAAAGTCAAAGACGCCTCGAATCACGTCACGACACGTGTCGTGAACAGTGCGGGTGAATCGACAGAACAACCGTATTATCTTTGAATAATTGAATACAAAAGTCATACACTTTGACCGGACTTTGTGACCGGCTGCAATTACCGCTCTCGCAAGGCACCGTAGATTGCCGGTAGTTTTTTAATAAAAGCAGGAAGAATTTTGTTCCTTTGTAGGCGATCGGACGGTCCAGATTCATCCGCCGTCCAGCTCGTGAAGTTGACTTCTCTGCCAACTTACCGTCAGTTAATCAATTGGCCATTAATTCTGGCAGAATTGTTGGAGTGAAAGGAAGGGAAAATTAAAAGCGTGATTATTTGTAGTTAGGGTTAGTAATTAACTTGCCCTTTTTGGGAATGTATGTTTTCATTTGACCGAGGGGGTAATTATTATTATTATTAAAATGTGGAGTTCTGTGCTCCACAGCTCAAAAGAGTCAAATGTGTGATGAGTAAAAAACAATAAAACAGCATTTCATTGCTTGCTTTATTGTTTTAATTTGGACTCGAAGTTATTGTTGGGGAAGATGTAAATCTAGATTAGGTAACAAGCTACAAAGTGCTCATTCATATTATTATTAAATGAATTCAAAGCAGCCTATGGGAATAAGGCTCAAATCGAGTGATCATTAGTTTAGAATTAAGTACTCTTTGGAGTTGGTATATATTTGGATTATATTGAGAAGACATTTAGTTTTGGAGATGACTTCAAAACTTGGTATTATGTTTTAAAAATTAAGAAATTAATCAAATGGATGTTCGGGTGTAGAAATTTGTTGTATATATGTTTGTCTTACTTCAAACTTACAAATAGGAATTATACTGTACATTTTTATCTAATTTAAGACATTCAGTATATGTAGTTCACAAACATTTGCATGTTTTGTTTTTGGATTTGACTATGTTAGATTTGTTTAGAACAATGTTTCTGATCACACTACCTGATTTGTCGTCTTTCTCCTTGAACTCTTTTTACAACATGATAATGGATCATGCAATGTGATTTGAGATGTTCATCAAAACAAATCTTACACATTGGAATATAGAAACAAGACATGCTAATATTAATCAAGATATATTTGGTGTGTCAATTAGCTCAAAAGGTTATTAAGATAAATTTGTAATAGATTTTTCAATGACTTGTACTGTAATTTTGAAACCAATAGTTTTGTGATTGTGATGTTGGATCAACATCATTTTGGTTGGTTGTGATTGAGATTAACCTTTACTTCTACTTACCTAATGTAGGGGATGACAGGAGGTCTAAGAGGAATAAACTCGACTTAAACCTACTAACCCCTCGCTTAGTGTACACACGAAAGCCAAACATAGAATTGCAACAAAGATACTATAGAATTCATAGATTTGTTGATTGATAAGATAATATAATAGCAACCAACATGCTCGGCTGTGAGGCCTTCTAGGTTGCGGACTTAAACAAAGAAATACATCAGATTCCAAATGCGCAATCTGTATTTGTCTTCTACCAGTCACACTACTATTCTACTTCCCTCATGCTACTTGCCTACATCAAATGTGCTTATATTGACAATTTAGCCACAAGTCAGCTAGTCGGACATTTAATTACAATATAGGTCCAATCTTGGAAATGTAAACCATAACCCAAGCAATGGGCATCAATTGTTCACACACTCTTCCAGATAGGTCCACACACACTTTAGGAGTCGGCTCCTGATTATGCAAGATGCCATGTATTCATAGGAAACTGCACCAACAAAAATAACACACCTCGCCAAATGAAAATTAAAGAAAATAGAGATTGGAAAGAATGACACAAAACTCGAGAAATATGAAACATCATCCTTTGCGCTCTTAGGGTAAGGACTGAAAATAGGTCCTCAACAACATGCTAACTGTGCATAGCACAAAACGCAAGATAGCAACAACTACATCACGAACAACAAATAGGTACAGGAAACAAGAAATGTTTTTGGGTGATGCAAGATTGCTCATTGACCCAAGATGCTCCTGCATTAGACACCTAGGGTAAGTAAACAACTAATGTCCACATTAGACAACTGTGATGCTTTGGCCCAAATCATAAATATCCAACTCAGTTTGCGTTATCCATGAACTATCTTCATCTGGTTTATCTTTCCATTGAATAAGGCATTCCATGTAGTTTTTTCCTATGATACTCTTACTTATTTTGTCATTCAAAGCCTTCTCAATGATCTCATCCTTCTTCTTAGGATAATCCAGGTTATCTTTTAATTCCTCATATGCTTCAAAGTAATGAAAGATGTCAGAAATGTTGAATATAGGTGAAATATCCATGTCTCTAGGTAATTCATCTTCAAAAGCATTTCCATTGTCAAACTTCCTCAATATTTTACATGGACCAAATTTATTTCTCTTTCGCTTACTATAGGTACCAATTGGAAATTTGTTCTTTTTCAAATGAACCATCACTTTATCTCCAACCTCAATAGATTTATGTCTTCTTCCTTTGTCTTCTCTCTGTTTATATCCAAGGTTACTATTTTCCAGGTTTTGTCTTACTTCATCATGTAAAGCCTTCATGAAATCTGCAAACTCTTTAGCTTCAACACTTCTCTTTACCTCAGTAGTCAAATCTCTTAATTTAGTAGTTCCTTTAGGATTCACTCCATTAACAATCTCAAAAGGTGTCTTCTTGGTGCTTCTATTCACAAAAATTGTATATGTGAATTCTACTTGTGCTAGAATCAAATCCCAATTGCCAGGTTTATTTCCAACCTAACATCTCAACAATTTATCCAAACTTCTATACACAACCTCAATTTGTTTATCTATCTATCGATGAAATGTAGAGTTGAACTTCAACTCTATATCCATTCTCCTCCAAAGTGTTCTCCAAAAATGACTAGTAAGCTCGGTATCTCTGTCTAAAACAAGAGTCTGAGGCAACCCATGCAATCTCACTATCTCCTTGAAGAAAAATTAGCCACATGTATTACATCAAATGTCTTCTTACGAGGTATGAAATGAGCCATTTTTGAAAATCGTTCAACTGCTACCAAAATAGAATCATTACCTCTTTGAGTTCTAGGAAAACCAAGAACAAAGTCCATACCGATATCTTCCCAACACTTATTAGGTATAAGCAATTGTGAATAAAATCCCAAATTCTAACTAACTCCTTTTGTTGTTTGACAAACTCTGCAAATTCTAACCACCTTCTATACGTCCTTATAAATTTGAGGCCAAAAGTACCTATCAACAATACACTTCATTATTTTATCAATCCCAAAATGTCCAAAAAGTCCTCCACTATGTTTCTCCTTCATGATGTTATCTATCATAGAGCCTTTAGGTATACATAACTAATTTCCTTTAAACAACATTGCTTCCTAAATGAAATAGCCAATGCACTTATTCTTCTCACTCATCAATTGGTTCTTACAAGCTTTCCAAGTTTTGGCAAAATTAGGATCAGTTTCATACAAAAATTTCAAATCATCAAAACCAAATACCTTAACTCTCATTTTTATCATAACTTTTTTCTTTTGTTCAAAGCATCAACAAACTTATTTGACTGTCCACTTTTATGTTTCAACTTAAAGAAATTAGTTTGTAAGTACTCAACCCACATCATGTGTCTCTGATTCAACTTATTCTAACTTCCTATATACTGCAAAGCTTTATGGTCAATGAACAACACAAAATATTTAAGCATCAAATAATGTCTCCACTTCTTCAAAGCTTGAACAATAGCATATAAATTTTGATCATAAATTGAATATCTCTTCTTAGCATCATTCAACTTCTTGCTATAAAAGCTACATGTCTTCCTTCTTGACTCAAAACAATGCCCATGACGCTTCCATCATCATCACAATCAACTTGAAAAACTTTATTGAAATCAAGCAAAGCAAGTGTAGGCAATTATATTGCTCTCTATCTCAATATTTCAAACCTCTTATGTGCTCCATGTGTCTATTTAAAATCATTTTTGTCACCTCTCATAGTTTTCATCATAGCATTACACACTGAACTGAAATTCTTTATTAACTTCCTATAGAAACTAGCCAATCCATAAAATGATTTAACTTCTTCAACATTCTCAGGTGTAGGCCAATCAAGAATAACCTTTACCTTTTTAGGATCCATCTTCAAACCATTAGTTGAAATGACTAAACCAAGATACACAATCTCTTCCTTCATGTAAATGAACATTTCTTCAAGTTAATCAACAACTTCTCCTTCAATCTCTGCAATACTTGTTTGATATGCTCAAGGTGTTCTTCTTTAGCCTTATTGAATATCAAAATGTTATCAATATATACAATCACTTGAATTTGCCCAATAATTTCTTCATAAATTCATTCATCAACCTCATAAAAGTACTAGGTGTTTTAGTTAAACCAAAAGGCATAACCAACCATTTATACAAACCCCCATTAGTCTTAAAAGTAGTTTTCCATTCATCTCCTTTTCTAATTCTGATATGATGATAGCCACTTTTCAAGTCAATCTTGTAAAATACTTTTCTCCACTCAAACAATCCATTATGTCATCCATCTTAGGTAAGGGAAATCTATACTTCATGGTGATCTTATTAATAGCTCTAGAATCAGTGCACATTCTCTATCCTCCATTTTTCTTAGATGCTAATACAACGAGTACTGTAGAAGGACCCAAACTTTCTCTAATTAGTCCATTTTCAAGCAATTCCTACACTTGTCTATTCAAATCAACATTTTTAGCAAGTGTTAATCTATGTGGTGCTTTATTAGGCAAACTAGCTTTGGGTATCAAATCCATATAATGACTAATACTTCTCACATGAGATAAACCATTGGGATATTATCAAAAATAATTTCTTGAAACTTTTCCAACAAAGATTCAATCTCAAGTGCATGTTCTAGTTCATCTTGTTACTTAGTCTTTCTAGGAATCAAATCAAAGCGAACATTATGTTCTTTCACATCTTTAGCAAACTAGTTTTGTTCAACCAAGCATACTCTCATTGTGGTATAATGATTCTCATTAGGCTTTTCTACCAAAGGTAACAAAATTTTCTTCCTTCCATCAATCCAAATAGTATATTGATTCAATCTACCATCATGCAAAGCTTGTCTATCATACTGCCAAGGTCTATCCAAAAGAATATGACAAAAATCCATGGGCATAATATCACACAAGACTCCATCATGATAATTCCCAATTTTGAACTGAACAAGGCATTTCTCACTTACAAGTAATTGTGCTTCTAGATCTAAGAAACAGGGTAGGGTTTAGGATGTCTCAATCTTTGCAACTGCAACTTGTTAACCAGTTCCTTAGATGTCAAATTTTCAAAACTTTCACTATTAATGATTACCTTGTAACATTTTTTAGCGATCCTACACTTAGTCTTCAACAAACTTCTTCTCAAAACTTGTTCTTCATCAAATTCCTCATTCCATAAAACTCTAGATTTATCATCAAGTTCTCACCATGCTCAAGTTCATTAGATACTTCAACAACTTCTTCACAAGCCAAACTATTTCTACTACTACCTCCAATCTTTTTACGAGAATTGTTGCATTCAAATACTCCATGTCTTTCTTCTCCACATTTGAAACAAGTGCCTTTAACTAAGATATCTATTCTCTCTTACCACCATTATTGCTCCTAGAGTAACTAGTAGAGCTACCTCTGTGTAATTACCTCATTTTCCAGTAGGGCCTTCTTTCCATCATGTCTTTCCTTTATCTTTCAATGCATTGTCTAATCTGGTACCTTCTCCATAGGTTCTACCTCTACTTCTTTGAAATCTTCCACCTCTACTTCTTTGTCCTTGATCATGTTTATTCACCAATATTTCTTCAGCTTTCAAAGTGTATTGGTATGCTTCTTCCACACTACCATCTTAACATAATTGATCTCATCTTGAATAGATGTCCTCAAACCATTAAGGTATCTAGCCACCTTTTCAACTTCTTCATCAACATGTCCAAATCTAATATCCAATTTGTAAAATTCCTTAGTATATTCCTTCACACTCAATCCTTTTATCTTAGGTTCTGCATTCTTCTCAACAGATTAACTTGGTAATCTATAAGAAGGAACTTTTTCTTCATTTTGTCAATCATCTTTGCCCATGTCTTCATCTTTTCTTTCCTCTTTTTTGTCTTGCAGTTTGCTAGTGATCCCACCAAAGTGAAGCATGACCCTTCAAATTTGTGACTGCTATCTTCACCTTCTTGTTATCAGGAGTGCTTTCATACTCAAAGTACTTATCCATCTTAGAGATCCAATCCAATACTACATTAGTCTCAAGTCTTCCATAATAGTGAGCAACTTCAATAATAGGTCTAGAATTTTTCCTAGACAAGACTCTAAGAATTTTTTCCTTGTCTTGTTCCACCTCATGTTTAGGGTTAGGATTAGGTGTTCCTTCTTCATCATCACTAACATCCTCAAGTTGTACACCTCTTCTTTAGGTTGTCTCCACAACTTCAAGTCTCACTGAAATCTTTCTCAACATGTCCATTATAACATTATCTTCATTTCCTCTACCTCAAATACTTTTGACAATAGTTCCTACAAGATTGTAACCTTTTGCAATTTATAGGGAAGATTTTAGATCTGCCACCCTACAACCAATCCAATTAAGGTTCTTCATGATCCAAACCACAAGAAAGAAGCTAGCTCTATTACCACCTGACATAGGGGATGAAAGGAGGTCTAACGTAAACCTACTAACACCCTTCTTAGAGTAAACACAAAAGCCAAGAAAAAAATTACTATAGGCCATAGAATTCATATATTTATTGATTGATAAAGATAATACAATAGCAACCAACATTCACTACTATGAGGCCTTCTGGGTTGCGATCTTAAACAAAGAAATACAACATTAGATTCCAAATGCACAGTCTTTATCTTCCTTCTACTAATCACATTACTATTCTACTTCCCCCATGCTACTTTCCTACATCAAATCCAAGTGCTTGTATAGCTAGCTAAGCCAGAAGTCGACCAGTCAGGCATTTAATTACACTATAGGTCCAATCTTAGAGATGTAAACCATAACCCAAGAAATGGACACCAATTGTTCATACGCTCTTTAGGATAGGTCCACACGCACATTAGGAGTCGACTCCCAACTATGCAAGATGCCACGTGTTGATAGAAAACTGCGCTAACAGAAACAACACACCTCACCATATGAAAATAACATAAACAAAGACTGGAAATAACATCACAAAACTCAAGAAATATGACACATCAACCTTTGCACTCTTGGGGTAAGGACTGAAAATAGGTTCTCAACAACATGCTAACTACCCATAACACAAAAATCATGGTAGTAACGACTACACCGTGAGAAGGAAACATGTGCAAAAAACACAAAATATTTTTGGGTGACACAAGATTGCTCATTGAGCCAAGATGCTCCTGCATCATTACCGATTTTTATTTTTGGCATTCTTTGTTTATTGCTTGTGGTCCTTTAAACTTATCTCTATTTGTATTCTTATTTGTTGCTTCTATTTTGGAGTATTATCCATTATGCACATTTATAATATCAACTTCATGAATGAAAAAGAAAAGAAAAAACTTTAATTTTTACTAGAATCTCTAATATTTGTTGTTTTATTTGTTTTAGTTCTTTTAGCTAATGCTTCTAGTAAGCAACATGTAGGAACAATTGTGGAGTTTGTTTGGTAGAATACATTATGTCAATACTCTAGATGAGTTTATTTAGCAATAATGGCAAAAAAATTAAATGAAGATAATAGATGGTCATACAAAGAATGCCTTGAAAGGTCATCTATGCATTTATCAGCTATTAATAAGTGCTCAACAAATCCAAGCAAACATTGTAGATGTACCCAAGATATTTTGGATGTTAGGGTACCATGACAAAAAATAAAGACAACATACAATCATACAAATAATGCTTTAAATGCTCATGTATGCAATATTAGCTAGCAATAAGTGCTCAAAAAATGTAAATAAATACTCTCGATTTTCCTAAGATATTTTAGATGTTAGTGTATCAAATGTGTAAAAATGAACTCGAAGTAGCCATTGAATACAATTCCAAATATTGCAAGTGAATACTTTGTGTTTTAATTCAACACATAATAGCTACCAAGAAGAGTTAAGTTAATTCTAAATTTTGAATTTGAATCCAAGCAAGAAAAACAAAATGACCATTCCTCACCATTGAGTGCACATGCAATCAATTAAGGCTCAAGTGTGTACCAATATTGAGAAGAAACCACACCACATATCATTACATAAAGGACAACAAAGTCAAAGTTAGTCCAAAATAAGAGAAAAATTCAAAGTAGTCAATTTTTACCATTGTGAGATGAAATAAAATTCTACCAAACAAACTTTCAAAATGTTTAAACTATACAAATATATATATATATTGTCCCTATCCTACGCAAGTCTTTATTAGACATTTTACCACTACTATTTATCATGTTTGCAATTAAAAAGATTCCCATTTAATTTTGTGTCTAATGTAAGACAATGAGCTCATAAATCTGCATAACAATAAATGACAAATAGTGTGATTTTACTTATAGTCTAATTTAAAACTATATATTCTAATAAATCTATATAATGACAAAGAACAAATATTATAATCTAATATTATTTCATCTAGTATATCCCACTCTAACATTTCACAATTGCTTGGACTAATGCAAAATTAATCAATTAACGCATAATATACTTTCGAGAATATATTTTCCCCTTCCCAATATAAACAACATTTTCCACTTCAACCGAAATCAATTCCACCAAAATCTATTTGGGGCACAATCTCAACCTCATCTTCCGACCTCATTCCTTATGATGTCAGAGCATGCATGAACAATACTTGATTCCTTGTGGGCTCATTTAGAACCATTCAACTTTACCAATAGAACAAAGACCTAATGATATTAAACAAAATTTAAAAAATAGAACTCAATTTAAAACATGCATATTATGTTTATGTTTAGTTATAGTAGTTTGAAGAAGTATGAAATGCATTAAAAAAGGTTACGTGTGGTCTTAAAGAGATGAATGTGCATGCGTTGCATGGCGGTTGATAAGAAGTGTCGTTGAACACAAGGGAAATATGGGCACACAATGCAAAGTCAAAGCGGTATCTTTCCCGATCCATGGTCACCCGCCTGCCATTTTGTTTTAAGCATTTTATTTTAATATATTTTCTGGCCGAGTAGTTTCCAAAGGTGGGCCCACCTGACGTCAGCTTTGAATGTTGCGTGCTTTTTAAAGTGTATTTTGTGGGCTCCACAAGCCCGCCCTAGCAAATTGGCGTGATGGCGACTTCTTTTGTTTCTCACGGTGGAGCCTCATTTCTTTTTTCCCTCGTTCTCATTATTAAATTTGTAGACTATTGTCTTTAACCTCATCCATATAAATTCCAAACGATCTATTTTGACCTCATCTTTGAATAATCCGTTTCCAAGGCTAGGAATCATTCAGTACATGGTAGGTGGTGAGAATTGCAAGATTTTTTTTCTATTGCCAAGATAAAGATAAAAGTACTTTAAAATGTTAGGTTATTTCTTTTGATCAATATAATATATTATTATTTGGTTAGGGTAAAAAGCTTAGTTTAATTAGCTTATTGTAATTCAAAGGAGTACATGATTCTTAAAGTTTGTTAAAAAATAATTATGTTTTAGTAATAAAATGTGTTATAAGTCAATTTTCTTTTTATTGGTACTATTGAAAAGTTTATTACGTACAATGCAATTTAACAACGATTATTTGATTCTTAAAGTTTCAAAAGCATGATTAGTGTAGAAATAAAAATTTGTTCTAGGCCATGATGTCTAAATATTTCTCATTGGTAATGCTAAAAAGTTTATCTAGCATACTCAAAAGTTTATCTAGAATATATATATATATATAGTTTGTTTTAGTTTTAAAAAGAAATGTTTTGAGAGAGCGAGAATGTGTTGGAAGCGTCTCCATCTTCTATTAGTTCCTAGGAGAGAATTTAGAAACATCTTCAAAATGACAAAATTTGAATAAGAAATGAAATAAGACAACTAGTCATACTCAAGATAGTCAAAAGTTGTTCAAATGTCCCTAACCATCCCCTACAACATGACCCACATAAAAAAGTAATGTTGAAAATACTAAATTGAAAATAAGGGCAGTACGCAGAAGGACTCCCACACCCCTTCACTTTAACCTTAAGCCTAAAACAACCTCACCAACTAAAGACAAAAAAATTGTTATTTTTTAAACTATGATGAAGATAAAGAAGAGACCAGTGATGAGAAGATAAAAGAACACGAATGAGAAAGAAGGCAAGACATTGTCAAATCAATGATATTTAAGGTAAGTATCAAATCTCTTTTTTATTTGCACAAAGTCTTTTACATTTTTCCAAAATTTCTAACATTCAAAGAGGGCTTTTGTTTATTTTTGGTTTGCACTTATAGTTGTGTTTCAATGTTTTAACAACAAAACAACATTGGTAGTAGTGAGGGTAATGAAAGTCTACAAGTGTTGGTCATAAGCATTCGAGAAACATTACTTTTGTTTTCTCTAAAATTTATTTTTCACATTTTTCAAATGTGTGTGACCTATGTTACTTGATTAGTGATATTTGGGAACACTTACAAGGATTTTGTTAGCCAAGGTACATCATTGCTTGGTCAAACCCCTAGATAATTTAATTAAAGAACTATCAATAAAAAATGAAGATAATACACAATCATTTATAGAGTGCCCTATATGATCATTTAAGTAGAAAATTATAGTAACGATGCCCTATAAGTACAAAGAATTATCCTAAAAGTGCCTAATATAACTAGATGTTAGAATGTTGGATTTGTAACGATGAACTAGGGTTAGTCTATAGTGTAACTTTAGTGTTGAAAAGTGAACACTTTAAACAAAAAATCAACACCTAATATGTAGTAGTAAGGGTCAAGAAAACTCCAAATTTGAATTTGAATCTAGGAAACAACTTTAAAAAATTAAGGATCAAGACCAATTAAGAATGAGTGTAGATTTAATCATTCGAGGCTCGACTTGTATACCAACATTGAGAAGAAATCATACTACTTATCACTTCATAGAGGATATCTTAGTCAAAGTGAGTCCAAACTAAAATAAAAAATGTGAACTAAGAAGTTTTACCATTACAAGATGAAATAAAATTCTACAAAAAAGGCTCTAAGATATTGCACAATATGAAAATGGGAACACACAAAAGGGTTGATTTCACTATTACGGGATTGTCCTCACTGCAATAGTTAGGTAACAACACGTTGAATGATTTGTTTGTAGCATTTATTTCTTATTAGATCCTTTCTGGTATGCTTACATTGTAGCTTATCTCCACTTCTTCACATGATTTCAATTACTCCCATCACCTACATTGCATTCACCTCTTGATATCGATACTTCTCATTCTCATTTCTCTTCTTTTCAATTGTAACTAACATGTACTCACTCTTTTGTCACTAAGTCTTCACCCTTCATTAAAATTATAAACTCCTTGTTCACATCACATATCTCTATATCCTTAAAATGTTTCCAACCATTGCCTTGATAGTCATTAGGTCTTCTTATATAATTCCCTAGAATAGTCAAAATGTGTTTGGCCTATAAAAAATCATCTCAAATCTTCTCACCTATCTTGCTTTCATCTACTAATTTCAAAGTTAGTATTACTCCATCCAAGGAAACACATCACCACTTTGTTATCTTCAACCTCATTGATCATACCAATCATCTTATTATCCTTCTGTCAAAGGTAATCTATAAATATATTACATTATCATATTCTGACACGTAGATTATTGTTCACCTCTAATTATTATGAATTGATATCACAAACTTGATCTATATAGACATCATAGAGTGTCATCCTATGATTGCTTCTCTTGATTCATACTTTCACATTACTTCTTAACACATCGAGCATGACTAAGTGTCACTGATCATATGCCTTGTCTCATTGATCAATTCTCCTTTCTACTAACACTGAGTTGCCATTACCCACAACATCTTATTGGTCATAATTGGTTGCACCTCTTAGCTAGTAAGTCTCCTCTTGTCAATACCAAATGCCAACAATCTCCCCCTTTTGCATTGATGGAAAAACCTTATGTATTGAATGTGAAATTGTTCACCTTGTAATTGATCCTCTTGTCTTGTTACATCTTTTTGTATAGATAATATTTTTTTATCCATGGTACATCATTTTCTACTCTCCCCCTATGCGGGTGCTCTAGTTTCTCACCTTTCATTTTCAACCTTACCACCTCCCCCTTTTTGTCAATAATGACAAAGGTAATTCACAACCTGTGAAATACTTCCTTGAATTATTTTTGGCTCTCTTCATTGATTACTCCAATGAATTTTCAAAATATGACAATGTGACTAACTATTCATGTAAATATTATGTTATTTTTTCCAATGATTCTAATGTATTCATTCCAGGTAGACTAAGTAGTCTTTTTACATTTCTGACACTTTACCACATTTTATCCAATGTAGGGGCTAAATAGGATGTTAGCTCCAATAATGTAGTCATCCCTTTTCCTTCTTTAGCTTGATTTTTCTTTATCTTTTGACTGATAAAATTTATCTTTGAGTTGTATTCTAATGTTGAGCTTGAAACTTGATCAAATTGTTCAATATGAGTCTATTTCCTTTTATGCCATACTCTTGCACTTTTGTAAATGATTTGTAAATTCTGATAGTTTTGATACTTTGACCATCAATCGTCCAACTTCTTTTAATATGATCTTTTCTTCATTGACCTATTTAGAAAAAAATAACGTGTCTTTGTCTATAATTTTTATTAGCTATTTTGTCTTCTTCCTCTCATAATTATCCTCTCCCATCTTGAATTGTGTTGTCTCTAGCTTTGAAACTTTCTCTGGGATGGATTTGATTAAGATGTTAGTCTAATCAATCATGCTTGCATTTGGGTCACATTCGACATTAGGAAGTAATTCTCCTAGAATGTCTTTGGTTGCTTCCATTACTTTGGCCTTCTTCTTCTTGCCCTTCAATATGTCCCTTATCTTTCTCTCCAGCATATCAGAATACTCAAGTATCTCCTTGGGTTTTAGCTTTGCAATGTCAATATTCTTAAGTCCTTTATCTTCTTTATTTTCCTCTCCTTCATCTATAGTGATCTTTGCAATAGGTCTACTCCTTTTTCTTGCTCAACTTTCTTTTCATTATTACTGATCCTTCTATACTTTCCTCTTTAACATCTTTCACTGATTGAATAAGTTGAAATTTGGGTGTATGATCAATTTATTCATAGGGTCTATATTCAATAATTACTATGTCACTACTAGTGTGTTCTTCTCCATGCTTGACATGTTCTAGTCTTGGTGTCCCATCTTTGACTTGTCCAAATATACCTGATGGAATGTAAGTTTGAGCTAAAATTAGTTTATCCATCTTAGTTTTATTAGTTACATCCTTTTCTTTTATTTCTCTTTTAATTTTGTAATGCCCCACATGGAGATCCTTGGAACACAGATAAATAAAGGCCAATACATTTATTTTTAAGGTATCAAGCATGGATTCAACCAACATTAACATGCAATCGATCAAAAGATTACAACAGAAGACTTAATCAAACAATCCAAGCAACCAATGATCTCCAAGCACCACTACTTACCAATGCATTCATTAACTAACTACGAAAATTAAACAAACAAGATATACTTAATCTCCAAACTGTCAAGACTTAGGAAGGTACACAACCCAATAGGTTATCTAAAACACCTTTTGAAACATATATGACAAATCCGTAAGTACCTATTATTTTCCCAAGTAGGTTTTCTCACAGACCCCGTGTGATACTTTCAAGTATCCTATTATACTATTTACTATTACCGTATGATACTTTACCAGTATTGTGTGATACATTTTATAACTACCGTGTGATACTTTCTAGAATCACATGATACCTCTTACTATTATCATACGATACTTTACCAGTATCACACGATACACCTTACTACTAATGTGTGATACTTTCTAGTATCACGTGATACTTTTTACTATAGTTGTGTGATACTTTACCAGTATCATCCAATGCTGAACCAACGTCACCTATGTTTGCAAAGAAATGTCAAACAACCAATTTAGAAGGAAAATAGAGTTAGATCCTCTACATCGGGGAGTACAGGAACCACCATAGTCAAGGAGTAAACAATTGAATGCATAACCTCCAGAAGATCAAATAATTCTAACATCTAAACCGTAGAATCTAATGTAATCATGTAGAAAGAAATATCACAGTGAACATGCATGTGCATAAATTAACTATCTCAATACACATGAATAACAAAATTACAAGGGAAAGATACTTTAGAATGATACGTAGAACCATGTGAACATCCAACTTCAGAACTGAACATGGAGGAAGGCCAACTCTATACACCGGTCCCCAACAATGGTATAGGTAGCTATGCCTTCCAATTGTGTGGCACTTGTAGGGCCACTCCTGTTGTGTTGATGGAGATAGTGATCTGACTACAACCATACACAAAAAAAACATACATGGCTAACACTCACACCAAGAATGTAGAGAACTGAAACCAAGATCATGCAACAATGTAACACAATAGGTTCTGGTTAGATGCTTTATGGGTCTAATATGTAGGTACTCTAGTGGAGAGTAGATCACTTGGCATTGTTATTTTTTCCATTGATTCTAATGTACTCATTCTAGGTAGAATGAGTAGTCTTTTTGCATTTCTGACACTTTACCACATTTTATCCAATGTAGGGGCGAAATAGGACATTAGCTCCAATAATGTAGTCATCCCTTTTCCTTCTTTAGCTTGATTTTTCTTTATATTTTGAGTGATAAAATTTATCTTTGAGTTTTATTCTAATGTTGAGCTTGAAACTTGATCAAATTTTTCAATACGAGTCTATTTCCTTTTATGCCATACTCTTGCACTTCTGTAAATCATTTGTAAATTCTGATAGTTTTGATACTTTGGCCATCAATTGTCCAACTTCCTTTAATATGATCTTTTCTTCATTGACCTATTTAGAAAAAAATAATGTGTCTTTGTCTATCATTTTTATTAGCTATTTTGCCTTCTTCCTCTCATGATTATCCTCTCCCATCTTGAATTTTGTTGTCTCTAGCTCTGAAACTTTCTCTGTGATGGATTTGATTAAGATGTTAGTCTAATCAATCAGGCTTGCATTTGGGTCACATTCGACATTAGGAAGTAATTCTCCTAGAATGTCTTTGGTTGCTTCCATTACTTTGGCCTTCTTCTTCTTGCCCTTCAATATGTCCCTTATCTTTCTCTCTAGCATATCAGAATACTCAAGTATCTCCTTGGGTTTTAGCTTTGCATTGTCAATATTATTAAGTCCTTTATCTTCTTTATTTTCCTCTCCTTCATCTATGGTGATCTTTTCAATAGGTCTACTCCTTTTTCTTGCTCAACTTTCTTTTCATTGTTACTAATCCTTTTATACTTTCCTCTTTAAAATCTGTCACTGATTGAATAGGTTGAAATTTGGGTGTATGATCAATTTATTCATAGGGTCTATATTCAATAATTACTATGTCACCACTAGTGTGTTCTTCTCCATGCTTGACATGTTCTAGTCTTGGTGTCCCATCGTTGACTTGCCTTAATATACTTGATCGATCTTAGTTTTATTAGTTACATCCTTTTCTTTTATTTCTCTTTTAATTTTGTAATGCCCCACACGAAGATCCTTGGAACATAGATAAATAAAGGCCAATACATTTATTTTTAAGGTATCAAGCATGGACTCAACCAACATCAACATGCAATCGATCAAAAGATTACAACAGAAGACTTAATCAAACAATCCAAGCAACCAATGATCTCCAAGCGCCACTACTTACCAATGCATTCATTAACCAACTACAAAAGCTAAACAAACAAGATATACTTAATCTCCAAACTATCAAGACCTAGGAAGGTGCACAACCCAATAGGTTATCTAAAACACCTTTTGAAACATATGTGACAAATCCATAAGTACCTATTATTTTCCCAAGTAGGTCTTTTCACAGACCTTGTGTGATACTTTCAAGTATCCTATGATACTATTTACTATTACCATATGATACTTTACCAGTATTGTGTGATACTTTTTATAACTACCGTGTGATACTTTCTAGAATCACATGATACTTTTTACTATAGTCATGTGATACTTTACTAGTATCATCCAATGCTGAACCAATGTCACCTATGTTTGCAAAGAAATGTCAAACAACCAATTTAGAAGGAAAATAGAGTTAGATCCTCTACATCGGGGAGTACGGGAACCACCATAGTCAAGGAGTACACACTCGAATGCATAACCTCCAAAAGATCAAATAATTCTAGCATCTAAACCATAGAATCTAATGTAATCATGTAGAAAGAAATATCATAGTGAACATACATGTGCATAAATTAACTATCTCAATACACAGGAATAACAAAATTACAAGGGAAAGATACTTCATAATGATACGTAGAACCATGTGAACATCCAGCTTCAGAACTGAACACGGAGGAAGGCTAACTCTATACATTGGCAGGGATAACTTTAAGAAACCCCCCCTCCCAAAATTTATAAAATTGTGGCGAATCACATGTCATTTGGGTGAAAAAAAAATTAATAGTGTTGGCGAATTATGTGTGAATGGATGGATATTTGGTGGCGATTTTTTTAATAGTTTAGACAATTTTTATAAAATAATGGTGATAATAATTTTTGTTTTTAATAAAATTATTAATATTGATGGCGAATTATGTTTTGAAATATGGATATTGGTTGGCGAATATTTTAATAACCGATACCTTTTTTATAAAAGGTGGCGAAATTATTTTCCAAATAATTGAATTAATTTATTTGTTATGGCGAATGGTTTTCAGAAAGTTATAGTTGGTATGGCTATTTTCAAAAGATGGAAAATAAGTAGCCTAACCTAACATACCAACTTAGATAAATTATTGGCCACTACCACTATAATTATGTTAAATGTATTATTCGAGAACTCAGACCGTCTGATGATCCAAGATCAATGGCTAAGGTTTAATTTCGGCCAACATTTCTTGAAGGAAGAAGAACTGTTGAGGTAGTCATCAGAATGTTGACACGTATCAAGGTAAGTTGTATGTGGAGTACAGTGCACTCGAAAAGAATTAAATGCCATGTCAGTGATAGCGACATTATCTCGCTAGTATGTGAAGCCTCGACCTTGTTCAAGTGTCTGGAATGGTGACACGAATCTGTCGAACATGTATCACTTAAGTTGTAGGAGATAGTATATTGATGTCTTGCCACTATTAAGTACAATTTACAATTAGCCTTTTCCATCAGCGAAGCGGCTTTGCACGCATTACAGGACATGCCACAGTCCACTAGCAGTAGTACTATTACTATTAGTCTTAATTACAATTGGCCTTTTCCATTGGTTAAGTGGCTTCACACGCATTACAGGACAATGGATGGTATTAGTGTTTAATTACAATTGGCCTTTTCGGCACGTACTTGCAATTATGTTCAAGATTTGAGAATATTGCTAATTTAATGTAATTGAATTGGCAGTTGAACGGAAACAAACAAATAATCCCTGGCACCCTGCCCACCAAGCTTATTTGTAGGCATTTGAGCTAATTCTTTCATCATTGCTCATCTCATTTTTGGTAGTCGATAGGTCTAGTTTGTTAATTGTTTTTTAATTGTTTGGTGTTAGTTTGAACTTTGCAGTAAAGATGGACAACCCTATTCACCTAAGATGCATTTTGGAAGAGGAGCAAAAGGCCTTTCTAGGTCGCGTTCCTGAGGAAAACCTCTTGTCAATTTGCAATGAGGTTGTTCCATGCTCTGGTGTGAAGTTTGTTATTGCTGCTGTCAAAATGGTTCTGAGGCGTGAGTTTTTGAAGAATGAGAATTGGTATCGTGTCAACAGTGACATTACATCACAATTTCTAGCCTCCCTGCTTGACCTCGGAGAAGCAAGGGCCAAAATTCTGCTACTCCTGAGGAAGATTTTTAAAGTAGTATATTTGGGCGATGACATTGAAATTGTCGCTCATGCAGTTTCAGGAGTAGGGATCCCTTGGGCAGGTGAAGTCCACAAGCTTCTGGAACCTGGCCAGAATGTGGTCCTGCAACCATCTTTACTGGGCTTGACTACTGGGCAGTTGCAGCACCATAGGAAATGCGCAAGAATTGGGTTGAATTTTCTTCGAAAATGATTTTTCCTG
Organism: Cupressus sempervirens; assembly: GCA_028749045.1. Classification (NCBI taxonomy): domain Eukaryota; kingdom Viridiplantae; phylum Streptophyta; class Pinopsida; order Cupressales; family Cupressaceae; genus Cupressus; species Cupressus sempervirens. Next base: position 432,631,804 of record CM053787.1, on the reverse strand, counting down.
TATGAAGTGGAAGATGGCAACAACTAGCTACAAGAATTCGCAACCATGGTCAATTCTGGTGGTTTCTACAACGAATAGTATAGTACTTGTAGAGTCTAGGGTTTTTCACCGATTTTGTAAATTTGTAAATTTCAAGAAATATCAATAAAATTTCTCGAGTTTCAGTTCCATATAAAATTGTATTTCATTGTTTTAACTTCTTATGCTTACTTATGCAACATTGCAATATTTTGCATTTTTTAATTTTCTATTGAATTGTTTATAAAAGCCTATGTGAATATAAAATATTATTAGTAAACTAATGGAATCACCTAGTTCCATATTAGTTCTATAATCTAAAAATTTCATTGATATACCAATGTTTGCAAAAGGTTTATTAATTTGCATATCAAATATTGGTTAAAATAAATACAAAAATTTACTAATTTTAACTTCAATTAAAATAAATTCTAATTAGGTACAAAATAATTTAAATATTTTATTAGAATATATATAATTATACAAATATACATTTAAAATAGTTTACTAAATTATTTAATTTTAATTTTTAATAACCAAGTTAGTGAAGAAGGTTCTAACCAATCCTTCTCTAGATTTAAAATTGTATAATTTATAGATTATTGCATATCAAAATTTTATCAGAATCACCTAGCTTAGGATTAACCCAATAAACTCTTTTTTCTTGAATTATTAATTTTTTTAATAATATAATTATTTCTTATTCAATTTACAAATTGTGATATTGAAATATATGTAAAAGAAAATTTATGTCAAAAAGTATGCGAGAATCTAGCCGAAAATAAATGAACATGGAGGTAGCCTCCGAGAAAAGAGGTCTTATAACACTAAATAAAAAGAACCAATTGTCATTCAGATAAATAGTATAGATAATATATGAGAATAATAAATTTATATAAAAACTTTAGAAATATTTGCTAAAAAGAAAAATAGTTCATTTTCATTGGTTGGTTGATTCTAAACTAATTCACTTATTGTGCAAACTGAATGCAATAGTACTAGCCTACCGGCAAGTACAATAATATACTAACTATACTCTTAATTTAATGGGAGTGGGACCCACGACCCACGGGGCCACCACACCATTCACTGATGTCGTTGGATGTTTATAGATCAAAAACTGAAGTTGAGTTTCGGGATGAAAGGAAAAAGAAACCCTGTCATTTCAAATGCATCCTGGAAACATGACACGTGTCACTAAACTCCTCAGTCAACCAACAAATAACAATGTAGTTTCAATTTGGTGATGACGTGACACTGACACGTCTAACTCGTGATGTGAGTCATCTTGATACCTGACTACCTTAGTTAATGGGAGTGGGACCCACGACCCACGGGGCGACCACACCATTCACCAGTGCCATTGGATGTTTATAGATCAATGACCGAAGTTGAGTTTCAGGATGAAAGAAAAAAGAAACCCTGTCATTTCAAATGTGTCCTAGAAACATGACACGTGTCACTAAACTCCTTGGTCGACCAACAAATAACAATGTAGTTTCAATTTGGTGATGACGTGACACTGACACGTCTAACTTGTGATGTGAGTCATCCTGATACCTGACTACCATAGTTAATGGGAGTGGGACCCACGACCCACGGGGCCACCACACCATTCACCGGTGCCGTTGGATGTTAATAGATCAATGATCGAAGTTGAGTTTCGGGATGAAAAGGAAAAAGAAACCCTGTCATTTCAAATGCGTCCCGAAAACATGACACATGTCACTGCTCAGTTAACACATTGACATAATCACATTCCACTTGCAGTTAACAGTGACATTATGAATGACATTAATACATTATGATGGGTTAGGTAACACTAGTGGTCCACGATTCCACTCACATTTATACTGAAAGTATACTGTGTGACAAGTGTATCGATTATAGACTATAGAGTACAGATTGTACAATTTTGGCACGTTAAGTTTCTTTAATTTTGTAGTTATACGTTGTCTACAGATTTAGAAATTAGAAAGGGGTTACAAATTACAATTTACAAAGTTACAGCGCAACAAAGTTACAGATTCTTAATTTTTGGGTTGAGGATTGTGGTCCGAGGAAAGCAACAAACTATAGTCTCTAGACTCTCAGCTCTCTGCAAAAATTGAAACTAAGGTCAACGTGAACGTGAACGGGTAAGTGTAACTACTAAAATCCTAAAAAATTACGTCCCGCATTTTAAATTTTACAACTTTACTATTTATATTATATAAAAAAATTTAGTCTGTAAGGTTTTAATTTTGAATCACCCCTGTAGGCTTGTAGCTGTGTTTAAATATTTACCACGATGGGCAAAACAAATACCAAGAATAACATGGGCAAAATAACAGAATTCCACAATATGCTTAAAACACCAGGTTTCAGTGATTTATTCCATGATATACATGATCCTGTTATTCATGGAAATAAGGGTATAATGGAGATAAGATTTGCACTTGAAAACAAGTGGAACGATCCAAATAAGGCTTCAAAATTTTGTTCATTTAACCCTAGTGTAAATGCAACTGTAAATAAAATTGCACCATGGTTAGCTGGGTCAGCACAGATGGCGTTACCTCAAGTATTCCCTTGCCCAAAAATTGTTATGCTCTGTGCCAAAAATTATGATGAAAATAGAAAATCAATTGTGAATAAAATTACTCAGGAGGAAATTTTGTCCATAACTAAGAGTGAATTTGCTAGTCTGTTGAACCTAGGGTTTCAACAACAACATTCAAACGTACATATTGACCTAGGAAAGCTGGCAGATGATTATGAAAAATTAGATGCAGAATAGAGAGATTCTTATATCAGAGGAATAACAAGCGGTTGTAGGCTGAGTCCAAATCACATGCCTCCTTATGATTTTGAATTTTTTGTGCCATGGGCACAGGACAATATTTCCTTGCTAGCATTTTGTTTGGGATTGGATAGTAACAAACAAGTGGATGCCAGCATTCTTGAAATGCTTTATCATATTCATTTAAAAAAAGAACCAGTAAGATATCGTTTTATTGAGCACATTGTTCGTAGCATGCAAGATCAATTACTAATGATTCAAAGAGGTTCAGAGAAGACATTTAGATTCACAACCTACTTGTGCTATCTTCTCCTAGCAAAGCATCGTGCATTATTTGAGGCAAACAAGCTTTGCAGTCAGACTGAAGGCCAAAATCCAATATATGAGTGGACACCTCATATAAGGATGATTGATAACAGAAGGAACTACAACAATTTTGTATACTTCTTTTTGGCACCAATGTACCACAAAATTACAGGCACTCCAATGCCTAGATTGCCTGTTACTTGTAGAAATTGCATTCAACTTGGAAGTGAACTACAATTGGCTGACTGGTACTTAATGGAAGAGTACACTGTGTTAAGGTTTTACGGTTCATGGGTAGAATCCTACAAACTTCCAATACATGTAACAGAGAGGGTATTTGCATTGGAATATGTATGACAAATGGAGAGCATAGATGTACTCTTTCATGGTCAGCAAAAGAAAATGATATTTCCCTCCTTGCCATTCTCCTTTGGAGGGTTCGCATTTGAGAGAAGAGGATTCAAAGTGGCAGAAGCCTTTTTTTCAATTTTTCGATTTGATGTTGATAGTCACTGGCAGTATGATCCACTGAACATAATTGGAGCAAGGCTTAAGGGCATTGGGACTTCTGCAAGAAAATATCAACATGAAAGTATGCCTTTGATTGAAAATTTTAAAAACATGGACTCCTGGGAGGAGGTCAAAAAACAGATGGAGAAATATGCTGCTGAAAATAATATGTCAATACAGGAATTGTCATCACAAATAATGGCATTGCACAAACAGAAAGGAAAAGTGCAGGGCATGACATCGTCCAATTTCTACAAGAAAGCTGATAAACCATCTATAAAACCTATTCCAAAAGAGCTAATGAATGATTGTATAGATGCTGGATGGAGTCGAAGCAAAATTTATCAATTTTGGGAAATGAGGAAGAATCTCAGTGAGCTAAAGACCTCTTTAGATCGTGATGAGGCTGAAGAGGATAGAATATTTGACGAATTATGGAATAAGGAGCATCCAACTGAAGCACATCACAGTGATACTAATGATGATTACGATGACCAAGATTCTTTGAATCCCTCATCTAGTACACAAATTCAGAGAGGAGTTGATGCATCCACCAAACTTCTATATAGAAAAGGGGCAGAAATTGTAGAAAAAATGGGCTACCAAGGTTTTGGTGGCCTAGGTCCCAGTGGAGAAGGGGTTTGGTTACCACCTCAACCACTAGCTATAGCACCAAAACATGGTCAGAAACCAGGCCTTGGGCATGGAGATCAATCATCAACTCAGTCAATTCCATCCACATTGGATTCATCTCAGTTAATTAAATTTATTCCTGCTTCATTTACAGTTCCACTTCCAAGCACTCAGATTCAATCCGAATCAACTGTCACTCCCACAGTTGTAGATATCATGGGTACAACTACAACTAATGGTCCGAAAAGGACATTGTATATAGATGCAAAAAAATTGGTCCCGAAGATTAAGAAAGTGTAAAGAAGCAAAAGGTTATGACAAGTATTAGTAGTACTACTAGTACAACAACGCCAATGGTGACTGTGAGTCCAACAATTGCCCATCCTTCAGGACAAAACCCTCAAAATAGTCCACAAACCCCACTAATGGGTTTAGGTGTTCGTTATCCTAATGGTATTGGTGGAAGCTCATACATTAGAGCAAGTGCTACTGCTATTTCACCATTCAAACATTCAATTGTCTCACAAAATCTTGATTTTCGTTACAATGAATTTGTAACTAACTATGAAAAATATAAAAAAAGAATACACAAAATAACAAGACAATGAAGATGGAAGCAATTGCTGCAGCTCGTGATGCAGAACCTACAACCAACAAGCTATTTCCCACATATGACCCAGATAAAGATATGATGAAATTCATGGTTGTTATGCTCCCAGCTAGAGATAAAAATCCACCAGAGAGTCAGTTAGATCCATCTGAATTTCAAGTTAGCACCCTCCAAATGGATTTATCCAAAATTAAAAATGTGGACAAGATAAATGTGTCCAAAATGACCAACCAAGTGGTCCACAGTTTAGTGATGAAGTTGGAGAGAGAGAAAGGAAAGCTTCAGGGCACAATAGATAAGTTAAAGGCAGACTTGGCAAATGTAAAGGCAAGTGAGAAAGCAATAGTAAATAGATGCAAAGAATTAGAGAAAAAGATAAAAAAATTCATCCTCTGGCTCTAAAGAAGCAATTGAACAGCAAGAACAAATGGATGTAGAACTGAAAACTCTGAGGGAAAATTTGGAAAAAATGGGAAAAAAACTCCAGGATGAAAAAGAATCTTCAACAAAGTTATACAGAAACTTGGAGAATGCTGCAAATGTAAACAATAAGTTAAATAAAGAATTGGGAAATGAGAGGGTAAAAACAAAAGAGTGGGAAGAGAAAGCAAAAGGGTGGGAAAATAAAGCAGAGCAAATAAGAAAACATAGTGAACACCAGTACTTAGAAATGAAAGAAGACCTAAAGAAGGCAAATGATACTATTAAAAAATATGAAAACGGCTTGAATGACCATGTAAATAATACAGTAAAGCAAATAAAGAATTACTTCTAGGGGCACATAAAGACTTTTTTTGATAGGTTGTGTGATTGGTTCGAGCTCTACGAAGCTCTTATAGATGTTTTTGGGAAGCTGAAAGAGCAACTTGAGGAGAACAAAAGTTTTGGTCAGAGATAGAAAACTGCAAAGTGGATTATGGAAGAAATCAACAACACTGTTGACAAGCATTTGGCAAGCAAGGGAATTCAGGACCGCATTGGTTCAATAATAAAGGCGACCTCTGTATTTCATAAATGTCAAAAACTAACAGAAGCAGAAGAAGTTCTTGCTTTATTTGGGCCAAAGCTCACCAAGATGAACAATAAAACAACAAAATTGATATCTCTTGGTTTACCGAGTCCTAGACCTGATTTCTCAACAACGGGTTTCATTGGAAGAGAAGTTTACAAACAAAAGTTGGAGGACCAAATAACCTTTGATTTAGGCAACCTTCCTCAGGACAGAACTCATGAACGCATTGCAAAGTGCATCAAAACATTCACAAATTTGCATGCACTAGTGGAATGAACATTGCTTGAAACTCGCTCTTCCAAGTATGGAATGCTGACGAGAATGCAGGTCATTTACCATAACATCAAAAATTTTGCCCTTCTAACCGAAGAAGAATGGAGCATACTACAAAAACTTATAGTCTGTATGTGAAAGTGCTTTCAGTTTCAATCATCTCTATATCTTTACTATATATGAATATCTTTCATATTATCCTACATACTACAGTCTAGACTCTAGAATTGAGTTTAAAGTAACAAGTTTGAACTTTTTTTTTTGAACAGGATCAATGTTGCAGTCTTGCAGATGCTATTGCCTATGCTAAAATTGCTAATTTACTAAACCGGTCTCTCAAATGCAGAAATGTACAACTAAAGTTGTAGAGATGTTTTAGACTTGTAGATGTCTTACTGATTTAGATTTTGAGACTTCACCTTAGGCAAATCGACCTGAAGCTATTGTTACTCCCTTTTTTCTATAAAAGGGAATTCAAGGTCATTGGCTTACAAGAATTGTACCATATTAGCTGAATATTGCAAATGAAAACAATTAATAATTATTAATTGTGGAATTGAATCTATGATTCTATCTAATTTTCATGTTTTCCAATTCAATGTATGTTGAATAAATGAATAAAATAGAAAACAAAATTTCATTCAGGAATTTCAAATTCAAATATGAATGATCATTGATGACATGATATAAACTACACTCTACAGTAATAATACTCTTTGTTCTCAAATTTTAATGATGAAACATAATACATTCTAATTTCTTGCTTTTCTAAAATGAACATTGAATGATAGGATATCATATAGTAGTTAATAAGTTCAAAAAATACCTATTGGTTGCCACTACTAATTTAGCAAAAATTTCCTAAAATTTTGAATTCATCTCTATGTCGTCATCATCATCCAGTTCTGGTAGTCCAGTTGCTTCATTGTTCTCTTCATTTTTGTTTGTGTCTTCTTCAACTTCAAGTTCACTCTGACCTTCGCTTCTATGACTCAGACTCCCAATCCCATGGCCAGTGCCACTGCCAACTATACTTGTCCCACTTGGAGTCTCTGTAGGAGATTGGTTAATGGTGTTGCCCAGTCCCGCCCTTCTTCTTTTGCATCTTTCCTTCCAGATTTCCATTGCTTTTTGACATTATACCTAGATGTGTATACCCTCAAGCATGATTCCAAATTCTTGTCTAGTTTGTTTCTTAGCTTTGATTTTAGGAAGCCCAAAGCACTGAAAACTCTCTCATCCTCCACTGAACCCAATATCATGGTTTGACATAGATCAGCAAGCTTGAAGTACTCTGAAATTTCTTCATGCAATAATGTGCTATATTTTAGTTCTATCCAAAGCTTTGTTGTCGAGCCCTCTTCATGTGGGTTACGCATTAATTGATATTGATGCTTCATGGTCCTTGCAAAGGTGCCTGATTGCTATCTAAGAAGACCCTCATCTAATATTCCATTGATAGTCACTCCATTGAATTCTATAGATTTTCAAAATTCCTTTATCAAAATCAACAGCCTTCTACGATAATCTTCCTTATTGTTGAAGGACCAATATTGAGGAAACACAATTGCCATGGCCTCAAGTAGTTGATCATATGGGAATCGTGATATTATTTCAAAGGAAACTCTATAGGCTATGTCCCTTGCAGTAGATGCTATAGACTCGACGATCTTGGTAAACTCTTCCCTTGTAACTCTTGTAGCTCGCTTCTTTGGGGCACTATAGTACATTGGTATCTGAAATCCCCTTACACAAACACATAAATCTCCATTTGCAACGATCTTTAAATAATTATCAGGATCGTCCAAATCTATTAGTTTTTGCTAGTGATTAAATCTATCATTGACTAAATTTAGGTCAGTACAATAGAGATTATCAAGGGCTCGGCATGACATTTTACGCAACTGAGCATATTCTGCAATATACATGGCTCTTTGTTGGGCTTTTTTCATAATTAACCTCATTTCTTCTAGCATGGGAAGAAGAGATGCCAAAGTCAAAAGTGTCTCTATATTGCTTAACCTCCGAAGTAGGTCACCACATCTTTGATTTTCTACATTGTCCCGATTTTTGTACATCAGTCCAATCAAAGATTGATATTTGAAAAATACTTGATGCGCTGGTCCATCCAAAGAGATCTATCTGGTATCAACATCTTTTAGAAGCTTGTTTCCATCGGTAATTCCATCAGCAAAGTGTTGAAATTCCCTAAAATGCTTGGGACTTCGACAAAAATATGCATACAACTCTCTTACTAAATTTTCAACCTTGTTTATTGAAGGAAACTTCTTCACAACTCTAAAAGCAAGATTCATCCTATGGGCCATACAGTGAATGGCAACAACATATGGTGAACAAGAAGCCTGCATCTTTGTGCAAAGACCATTCCTTTGACCTTGCATTACTAAAGCTCCATCTTCTCCAACACAGACTAACTTCTTCGCTATTGTCAATTCATCCATAGCTCCATATTCAATTAAATTTCTCTTTACTAACTGAAATAAAGTTTCTGTTGTCGCATTGTCTTTCAATTTAGCAACAGATAGTAGATGTGGTTGGCGGACATTATTCTGTACAGTATAAACATGCATGCATACTCATGATGTATTATCTATTGTCGTAACTTCGTCTAAGGACAATGCAATAAAGCTTGACTCTTTTATTTTTCTTTGTACATCCTCTATTTCAACCTATGCAATACAACTTGCCCATTCCCATCCACTATTTATCAACGAATGATCTACAAGATAGTTAGGAACTTTCAGAAAGTGTAAAAAACCACTAATTTTTGGATAGTCTATCATTGGACGCCCTCTGCTCAAAATATAGAAAACATTACTTAATTGAACAAATTTTCCACATTCTTCTACTTCACTTGCTTTTGCAAAAATAGCATTAATAGAACCTTGAACTTCACCAGGCTTCGTCTGAAATTTCTGAAACATATAATATTCTTCAGCATTCCTTTTATGTTGACATTACTCCTTTGTTTTATATCTTACCACTTTTATTTCCTTACCATCTATAGTTGAGGTTTCATAAATCTTACCAACATGTTTCTCTATGGTGTCTAGTTTAAGCTGCAATTGCTTTTCCTTTTTATAATTCCAACTACAAATTGTACATCTGCATTCTACTGGTGGCTCACCTACAATTGGATTGTCCACGGGCTCAATGAATGGATACTTTGCTGCCTAATCAAATTTAAATCTCCTGGCCATCTCCCACTGATGATCAATTTTTTCTTTTGATTTTCCTCTCCCTTTAGTGTCACCGTTACTGTTAATTGCACCATCATCATCACCAAAGTTGATTGATTCGTCCTGGTACTGGTTATTTACTAGATATTCTTCTTCAAGGTCATCTTCATTAGAGATATCAGGTTCTGCAACTCTGTCACCAGATTTATTAGGCTCCCCAATTTGTTGAATGGACTCCTGTGTAGGTTGAGATTGTACAAGCTCCTCTGATGATGTACCTTCCTTACTTTGACCAACACTGTTGCGTCTACCCCCACCAAAGTATGAAGATATACTTTTGCATTTCGTTGGCCTCTCTTGGACATCTCCACCTTCATTAGTCCTACTCCTCTTCCTATTTAAATTTGACTATGACATCTCCATCAAATTAAGGCTACAATAAAATACTATGGACTCGTAGTCGTAGTCATTTCGGTTCTCTACTGATCGTAATACTATGAAGAAGGCTCCTTTCGGCATGTTTCAATAATGAAACTCATGTCTTAAATAGACAACTACAAATAAACCATTTTCATTTTGGCGAATGGGCCGACTGTTACATATGATAAGAACTAATATTTGGCGAAGCTTGCGTAATTTCAAGTAATCAAGTGGGCGAATATGGTAGGAATTTGGGACCGCATTGTGTGTGATGCATGGCGAATTGGGTCCTAGGACAAATAAAAATTTCACATAGGAAAATGGGAATTTGGCGAATGATGATCGTCGAAAGAGACACTCAATTAATTCCGTGGCAAATAAGAGTAAACATTAAAGAGAAATATGGGCGAAGAAATTGACAACTAAACTGAAATTACGTAATAATAGTGGCGAACGTTCCGACCACTATATGAGTATTTTATAAAATTTGGGCAAACCGGTTAACTAGTATATGGTGTTTTTTTTGCCAATTTCTATAGCCTGATTGGTACATATTCGCCATTTGGTGACTAATTGCCACTAAAAAAATCCCTGTACACTGGTCCCCAACAATGATATAGGTAGCTATGCCTTCCAACTATGTGGCACTTGTAGGCCCACTCCTATTGTGCTGATGGAGATAGTGATCTGACTGCAACCATACACAAAAAACCATCCATGGCTAACACTCATGCCAAGAATGTAGAGAACTGAAACCAAGATCATGCAACAATGCAACACAATAGGTTTTGGTTAGATTCTTTATGGGTCTAACATGTAGGGACTCTAGTGGAGAGTAGATCACTTGGCATTGTAGAGACCAAGATAAACACTGTATAGAAACTCTCCCTTGGAAGGCCATCACACTGTGTCCTCAGATGAACCATACAAAATAATTTCCCTAAGATAGACCATATAGACACGTACCCTTCGATGAACTGTATAGGTATTTCACATTTTATTAGCTTAGTTTTATTACCCATTAATTCATTTAGTTATCACTTGTTAGAAACTTCTTCATGTTCACCTTGTCGGGAACATGACTTGGGGTTATGTGAGAAGCCCCTCCACTTGTCTACCCTGCATACCCATGCTCATCACATAATGAGTGCTCGTAGGTAATGCAGTTTCCTAACCCAACCCCAATGAACATAACACAACCGAAAGCAACTAAGATTTTGGGTCTCACAAAAACTTGAAAAGTACATGCTCATGTGCTTATGTGTGGGCACACAAACTACATGAAGATAATAAACAACAAGGGCTAGATGAGAATAATACAAATAGCAAGTATCAAATCACTCAACCAAGCACATAGCCAAGACTACAGATTTGACATGAATCCCAATGCAAGAAGAAACATTTATGGTCAGATTGGATTCCTCATGGATAATTTGAGTTCATGACCAACATTAGTGCCAAAAAATTTCCAAGAAAATTGGGTAAGATGCAAATTGAGGCAAAGTAAAAAATGACCAAAAACCAACATTGATGAAAATCAACATAATTAAAACCCTAGTTCCAATTAGGTATAAAAATACCATATATCAAATAAAATTTGAGTTTAAAGTCCATATGCAAAAATGACAAGCATAACAGTCCAAAACCCCCAAACCCCACACCAATAGTAAACAAATGCTCATACCCGCCCAACCGGGTAGAGCCAACATAAAGGAATGGAGGGGAACACTAGCTCCCTACCTCCTAACATACCAACAAGATCAATCCTACATCAATCCATGCCCATAGCTCTAGCAATGAATAAAACAAAAATCCTCCTTAAGAGGGTTCTTTGAATTTTTCTCTCAATTTCTAATCTAAAAGTGAGAAAATAACTCACTTTTTGGGATATATATTCACTTTAAAAGTGAAATATTAAAACAAGAAAGTAACCGGCTCACTTAAATAAATCCCTCTTTATCCAAGACAAAATTAGGCAATTCCAGTTAAATGGAATTCAACTACGACAAAGGTGTTGATAATTAAAATAATTCAATCAAATACCAAAATACCCTAAAAACATTAAATCACAATACTCCTTAATAATTTTCGTGACAAATGTGGATATCTAAATGCACAAACATAATACTAGTCTAGTCACAAATGTAAATGAATTTAGATTTATTAAATTACCAAAGGGTTTAAATAACAATTAAACAAGATAGGCTGCCCATACTGGCTTGACATTTGCTAGGTATATACAACTAAATCACTAACTCCATGTGCCATTGCCAGGGATATAAATCCTTCACACTAAACAACATGATAAAGTGCAATTTCATATAATAATACAACCGAAGTGATAAATGCATTAAATTATGTAATTATCCATTTATTTAATTACATTAAAATAATCTATTTGCATCCCTCACTGCATCATATAAAATCTCAAAGCAAGAATGAAGTAAATATATGTAGGATAGGATCATAATATCCAGAGTCTAATAAGTCCACCATATAATCATAAACATAGTATATATCCGAATACAAGATAACAAGATATCATCATACAGCATCATGTCACATTAGTAAGCATTATCATGTAGATATGATCAAACTAAACAACATAGTATCTATCATCTATGATACTGACAATAAAAATATAATATCTGACCATCAGGTCATCTTAAGTATCATCCAACATGAGTATCAAAATATCTCTCGAATCCAAAATATAACAAGGTACTAAATGCAAATACAAGAGGCACTACATCCTCCCCCACTAGGCATAGGCTTACTCCTAGAAGAATGCAAAAAGATAAGGTTGTGAATCTCTCAATCGTGTAGCATCCTCCCAAGTAGAAGAAGTCTCATTGTCTGGGTCCCACTAGACCTTTATTTGTTCTAGATCCTAAAATTTGAGGGTTAGCCTCTAATGTTGAAGGATACAAATGGGATCCAAAGAAAGTTGTCCATCCTCCACTTGAAAAGTATCCCAATCAAGTACATGGGTCACATTGAGAATATATTTCCTTAGAAAAGAAACATGGAAAACATCATGGATGCATGATAGACTAGGTGGTAATGCTAGTCAATAAGAAACAAGGTCATTTCTTCTCTAGGATCTCAAATGCTCCAACAAAACATGTTGCCAACTTAGAGCTTGTCCCATAATGGATGAGACTCTTCTATAGACGCATTCTCAAAAACACCCTGTCACCAACTGAAAGTGATGATCCAACCTATGGGCATTTTTATATTTCTTCTTCCTATCCTTAGTAGTAACTAAATGATCTCTAATATGAACAACCTACTGCTCCATATCTTGAAGCATCTCTAGACCTAAAATTACTTAGTCCTCTAAATGATCCCAACTCAAAGGGGTATGACATGGTCTACAGAAAACTATGGTACCCATTGTCATAAGAAAAATCAACAAGGTATAGATAGTCCTCCCACTTCACCTGCTTGTCCATCACATACATGGGAAGCATGTCTTCTAGAACCTGGTTCACTCTCTTTGTCTCACCATTGGTCTCTAGGTGGTATGCCAAACTAAAATTGAGTTGTGTGCCTAAAGCATGCTAGAGAGATGTCCATAGTGATGAAGCAAACATTGGATCTCTATCCAATATTATCTAATGAGAGATTCCATGCAATCAAACAATGTCCTTCAAGAACGCATGAGCTACAAAAGAAGTTGTGTAGGATGCTTTCATGGGCAAAAAATGTGATACCTTGGAAAACTTTTCCATTGTCACCATGATAAAATTATGTTATCATGATGACATAGGAAACCCTATGATAAAATCAATAGATATAGTATCCCACTTCCACTCTAGGATGGTATGCAGCTGTAAAAAGCCCACTGAATGCTGATGCTCTACCTTCACTCTCTAGCACTCAAGACATCGAGCAACAAAATTAGAAACATAGCGCATCATCCCTACCCAAAAGTACAATTGTGTAAGGTCAGCATGCATCTTCTTGATGCTAGGATGTGTAAAATATGGTGCATGACATGTTTCTAACAAAACCAAGGTACAAAGATCACCAAATGCCAACACATAAATACGTCCCAAGTATCGCAATAGTCCATCAAACGCCAAGGAATAACCTAAAAACCTCCCCTCAATGGTATGTCTAGACTCAATCTCTACCCTCAATTCCTGATACCATGTGTCACTAGGTAAGACCTCTAAGATACAACCTTGTAAATCCACTCCTAATGACAAATCTGATATCTCATTTCATCTCCTACTCAAGGAATCTGTGATGACACTCTCTTTCCCTTTGATGTAGTGAACATAAAAATCACATTCACACAAAAACTCCATCCAATAATGTTGTCATGCATTCAAGTTTGGTTGAGTAAAGATATATGTGCAAGCTATGACAATCTTTATGTAGCTCAAACCTATGTCCCAAAAGAAAATATCTCCAGCGCACAAGTGCATGCACAACTATCGCAAGTTCCAAATCATGAGTGTGGTAGTTAAGCTTATGGTATTTGAGTTTTCTAGACTCAAGCAATCATATGACCATCCTGCATCAAAATTGGACCCACACCCTCCAATGAAACATTTATGCATACCATAAAATCACCAATAGGATTAGGCACAACAAGGACTAGTGCATTGGTCAAGTGCTCCTTTATAGCCTCAAATGTTGAGTCATATTGATATGACCAAACATACTTCTTCCCTTTCTACTAAAGAGAAGTGATAGGATGAGCCACTCATGAGAAATCCTTCATGAATCGATGGTAGTAACCTGCCAATCCCATGAAATTGCAAACCTCACAAATACTAGTGGGTTTCAACCAATATATTATAGCTCACCTTAGATTGGAATAATCCACATTTACTTAGGTTGCCATACAACTAATGATCTTGTAAGCACTAAAAAACCTAGAGTAAATGGACCTTGTGCTCTTAAATAGTCTTTGAATAGATCAATATGTTATCTAAAAAAATAAGGACACACTAATCAAGGTACATGCAAAATACTCCATTCATCAAACTCGTAGACATCGATGATGCATTACTTAACCCAAAGGTTACAATAGTAAACTCATAAAGACCATAACATGTATGAAAAGTTGTCTGATGAATGTTAGCCTCGTGAATATGAAGCTGATGATATTCTGCCTTAAGATCAATCTTTGAGAATACTCTTACTCCCTTCATCTTATCAAACAAGTTATTAATCCTCGACATGGTATATCAGTTATTCATTGTCACCTTATTCAATTGTCGATAGTCAATGCATAAATGTAATGATCCATCTTTCTTCTTCACAAAGATGACTGGTACATCCCATATTGGGGATACACTAGGATGAATATGGCCCTTGGTCAATAATTCCTCCAATTGCAATATAAGTTCACTCAACTCTCGAGTAGTCATATAGTATGGAGCTCGTGAAATGAGCTCTGCTCATGGAATGAGATCAATACAAAAGTCAATGTCGCATTTTGATGACTTAGTATCTCATCAGGGAATATGTCAACATACTCAAGAAGGAGTGGGTGATCGTCCAACATCACCTCATGACTCTCAACCTCCTCAAGGTCACTAATAGAGACAACAACAATCTGACATCCATGTTGCACACTTCACTTTAGCTGCTTAGCTGAGATCATCCAAAGTGAGATTGGCCTTTGGACCCCTACAAGCTCTGTCCACATGTGTCTTCAACATAATGTACCAACTTATGTCTAAAATCTATATTTTCATGATGAGCGGCCAACCAATCCATACCTAACATGATATCATAAGATCCTAAGGGTAGGATTCAAAGATCAACTATGGTGGTGAAGGTGCCCAAGTCTAACACACAACCACTGACTATGGAGTCAACAATCACATTGGAACCTATGGCTAACTCAACCTGCCACCTATAAACCTATCATGTAGCCACTAGCCCACATCGTTAAACAAGGGATGGTGAAATAAAATAATTTGAAGTACTTGAATCAAATAATACTATAGAAGAAATACCATGCAATATACCTATAGCCTCAACTACAATACCCTGGTGCTTAGCTTGATAATTTTTAACTGCCACAAAAACTCTGTGGGATCTATCCACATCCCCCACAATAGGCTTAGAGATGGCTGCACCTTTTTTAGGTCCTAAAGATGTCTTCAGAGGGCAGTCAACTAATTTATGGCCAAGTTGTCCACATGAAAAACATTCTCCTTTGAAACTAGAACCAAATCCACATCCACCCTAGGGAGCACTAGAATATGGTGCACTCCCTCTAGAGTCCTACTAATTACCCTAAGATGGATGGATCTATTAGGATTGTTGACATCAACTCTAATCATGCCCCTTTCCTTCTATGATATTTGAACTCTATCCTCCCTTAGGCTAATATAGACAATGTTGTTGACTTTCGTGATTATGACCACCTTGTGAGGGTATTGACTAGGCTTGGCCTTGCCCTGTGAATTATGTTTAAGGGGGTGCTATACTCCGCCCTATAGATTGTGTTTTGTGTCTTTGAGAGCCTAATCTAACACTGAACCCCCTAGCCACATTTCTCTTAGCAATTATTTCCTTCTCTATGCAAATGCAAGTGTCCTAGGCTAGTGAAGACAAACATCCCCAATGATAGTGATGTAGAGGTAAGGGGTTGTCAAGGCCAACCTTGGAGAAGCCTAAATTGTGTTTATCACCAAACCAACAAAAAATCCAAACTTTTGCACCTTTGAGTAATAGTGTGATCAAAGGACCATCCTAACTCATGCATCTCAAACTTAGCAAAACTTTACTTTTCACTTTCAAATGGTGTATTCACACATTTTGAGTCTATCAATGTGCTAGGGTTTGAAATCATGCTCAAAAGACTAAGTAATCACTGCCCAACAAATAGGTTAGACCAACTTTCATTATTCTGTTCCAAGAATGCAATAAGGCCTAATAGCCCTCACAACACAAACTTGTGCTCTTTAATGCAAGACTTACAAATGACCCAACAAATAAATGGTAGATTCCAATACCCTTTATTGAGTTACACATGTACCGAAAATGATAGATGTTGACATCACATTCTAACCTTTCAAAATAGCATTCCACCATAGACCTAATAGCCCCTATTAGGCTTGATTTACAAAGGAACTACTAGAAATGGAGGGAGTAGTGAAAAAACAAAACAAGAAATATTTAGATTAGAACATAAATGAAGGGATTCCAAAGTTTCATGACTTGGCTCAACCCCTAAGACATGCATTTTTGCAAATTGCATTTATCAGTAGAGTTGCCACATGGTAATGCCAACTCAATTTTGCTTGTAGTGCATGGCCACTAACTGATCCTACTCTAAAACCTCAAGAATCTTATAGTACACATACATATCTCCCATTTCCTAGAAAATCAGATTTTTCCATGAGAGGGAATGGGAGATATTACCATTTCAATTTAAAACCCTAGGTAGTTAGGGTTGTAAATAGCTTTTACAAAAATCCTTATATCTTCACTCTCCCACCGTTTCAAGGGCTTAGAGTGGGCTCAAATGAAAGCTAACTCTTTAAACTTTATCAACACCTGGTGCTCTAATCACCTATGTTTGTACAATCTATACAAGAAGCAAAAAAATAGATTTTTTGCAGGAAAATAGTAGGTTTTTATTGATTCAATAGAAAATCTTACATCCATGAGTCTTCCACCCACTTGTAAGGGCTTATGAAGACCTTCCCCCAATTGATCCAACCAAAATTTGAGGGTTGTGACCATTGGAGGGAATTATAACAAACAAAATTTTAATGATATAATGTAAATGTTGCATTATTACCATATTTATGCAACTTATTTTGATCCTATGATTCTAACATGACTCTAAAGACTCTAACACTTCCTAAGATCTCTAAACATGAGACTAATAGATCCTTGTGGCCTCATGAAACAAATAGTTTATACAAACACCAAAGGTTGCTCAAAGATCACACAAATAGGATCAACATACAAAGAAAGAGCCTAATTACCAAATATGATAGAATCAAGAGGTATGAAGGCCTAGGAGACCTTTTGATCACTTAGTTTTGGTGGGATACCCCTGCACCATGCTGCCCAAGTTGTTTGAAACTCATGTTCCCACTTGACGCTAATTGATCCAAAGTATAGCCATGCTTGATGAAGTCCTACTTAGTCATCCAAGTGGCATCAATTTCAGGAAGACCTTGCCACTTGACAAGATACTGCAAATAATTTTTATGCCTAGTCTTTTTGTAAACTTTTGTGTTAAGGATTTTCTCCAATTGAAGGGGTTGGCTTGGAGGAAGTTCTTGCAACCAATCAACATGTGACTCCTCAACATCCATGGTAACTGTCATATCTGCATTTCTTTTAAAAGGAGTTAGATCAGAAATGTTAATAATAGGAGAAATCGAAAGAGATGGTGGGAGAGTGATTTCATAAGTATTTTCACCAAACTTATGCAAAATTGTGCATGGTCCTATTTTCTTCATTTGTAGCTTGGTGTGTTGGTCCTTAGGAAGCCTTTCCTTTCTTAGATAAGCCTACACTTTGTCACCCACCTTAAAGTGAACTTCCCTTCTATTTTTGAGATGACTATTCCAAATTGTCCTTAACCTATTCTTGCACCTGCTTTATCATTTCTACTAGTTCTTCTCCTTTGGAATTGGTTTTAAAATTAGTAGGAAGTTCTCTAAGCTCCATAGGTCCTTTAGGATGCATTTCATAGACTATTTGGAAGGGTGTTTTACCTATGGATCTGTTCAAGGAGTCATCAAAAGAAATTCTTCCTAAGGTAATAGGAGGTCCCAAATTTGTGTGTATTGTTTTGTCAAGCACTTAAGGAGATTGCCCAGTGATCTATTTATAATTTTTTTTTGCCTATCCATTCGTGGATGGTAGGCAGAACTAAATTCCAAATTTGTACCCAACTTTTTATGCAAGGTTCTCCAAAAGTGACCTTGAAACTGGGTATCCCTGTCTGACAAAATAGACTTAGGTAAACCATGGATTCTAAAAATTTCTTTGTTCTTTGAAGAATAGTTGTGCAATGTGTGATGCATCATGAGTACTTTTGCAGGGTATAAAGTGTGCCATTTTGCTAAAATGGTCAAATAGCCTTGTTTTGTCCTTGGAAGTCCCATAACAAAGTCCATTGAAATAGCTTGCCATGGTCTAGAAGGTATGGGAAGGGGTTGATAAAGGCCTTAATTGGTTGATGTACCTTTGGCTTGTTGGCATATGACACAAGTTTCAACAAGCTTTCTAACATCATTTTGCATTTTTGGCTAGTGGTAGTACCTCCTAACTGCTTCTAATGTCTTATCTAAACCAAAATGTCCACTCATTCCCCCATAATGTTTTTCTTTGATAATGTTATCCCTCATTGAACATCTAGGAATACATAACTGATGTCCTTTAAAAAGTAAGCCATCTTGAATAAGATATTCAAAAAAATTAGTGTTATATCTGCCCAATAGTGTAGTGCATACTTGATAGATGTTACCAAAATTAGTGTCATCTATGTAGAGGTCCTTGAGAGAACTTATCTCAATGCTTTGGAGTTGTATTTGCTACACCAAAGTGATCCTCCTACTCAATGCATTAGCCACCTTGTTGGCTTGACCCTTCTTGTGCTTAATGCTAAAAGAATATACCTGCAATTGTTCCATCCATTTCAGATATCTAACATTCAATTTGTCTTGTGAATTTAGATAGCTCAAGGCATGGTTATCAGTGAAAACTACAAATTCCTTAGGTAGGAGGTTATGCCTCCATTTTCTAAGAGCTTCGACCATAGCATAAAGTTCTACATCATAGGTGGAGTATTTTCTCTTGGCATCATTCAGTTTCTCTAAAAAGAATGCAACTGGCTTGCCATCTTGAATTAGGACTACACCAATAGATAGGTTGATAGCATCTGTTTCCACTGTAAAAAAATTATTGAAATCAAGGAGGGTTAGTATAGGATATTATGCAATTCTAGATTTAAGATATTCAAAGGCATCATTGGCCTGTTTTGTCCATACAAACTTAACTTTCCTTCCACCTTTAATAGTATCTAGTATTGGAGCACACACATGGCTAAATTTTTTCACAAATTTCCTATAAAATGTGGCTAACCCATGGAAGCTTTTCACATCACTTTGGTTTTTAGGAGTAGGCTAGTTAACTATTGCCTCGACCTTTGAAGGATCCATCTTCAAGGTGCCTTGAGAGATCACAAATCCCAAGAATGTGAGTTCTTTTTGCAAGAAGGTGCACTTTTCAAGATTGATAATCAACTTATGTTCCTGCAACCTTTTGAATACCAAACTTAAGTGCTTAAGATGCTCTTCCAAACTACAACTAAATATCAGTATATCATCGAGATAAATAACCAAAAATTTTCCATTGTAGTCTTGGAAGATCTCATTCATTAACCTCATGAAGGTTGAAAGTGCATTACTTAATCCAAATGGCATAACAAGCCATTCATACAAACCCTCTATTATTTTAAATGCTATTTTCAATTCATCACCTAGTTTTATTCTTATCTAATGATAACCTGATTTTAAATCAATTTTTGAGAAATAGGAAGCACCATCCAATTGGTCAAGGAGATCTTCTATTCTTGGAATTGGAAATTAGTATTTGATGGTTATCTTGTTGATTGCCCTGCTGTCAGTACACAATCTCCATTTCCTATCTTTCTTTTGATCCAAAATGGCAGGCACAACATAGCGACTAAGACTTTTCTGGATCAGACCCTTTCCTAATAGTTCATTGACTCGTTTAGCAATTTCAACATTTTGTGCAAGTGTCATTTTGTATGGGGCCTTATTGGGAAAAGAAGTACTAGGTATAACGTCTATTTGATGACTTATATCCCTAATGGGTGGTAGGGACGAGGGTAAATTAGTTGCCACTATCCCATGATATTACTCAAGAAGTTTTTACACCTCTTTGGGAATTGGTTTGTCTTTTTCAAGCTTCACTTCCTCTCTAGGTTTATGTATCAAAACATATCCCTCATCCGCTTCCTTGATTGCTTCTAACATCTCTTTTTTACTCACAACAACAACTAAAGGCTCCTTTTCTTATTTTTGATCAAGCAAGGGCTTCAAGGTGTAAGTTTTACCATCTCTAATTATGGCATAAGTGTTCTTCTTGCAACTATATGTTGCATCCATGTCATACTATAGGGTCTGCTAAGTAGCAAACGACATGCATCCATCTCTACTATGTCACACAAATCAGTGTCCTTGAAGTCACCCAAGGAGAATTCTACCATTGTTTGCTCAGTCACAAGGGTTTTTTGGCCTTTAGTAAGCTATGGGACATGATAGGGGAAAGGATGGGGAGTCTTAGTTAATCCTAAATTTTGTACCATTTTCTTAGAAACCAGATTTTCTGTTGAACCAGAATCTATTAACAAATTACATATCTTCCCTTGGTATTTGACCCTTGTTCTGAACAAGTTCTTCCTTTGTGGAGGTTCCTGAGTATGTGGCACTTGCAAAAACTTATCATCAATTCTATGCCCTCTTTTACTTCAAGGTCTCTTTCCTCATGGACAAGTTGTGTCATCCTCTCACCTTCATTCTTATTTTCTCTCTTAGGGAATTTGTTGGAGTAATGTTCTATTTGGTTGCAAATGTAGCATTTTGGAGGTCTATCTGATCTTCCTCTACCCCTACCAAAGGGTCTTCTGCCTCTTGCATATCCTCTTGAACTGGATTCTTCCTACTCCTTGGTCTCTTGATCAAGGGACTTGTTTGATCTATTTGATTTCCCCTTGTTCCAAGAATTAGTTCTTGCTCTATCATTCCTTCCTCTACCTCTTCCACCTTGTTCACTCTTCATTTTGAACTTCTCTTCTACCTTGGAAGCCAACATGAAACATTGTTGGATAGTAGTTATGGTGGCTAGGCTCAATTCATCTTGAATTGATAATTTAAGTCCTTGCAAGTTTCAAGTTCACTGGTTCTACAATGCCAGATTTCATCACAAGGTTGTGAAATTCTTCAATATAGGTCAAGACATCCATGTCTTTTTGTCTCAATCCCATCCTCCTTTTATGGAGTTGTACCTCATAATCTGTAGGTACATAGGTTTCTCAAAGCAAGGCCACCATCTTCTTCCGTGCGGAGACCTAATTTTTGCCTTTCTTTACCCTATCATCTTGGATAAAGTTCCACCATATCAAGGTAGATCCTCTTAGCCTTGACTTGGCTATCTTAACTTTCTGATTTTCAGGGATAGTTTTACAATCAAAGAAACTAGTTAGGGCATTCACCCAATCCACAACAACATCAGGATCCATCTTTCCATCATAAGTGGGTAAATCAAACTTAGCATCCAAGGATCTCCTTTCCATGTAATTTAGAGTCTTCACAAGAAGCTTCTAATCTAGAGGGAATTCTTCTTCTTCTTCCTCCAAAAGGGGTTCATCATCACTCCCTTGTTCACATTCATTGGAGTTCCCACTGCTCCTTCCAAGCTTTGCTTTAAGTCTAGTTATCTCATCCCTTATCTGCCTCATCTTAGTATTCCTGAGATCATCCCTACTTCTTTTATTAGCTTCCTTTTGTTTTTTCTCCCTTAAGTACCTTACAATCTCAACATTTGTTATCCTTGATGACAATCCATCTCCTTCTTCCTCAGACATGATGGAAATTTTTTAACCCTTAGAGATCTTAAGGCTCTGATACCACTTGATGCAGAGGTAACAATTGTCAAGACCAACCTTGGAGAAGCCTAAATTGTGTTGATCACCAACCAACAAAACACCCAAACTTCTGCACCTTTGAGTAATAGTGTGACCAAAGGACCATTCCTAACTCATGCATCTCAAACTTAGTATAATTGTCTTTTCACCTTCAAATGGTGTATTCACACATTTTGAGTCTATCAATGTGCTAGGGGTTGAAATAATGCTCAAAAGACTAAGTAATCACTGCCTAACAAACAAGTTAAACCAACTTTCATTATTTTGTCTGAAGAATGCAACAAGGCCTAGTAGCCCTCACAAAACAAACTCGTGCCCTTTAATGCAAGACTTACAAAAGACCCAAGAGATAAATGGTAGATTCCAATACCCCTTATTGAGTTACACATGCTCTAAAAATGATAGATGCTGATATCACATTCTAACCTTTCAAAAAAACATTCCACCATAGACCTAATTGTCCCTAGTAGGCATGATTTACAAAGGAACAACTAGAAATGGAGGGAGTAGTGCAAAACCAAAAAGAGGAATAGTTATATTGGAACATAAATGAAGGGATTCAAAAGTTTCATGACTCGGCTCAACCCCTAAGATGTGAATTTTTTGCAAATTGCATTTATCAGTAGAGTTGCCACATGGCAATGCCAACTCAATTTTGGTTGTAGTGCATGGCCACCAACTGCTCCTGCTCTAAAACCTCTAGAATCTTATAGTACACATTCATATCTCCCATTTCCTAGAAAATCAGATTTTTCCATGGGAGGGAATGGGAGACATTACCATTTCAATTTAAAACCCTAGGTAGCTAGGGTTTGTGATCAATTTTTACGAAAATCCTTATATCTTCACTCTCCTATCATTTCAAGGGCTCAAAGTGGGATCAAATAAAAGTTAACTCTTCAAACATTATCAAAACCTGGTCCTCCAATCACCTATATCTATACAATCCATACAAGAAGTAGAAAAACAAAGTTTTTGTAGGAAAATAGTAGGTTTTTATTGATTCAATAGAAAATCTTACATCCATGAGTCTTCCACCCACTGTAACAGCTTATGAAGACCTTCCCCTAATTGATCCAACTAAAATTTGAAGGTTGTGACCATTGGAGGGAATTGTGACAAACAAAAGTTTAATGATATAATGTAAATGTTGCATTATTACCATATTTATGCAACTTATTTTGATCCTATGATTCTAACATGACTCTAAAGACTCTAACAATTCCTAAGATCTCTAAACATGAGACTAATAGATCCTTGTGACCTCATGAAGCAACTAGTTTATACAAACACCAAAGGTTGTTCAAGGATCACAGAAATAGGATCAATATACAAAGAAAGAGCCTAATTACCAAATATGCTAGAATCAAGAGATATGAAGGCCTAGGAGACCTTTTGATCACTTAGTTTTGGTAGGGTGCTCCTACACCAGATAGAGTCTTTAATACCCCTAAAAAAATGTTTTGTGAGGAGTATCTTGTCATAACTATAGCTTGAGTACTATCTTAGCTTGAAGAACCACCTCTCATACTCACCACTAACATGTTCCCCTATTTGAGCTCATGGAACTCATCAACATGGGCCTCTTGGTACTGTGGAGATAGAAAATTTTCTCTAAACCTCTCCTAAAAGATCTCCCAGGTTAGATCCATTATATTGATCAGGAGCTTCTCACTCTCCATATCCCACCATAAAATTCCATGGTTTGTCGTTTGTGTAATAGCATAATAGGCCTTCAAATTACTTTTGGATGGATTTAAGGAAAAGCAATGCCCCATATCAAGTAACCATTTCTCTGCCTTGAGACCACCTCCTAGGCCATCAAACAATGGTGGTTTGGACCTCTAAAGGTCTCTCATCATATCCACTCTAAAGGAATCTTCATCATCCGAACCACAACTTCTCTGATGGTAATCTCCACCACTAGGTGGTGTGTGAGAATGCTCATGTTAATCCCACACTCTTCTCTACCTTCATGATCTGACACGTGGGAGTCTTTGTGGTGAGATCCCTCTTCTCAACCATGGTCCTATTGGTTTTCCTCAACTTAAGGTCCCAACTGAGCTATAAGGCAATGCAATAAAGGTACAAATGCCTCAATAACAACCTAATTGTTATTAACCTATCCTCCACAACCTTCCTGATGTTCTTCCTCATGATGTTCTTCT
Source organism: Cupressus sempervirens (assembly GCA_028749045.1). Lineage (NCBI taxonomy): Eukaryota > Viridiplantae > Streptophyta > Pinopsida > Cupressales > Cupressaceae > Cupressus > Cupressus sempervirens. The sequence goes on along the minus strand of CM053787.1, from coordinate 432,607,205 downwards.
TCATCATTATTTTGTCAGTTATTCCTTTGACCACCATGCCTAAAATGTAGGAGGCATCTCTAAAGAAGAAACACGATAAGAGTCAGAGTCATACACAACAAACATAAGTATCATAACTAAGCCAAAATAAGATACTATTATGCATAACCAAAATGATTTCATAGTGGGAGCATAACACAAAGACCCCAATATTGCAACATGGGCTTTGATACCATATGTAATGCCTCACCTAGAGATCTTTGGAACAAAGATAAATAAAAGACAATACATTTATTTTTTAAGGCATCAAGTATGGATTCAAACAACATCAACATGCAATCGATCAAAAGATCGTAATAGAAGACTTAACCAAACAATTCAAGAAACAAATGATCTCTAAGCGTCACTACTTACCAACACATTCATTAGCCAATTATGAAAGTTAAAAAAACAAGAAATACTTAACCTCTAAACTATCAAGACCCAACAAGGCGTGCAACCCAATAGGGTATCCAAAACACCTTCTAAAAAAAATCTATCAAATCAGAAAGTACTTGTTGTTTGACCAAGCAAGTTTTCTCATAGTCCTTGTATGATACTTTCGAGTATCGTATGATACTATTTATTGCTACCATGCAATACTTTACCAGTATTGCGTGATACTTTCTATAACTACTATGTGATACTTTATAGTATCACAAGATACTTCTTACTATTACCAAGTGATACTTTACCAGCATCACACAATACATCTTGCTAATTATATGCAAGAAAACCTAACTTGTCAAGAGCACGTGTAAACAAGAAAACATTAGTATCATGTGTATATCAAATATCCAAAAGAAAGCAAAATAAAACTAATCCTATGCTTTAGTTTTAAAACTTAGTGCAACCAAAAAGAAAAGTCCTCATGTAACCTCAAAGAGGCTCAAAAAGGGTGCTCATAAGAGGCCTTGTCAGTGTGTTCAAGATGAGGGATGTGGATGTGCTCTCCTCAAACTCAACTATGGATGAATCCCTTTAAATTGTTTGAATGAATGCAATAATGCATGTATGAAGACTATGCTAAGAGGTATGTGAAATACCTTCAAGAAATGACTATGAGTAAGCCAACCTCAAAGGATTATATGGATGTGAATGGATATGAGATGCAATGAAGAAAGAAATGTAAAAATATTATGCTACCATAAAACTATGAAAACTCTAGAAATTGAAACAATGCAAACAACTACCAAGGGTTAGCGCTAAGCACAAAAATTTCTAAAAACTCTAAGACTATACTAGCATGATAACAATTGAAATGGAGGAGATTATGAATGATTGAGACAAGGGCTCTATTTATAGGTTTGAGAGAGGCTTTGGGGAGGTGGCATATATGTGGTTTCCACATAGTACGACAAGGGAGACACATGGGCTAAGGAGACAAACCATGAAAAGGTCAACATAAGCCTTTTTGGTGATAGAGATGGCTCAATGTTTCCTTACACATGTGTGAGCAACCTTGGAGAAAGGAAAGGGGGACAAGTGTGTAAGAGTGTAAGACTTTTTGGATAAAATAATAAAAGGGAGGCTTTCTTGGATTTTGAGTTGCTCACACATGTGAACAAACACTTAGGGACTAAAAGGTGTTTAAGATAATTAAGTGGGATTAACTAATGGGTAGGATTAGAAAGCTAAGAATAATGGGTGTAGACTAGGTTTTAGGTGGTATTAAGATTAAATTAAATAGTATTTAATTTAATCATAGGATTATAGAGTTTAATAAATTGGAGGGAATTAAATAAATTGAAATTTATTTAAAAGGGGATTTATGGAGCACTATGCATTAAATAAATTTAATACATTAGAGAGGATGCATTTAAATTAAATTTAAATACATTAGTGAAGTGAACCTATTTAATGAAATAAATTTAATTAAATAAGTAGAAGAATATGACAAATAAAATTAATTAATAAATAATCAATTATAATGTCAAAGAAAATATTAAATAAACTAATATAGTGTTTGGGATGATTATAATTGTCTACATTTTGCCCCTCTTTGATGTGATGTCAAGACAAAATTATATCAAAGAAAAAAAAATATAGGTTACCCTAGAGAGGATAGGAGTGGAAAGAGTCATGCCTTAGCAATGAGTAGAGAGGAGGGTTCCCCCTTGAGAAAATGGGATGAAAAAGGAATATATTTTGCCCCATTTTCTCAAAAATAGACATAGGAAGGAAAAGGGAAGGAAAACATCTTAAAAGAAGGCCTTGCATGACTTGTTGGTAAGACTAGAATAAAGCAAGGTGAATTAGATAATAATTAATCTAAATGATGAATCAAAATGTAGCGTAACTACATGATGCTAAGGGATTCAATTATGTTCATATGGGAGAGCACACCCTAGTTTGATATTGCAAGAGGAGTTATCCATCAAATGCTATAGTAGCATAGATGACAAGGTTCCTTTGTGTGGACTAGACTCTCAACACAATAGAGACTTTAGGAACATAGATGTAGGTTTCATAGTCATGACGGAACAAATGAAATATATGCATTGGAGAGGTCTAGGCACACCCAAAGTCTTGTTAGGGATCTTGGTGGAAAGTGTGCTAACTCGTTGCCCCTAGTGAGAAATACATAACCATAACTCGAAACCAACATAGATATGCTAAAGAATCATGAAAATATATGATATCACAAAATGACCCATGTAATAAGGTTAAGTCATTCAAATGATACCAAGATATTAAAGATCGAGGCACACTTGGGGAGGCTATTTCTGAAACAAAGATAAAATAAACAAAATACCTTATGACCAAGTAGTCATTCAGTCATAGTTCTTTCCATGAACTTTATTCTTATGGTGGATTTGTTAAGCCTGTGTAGGAAGGATGCATCCTGTAAGGCAAAAATTGATTGTTTGATTGAATTATATTGAAATTTTTTTGATTGTTCGATGGCAAATGTGAAAGGAACAAGGTTCTCAAATCATGTAGTCTCAATGTGAATTTGTGTAAGTTTATTTTCAACCACTAATTTGATAAGCTCAATTTGATGGGTTAAAGCTCAATGTCATTGGATTAGATCATGAATATAAGAATTTGGACAAGATGATGGGTGAAGGAAGAACTTGATTGCATAAGCTAAATGATGTTGATAAGAGTATGTTCAAAGAAAAAAGATATATAGGATGGAAATTAATTTTTATGAAATGATTGAAAGAAGGAAATGTAATTAGATTAGAGGATAAATGAATTGATGAAAATAACAAGATTGGGAGTGTTGATCTCAGATTGGTTTTGACAAGTCAGTGTCAACACACTTAAGCCATTTTACTTAATTCATGCCAAACTAGCAATACATGCTGAGCACAACATGTAAATATTAGACTATGTCGAGTTGCAATGAGTACCGAGTCACTCATGTTCTGAGTCACTCAAATGCCAAGCAGATAGACCATGCCGATTGATTCAAGAGCTGAGTAAATAGTGGATGCCAAGTAATGTAGGTGCTGAGTCACAATATACAGAATAGTGCATGCTGGGCATCAGTGACTTCATATGTCAATTGACATAGTATTGACATATTTTTTTGTAATGGCACAAACAACTATGTAAACCATTTTTGAGCTGACTTAAGGATGGATTACAATCTTTTGGAGATAAGGATGAATCTATATTTGGATTCCTTATGCAATTACATGTAGCCAATCAAAAAATGGGAAGGTTTAAGCTACAAAATGGATGAATCTTAGCTGTAGATTCATACCTAACCATAAGCCACCTAAGTCTTCTTAAGGAGGATGAAGCCCTAAACCCTTTACGTGGGTGAGTAATCAAATTGGAGGAGCAAACAAGATTGTTTGTAGAGCATTCAAGGTGACTTAAAAGTAAGAGTGAATTACAAAATCGGTTAGAGAAGAATAGAGGATAGAGCAAAGGATACAACATTGAGACATTTGATTGTGAAGGATCAATTAGACATTGTATAGAGGTGATTTGTCATTAGGCAAGCAAGTGCCAATTGTAGGATCTATGCTGAGACATTTTAACAGGTGATTTTAGTCAAATATCATAACATAGTAGTCCTAACAGGTTGCATGAAATCCTTTAACAATGTGCTTACTTAGTTGTAAGTTGAAGTCCTCCAACAAGGCACACTTCTAATAGGGTGTTGAAATCCTCTAACAAGGTGAGACCTAATAGTCTTTGTAAGCCTTTAACAAGGTAGACCTTTCATAGGGTAGATCATGATTCATGGTCAAGTCATTATAACCTTCATCAAATACACTTTATTGCTATATTAGTGAAGATTTGTGAGTGTCATCCCCACCCCAGTTTTACCTTCTCACTTGGAGAGTTTATGGTAATCATATTTGGTGTTATGTGTATGATTGCTTACATGTTTACATGATTTAGATGCATATGCTTTACATGTTTTTTTAGTTTACATATTGAATGCATATGATGAATGAATGGTGAAAACTATTGATTCACTCCCCCCCCTCAAAATTTTACTCTTTTCACTTGTAATTCCAACAATTGGTATTAGAACCTTGTTCTTTGAAAGAGAAGCTTTGTAACTTTAAGGAAAGATCTTGAAATGGAAGTCTACAAGTTGGGAAAGACTATTGAAAACTAGTAGATTGAAATACATCTCATACTACATCAATTGAATGAAGCAAGAAAGGAACTTAAAAAATCCTTGAAGAGAAGGAAAAAAATTGCTATTGCGGAGAAGGAAACACAATACAAAGAGATAAACACTACTAAGCTATTTGTAGATGGAGACTCAAATGAATTCAATGTAGCAATATGGAAAAGAAAAGAATCCAAGCTAAGGAAATTAGGAATCTCAAGTTAGAACAAGAATCACAAGCCATACTAGTATGTGAAGTGGTTGAACAAAAGAAGAAAGCCATGGAAGAAAAAGCCATGATTGAAGAAGACAAAAGAGTTTTGGCTAAGAGAGTGGAAGAGAAGTCAATAGAATTGACTAAGATTTCCAACATGCAATTAGATATTCTAAGTCAAATGATGAATGCCAACTATGAACTAAATGTTAAGGACATCGAGATAACTGCATTAAAGTTGTAGAATGAAAAATTGTAGAGTGACCTAAAAAGAGAAAAGGAATTTACTAAAATTTTTAACAAGCCAAATGAAGCCATCAAATACTTTGAGCAATTATTGAGATCCCCTAGATCCAACAAAGATACATTAGGATTGGGTTACACAAGCACTAAAGAAGGAGAATCATTCAAAGTTGCTGAAAAAAGGAACATCAAAGGTAAGAACTCCAAACCTACTTTTTATAATTGTGGTAAGAAAGGACATATTACTAATATGTGCAGGAGGAAGAATACAAATCAAAATGTCAAACCTAAAAATATGACTCATTGTCATAAGTGCAACAAGCAAGGCCATCAATCACATGAATGTAGAACCAGGACCATGCATAAACAATGATTTGAAGGTTATTGCTACAACTATTAGAAGTATGGACATAGAGCTTTTGAATGTAGATCCAAATCCATGTGGTCATCAAACAAGCCAGCAAAGGTAAAAAAACAATGGGAACTTTTATAATTGGGATTATAATACAAGATATAGCTATCATTATTATCAAGAATATGGACATGTTCTTGAGAATTATATTAGGACACACTTCAATGGTTACTGCAAAAGGTGGTTGAGTCAAACCACATTATTAGCTCTTTGAAGACTAGTCACATGAGTAAGCATTGTCCAACTAGGTTAAAGGCACCAACTTGTGAATTTGATAAAGGCAAAGGCAAGACATATGTTGAACACATCAGAGATGAGATGAATAAGACATGGAAAAAGAAAGATATTTTCAACACATCAAATGGAGAAAGGATCACTTCACCCAATGGGTCCGGTGATCACATCTCATCAAACTAGACAATCAAGAGGTATGTGGGACTGATATTCAAATGCTATATCATACATTAGTTCCAAAGGAGATAGAACTAAAAAGACTACATTAGCACGAATAAAGATGCAAGATGTTGTTGAAAACCAAAGCTAAATCTTTAAGTTTTTCATGTTTTTTTTGAGTATGAAATGTTTCCTATATGTGCCCAGTGGAATGTTAGTTGATGCCAAGCTGCTAGACTATCTAATTGATGCCAAGCTCGTAGTAGCTACTGAGTGATGGAAATATTAATGGATGCCAAGTGATTTTGAAATTGGTTGATGTCGAGCTTATAGTTGTGTAAGAACTCAACATTAAATGCAAGGTTTTTGAAGGATATATGATCAATTTCTGCTCATTATTCATCATTTCAAATTTGAGCAAGAACAAGTAGAGCAAAAGGTGATTCAAAAACCTATTCAAAGAATTTGCAAAGATTTTAGGAATGATCTCACACTAGTTTATCAAAATTTTCAAGGTATTTATCACAAGTTGAGCTATGTAGTTTACTTTTCCATAAAACCTAGTTTGACAAAATGACATCTAGTTCAAAAAATGTTGAAGGGAAGAAGGTTTTGAATGTTCAACTTGTCAATAATGAAGTTAAGAAACCCATATTTAAAGCCATGCCTAACATCACCTATAAACAAGATCCTTCTCATGCATTGTCAATGATTTCGCCAAACGTAATTATGGTGCAAGATGTGAGGAAGTGCTACAATTGCAAAATAGAAAGCATAAGAGAGATAGAGATAAGAGATGCATATAATAGATTGTGCAAGAATGGTGTTTTGAAAGAGGAATACAAAATTGTTGAGAAAAAGGGTTTGACACGAGCCCTAGATTTTCATAATGTATTTAAAACTAAGTGCATACGAATTGTTGTAAGTAGAATTCATGATGGTTCTTTATGGATAGAGGGAGGACCTATTGAGATCACCAAGAGAATAATTCATAGGGTTACTAGCTACCCAATCTTAGATTGGCTAAAGACACTTAGAAGTGAATCCAAGGAAGTAATTGAGAAGAACACTAGAGCAAAATGGAATAAGAGAGGCATTACAATAGATACTATTGTTGATCCATTGTTAAACTTTTCTATGATGGTAATCTCACACAAATTGTATCAATCTAGTAGATTGATTATTGTACCTTGTATAGCTATGGATGTTGGGTACAAGATTGTAAAGAAAGATCATACATATGATCTGGTAGAGCTACAATTACAACAACTAATAGAGAATCTTGGAGCTATTAGGAAAATTGAGAGTGCACAATGCAAGTTTGGTTTAATATAGTTTGCATATTCTTTTATTTACAAAATACATTTCCCTCTTTTGGTACTGTAGGATGGAAAATAAATAGATCAATTGCAGTACAGATCAATGAGTTCATTGAGAAGATGGGAGAAAACTTTGAAACCTTGATGCCAAGTTACTTTGAAGATCTTAAGAAATTAGTGAAGGAAAGAATGAGGATACCAATTTATTTGGTTAAACAACACTATAATGACATGTGCTCTCTTGCTGACATTGATTACACTTTTGTGCAAGCTGCCACACCAAGGGTAAGATAGTTAAGACCACTTGGGTATAAAATTAATGTTGATGAAGCCTTAGTAGCCATCATTGCACTACTAGTAGAAGAAATAGATAAAAGTGTAAAGATATTTGGCAACTATGAGATGGTAAAATCAAATATTACCATGGAGTTGAAAATTGCATTAGCCATTAAGAAGAAGGATAAGATATTGAAGAAACTAAAAGCCAAATTTGGAGAAGGTGTAGAGGAAGAAGAAGAAGAAGAAGATGAAGAAGAGGAAGAAGAAACACAAACTCAAGCACCTCTTGCATTGATCCAAGGCATGGGAGAAGATAAGGAAGAGGAGGAAACTAAAGGTGTTAAGGGAGAAGAAGCTGAGGAAGCACCTACTCCTGTTGAGCCAAAGAAGAGGAAGGCTAAGGTGAAACCAGTGGCAAGGGCAAAGAATATTGTCAAACCTAGCCTAGCCAAGCCCACTGCTCCTACCACTAGAGCCAACACATGTGCTACAACTCTAAAGGCCAAAGAAAAGAAAAAGATAATAGAGCAAAGTGGCCAAGATTAGAAAAGACAAAGAAGAAAATATGTGGCACAACCAAATTTTGATGAAGAGAGGACATAATCAGATGAAAATAAGCAATTTAAAGTGGCAAGTCACAATCCTTTATCTGATCTTGAAAAATTATGTGAAAATATCAAAAGCAGTGCAAATTTATCTAGTTTGAAACATATTGATTTTGATAAACTTGGAAAAGAAGAAAAAAATCAAGTGGAAGAGGCATTATATTACATGATGTCAAAGTTTAAGAACACTCCACTAGAATTTTCCAACTCAATACCAAAAGGTTTATATGATATTGTTGGGCAAAAAATGGCATTTTTGTTTGAATTTGGAATAATAGATTAGTGAAACAATATTGGATCAAGTGATGCTAGAGTTGACAAAGGGACAAATTGCAAGGCTATCAAGAGATATGTAGTTAGGTTCACACCTAAATATAGAGCCTTCAACATTCTTTAAAATAACTTTGAAGATATGGTCAAGAAATCAACTCAAATATGGAAACTTATCTATGGGTTGACCACTATGAAGCAAGGAGAAGCTGACCCTTCAGAGGGTAAACATGATGATAAAAATGATGACAAGGAAGATGATGATAAAGATAATATAATTGGGGAGGAAACAAAAAAGAAAAATGATGACAAGGCAATAGCTGAGCAACAACAAGATGAATAGAGTGTGCGTGACACACAATTGCCAAATGTTAGTCCTCCTCATGACACAAGTGTAAAAACTAAGACTATAACTATAAAAGATGTTTTTGTTGCTTTAGCTTAGAACATCAATCCACTTACTATAGAAGACTTAAAGAATATTCTAGACCAATCTACACTCCAAGCTAAACTCTATGAAAATCCAATTTTGGTCAGTGTAGAAGAATTACAAAAGGCAATAATTGAGGTCACAAGGGAAAAGGTGAATCTACAAGAACCACCTTCTATCATCCCTTCAATTACTATTGTACAACCTTTGGTCCAAAAAATAGTAGATACATCTACTAAGGTTGATACAAGTGTTAAAATAGATATTGAGAAGAAGGTAGAAGAGAAAAGTACAACTACAGGTCAATAGCAAGAAACATGAGAGATAGATTCATCTATACCTACAACATAAAAATAAGGTACTAGCCAAGTCATAGTAATAGACTAGGGTAAACCTAAAGAGCATAAGTTAACACCTAAGGTGAAGGAACAGGAAGCCATCCAAGCACTGGCAGCCTTACTAGCATCTAGCACTCCTACACAAGCTCTACAGAAGTTGAGCACATAAGCCTTTCCATTACAAATCTTAGTGCCAAGTCCCAGCTCATCAAAGGCTCATAAGGTAATTCACTAGGGAGACATAAGACTTGATGCAAAAATTGTAATTCCAAAGTATGACTATGACAATAAGAAATTGGAGCAAATAGGCATATTACAACAAGCCTTAGAGAGGAAAAAACATCAAGGAATGCTTAGGAGAGAACACAGGTAGAAGCAAGCACTACAAGATATAAAGGACATCTTTCTAGATGCATTCAGCCTACCAAATCCTAAAGTGACCAAGCCACTGATAGAACAACTGAAAAATATAGAGGAAAAGGTTAGTAATGAAGACCTTGATACAACTACAAAACTTTTAGAAGAAGTTTCAAGGAAAGATAAATAAGAAAATATCTAGTGAGTTAGCACTAACTCAAGTTGCATTGGCAACTAAGGTTGAAGAAGTGAAGAAGGTACTTGAGAATATATTGCTATGTAATCCTACACTCTTCACTCAAGAGACTAGGAGTCATATTTTGAGTCTACAGAGAAACCTCAACATATCAGGTACTAAGCTACCAGAAAACTTAGCTCAAAGTGAGAAGCATTGTAGAACATTGCTTCAGACACAAAGTCAATTAGCTATACTGACAATAGATGAGGCTAGCATAAGAGCCAAATTGACATATATATAGGCATCCCTTACCCTAGACATGGAGATATTGCACAAGGAGCTAGGTTATGCCAAGACTCTACTGAAGAAAGACCCCAATCTTTCTACTTTAGATGGCCTAGTGCACATTGCTACTGAGCTTACAATCCAAATCAAGTCATTGGATGTTGCATGTGATAACTGGGATGCAACCCTGAAGATCATAATGGATGTCCATAAATCAGTTTTGGACAAACATACTATATGTGTATAGCCCATTTGACATAAGTGTCAAAAAGTGGGAGAATAAAGAAAGAGGGAGATATAAGAATAAATGGGGGAGAATAAAGAAAGGGGGGGATAGAAATAGAGGAAGAATAAAGAATGGGGGAGATACATCATTGAAGAAAATAGCAAGCAAACAAATATAGATATCAGCTAAGACAAAGCATATTAGATGAAAGGTATTAGATACAATGCATTGAAGTCAAAGGGAGGAAAATTTTTGGATACAAATCAGACACATTAACTCAAGGGGAGTTATCAATTTTGAGATATATAGGTTATTGTAGAATTTTGAAATTTTGAAGTTTTGTACATAATTTGAGTCATGGATATGTTATGCTCAAAAAGATTAAGGTTGATTATGTATATTCAAGTGTTTTTGACACTCATGTCAAAGGGGCAGATTGTTGATCTTAGATTGGTTTTGACAAGTGAGTGTCAACACACTTAAGCCATTTACTTAGTTCATGCTGAACTAGTAATACATGTTGAGCACAATATGTAAATATTAGACTGTGTTGAGTTGCAATGAGTGCCGAGTCACTCATGTGGTTAGTCACTCAGATGCTGAGTAGATAGACCATGCCAATTGATTTAGGAGCCAAGTAAACAATGGATGCCAAGTAATGTAGGTGTTGAGTCATAGTATACAGAATAGTGCATGCTGAGGATCAATGACTTCATATGCTGAGTGACACAGTTTTGACATATTTGTTTGTAATGGCACAAACAACTATGTAAACTATTTTTGAGCCAACTTAAGGATGGATTACATTCTTTTGGAGATAAGGATGAATCTATATTTGGATTCCCTATGCAATTACATGCAGCCAATCAGAAAATTGGAAGGTTTAAGTGGAAAAATGAATGAATCTTAGCTGTAGATTCATACCTAACCATAAGCCACCTAAGTCTTCTTAAGGAGGATGAAGCCCTAAACTCTTTACATGGATGAGTAATCAAATTAGAGGAGTGAACAAGATAGTTTGTAGAGCATTCAAGGTGACTTAAAAGTAAGAGTGAATTGCAGAATTAGTTAGAGAAGAACAAAGGATAGAGAAAATGATACAACATTGGGACATCTGGTCATGAAGGATGAATTGGACACTGTGTAGAGGTGATCTATCATCAGGCAAGCAAGTGCCAATCATAGGATCTACGTTGAGAGATTTTAATAGGTGATTTCAGTTAGATCTCTTAACATAGTAGTCCTAATAGGTTGTATGAAATCCTTTAACAATGTGCTTACTTAGTTGTAAGTTGAAGTCATCCAACAAGGCACACTTCTAACAAGGTGTTGAAGTCCTCTAACAAAGTGAGACCTAAAAATATTTGTAAGCCTTTAACAAGGCAAACCTTTCATAGGGTAGACCATGATTCATGGTTATATCATTGTAACCTTCATCAAATACACTTTATTGCTATAGTAGTGAAGATTTGTGGGTGTCATCCCCAAACCTAGTTTTACCTTCTCACTTGGAGGGTTTCTAGGGTAATCATATCTAGCGTTATGTGTGTGATTGCTTACATGTTTACATGATTTAGATGCATATACTTTACATGTTATTTTAGTTTACATATTGAATGCATATGATGAATGAATGGTGAAATTTTCATGGGTTCAAGTTTAAACTACTGATTCACCCCCCCCCCCCCCCCCCACCTTAGAAGTTTACTCTTTTCACTTGTTATTCCAATAAGGATCACTGATAAGGGAGATCCAAGGAATGGTCAATGGATGAGAAGGGTGGGGATAGAATGGTGAAAGAATATGGGGGACCAAAGGATTTAGTATATGACAATGGGGATACAAAGACCATGTTTCAAAGGAGTTAAAATGTCCCATACCAAGGATAGAAAAATGGAAGGAAATATGGTGGGAAAGGATGCATGAATATAGAAAGACGGTTCAAAGGCTATTGTGTGGAGGAATGGAAGGCATGTGTATTTCCAAAGTAGGTATGAAAATTTTGTTGTTGTACCTCTAGTATTGATCATGAGCATAGGATTGAAAGTGGAATGAATAAAGGACATGGGAGGGAGGGTAGGAAATAGGGATAATGATATGAAGAGTATGGATTAAATGTGAGACATGAAATGGATGGGATAGCCAACACCAAAGACATATGAAAGAAGGATGGAAGTATGTAGGAGTATTGATGGAGGATAGAGGAAAGGAAAATGATATTAATGATCAAAGATGGTAAAGGATGATGAATGTGAGATAGGAATATGGAATATATATATAACATATTGTGGTATGGATGGAGCTTGCCCCCAGAGTAGAGTGCAAGTGGGAGAGAAAAAAATGAAAGGATGGATAAGTGGAATTGGAAGATACTGGATAGGAAAAAAAAGGGAAGACTTAAGCATCTAAATACATAGATGGTATCCCTTGATATTTATTTCTCTTTATTTTGTTATTTTCAAGGAATATTTACTATTTTATTATAGATGTTGGTAGGATGGTGAAAAGAAGTATGAAATGGTTTGGTAAATGGAGGTCAAGGACTTATGAATTTTTTTGGATTAAGGGTGTGGAGTGGTTGGGAGGAAGACATGGTTGATAGATGCTAGGTTGGAAGACTTTTGTAGTAGTGGATGAAGGAGGTGGAAAGATCATCATTGACACACACCTTGAAGGGTGATGGAAAGGAGGAAATTTTGGAGGATATGGAGGAGAAAGTTTGAATTTTGGGATATAGGGACCCAAAATGGATGAAGGAGATGATGGATTTAGGATAGTGGATTTTGGTACATAAGAACCCCAAATGGATTTGGAAAATGAAAGCTTTGAGGATTTATGGATGAAGGAAGCATTCAAATTAGCCAGATTGGATGCCATTTTGAAGTTTTCTTTGAGATTCATTGCTTCATTAAGTAGATTTGGAATCCACATAATTTTTGAATTTTTTATTTATAGCCTTTGTAGCCTTTTGATTTTTCTTTCTTTTGAATTGTATTTTTCTTTTCATGAACATGTCTTTTAGAGGGGACATGTTGATCCTTGGATTTTTGCAGATTTTTGGCTTGATTCACTCTATTTTTGGCATCCAATTTGTTTCCATTGGCCATGGTATGGGTTCATAAGGATATATGGTATAGAGAGTTGGTGGATGAAGTTATGGATGGTGAAAAATGGAAGGAATTAAAGGATGTGTGCCTTTGTTGATCTTTATTAGGAGCATGAGGGGATTAAGTGGAAGAATTTGATATGATGGATGGGTGCATGTAAGGACCCAAAATGGATGGAAGGGACAAATGGTTTGGTTTTGGAACATAAGGACCCAAAATGGATGAAAATGAGGAATGAAATAGATTATGGATATAAGGGCCCAAAATAGACTTGTAATATGGATGATGGGAACATTTGGGTTTGGATGGACGAGTTTTAGTTTGGAAGGAGTAAAAGGTGTACAAACATCTTGAGACAGTATTTCTTCAATGGGATACTTATCATTTCAATACAAGATGCAAGTCCATGTATGAGGAGTTCATGAGTGGATTGGATGTGTGTGACAAGGTCTTGTGGAGGATTAGTATCATGAGAGGAATCATGAGGTATAATAGGATTATGAGGTGGATTGGGATCATGAAATACACATGAAGGGGCACTTTGATCTTGACTTAAAAGAGGATCATGTAGTGGGATGGAAGGAATGATTGAATCATCTAGTGGAATATAATCATACAATGGAGTGAATAGAATGGAATTATGAGATGGAAAATTTTGATCTTGATAATGAAGAGAGCTAGTGGATTCTATAGAAGGAACATCTTCATGAGGTGGAGAATTTATGGATGTTGACTCTTGAGATGGAGGGGAATCAATAATGGGTGTAATGTCTTAGTCTTGAATAGGAAGGGGATCATGAGATGGATCAAGAGGGATAAATAGATTTTGAGGGATAATATAATTATGGGATGGGGAATTGCTTGGATCTAGAGGAGAAGAGGAGTCCATTATGACATTCTTTGGAACAATTTCTTGACATGGCATTGGGTGTATGAATTTGGGTGATTGGATCACTTCATTTTTAGTTTGGTAATTAGAAAAGATTTCTACCAATGATTGTGGGACAAAGACATACTTATTACAAGGTGGGAATGATGTTGATTTTGGAGGAGTGTGATTGTGTGGTGATAAAGAGCTAGGTAAGGGGTCAGGATGATGGTTTTGGACATTAAGATCAAAGTATGGAGAATCACATGGAGGATTTGGGTTGGATGGAACATGAGGATTATGGGCTTGGAAGCATGGAGGGAGAGGACACATTTTTTGGAAGGTAAATTTTTGCTTTTAACCCCCATTTGATAGGCTAAAGACATAATTCTTGAGTTCCTCAAATTCTTGGGTAATGGAATTTAAGTTTTAGGAATTATGTGGGTTGTGAGGCGAATCATATGTGGATGAAGGATAATGAGGTGGATTTCCCTTGTCAAAGGTAAAAGAAAAAGAAATGTGAGATGGATTAGGATTGGACATGCAATTTTGAGGATTAATTTGGTACATAGGTTAAATGGGAGGTATAACGCCAGATTTCCTTTAAAGATCTTCAACCATTTGGTTAAGCCAATTCCTATCCATGAACTTAGATGAGGAGTAGTGAAAGATTTGATGATGGATGAAATATGATCTTAGGACTAGGAGCAATTTTTGTTTTTGTGTTGATTTGGATTGGATTTTATTTGATTTGATATTGGATGAAGGTTTGAGATATCCTTGATGTAGATAAAGATCTTATGATATTGCAAACAATTGGATGTTGGATTTGGATGATGATATCTTCTTCCACTTGGATATGGATGAATGATCCCAAGTTGAAAAGGGATATAAGATAGATGACTCAAATACTTGGTGATGGACAAATGATCCCAAGTGAGAGAGTGTAACTATGATAATGTTTGCTAAGGATGAAGGTCTAGTATCACACGTTGCATAAATCTTTCTTCCTAAAGATTGGATTGAATCGTGATCAAGGAGAAATATGATTGATGATATTGACTTGAGCTAATCAAGATAGCTAGGATTGAAGTCCAAGATTATAATGGTGCTCCTAAGTCCAAAGTAGAAGATTTTTTTTGAAAAATTGAATTAGAGGAAGATTTGAATAGATGAAATTAGAAAGATTGATTTTGGATGAAGATGTAAATGGATTGAATTAGGAATTGATTAGAAAGGAATGAGTTTGACAAGTGATTGGATTAAGAATCATGAGGATGAATCATTGAATGAGGGAATTAGATCTTGATTTGGATTATGAATCATGACTAGGATCAAGATTAGGGATTTGATTGAATGATTAAGAAAATAAGGAAATGATTAGGATGATTAGAGATGATTAATATTTTGAGGAATGATTTGAATGATTAAGATAGGAGATGCATGATGGTGATGAATTTGATGGATAGAAGAAGTGATTTGGAACTAATGTGGAAAACAAGAACTTCTTTTGTTATTTTTGTTTTTGAAATGCTTTTGAATTTTGAACTTTTATGATATTTTTGGTTCTTTTTGAAATATAACATGCAAAAAATATGATTTCTAGTTTCAAGAAGAAACCCTCATGATATTAAATTTCCTTTTTGTACCATTTATTTACATCTATGAGTAAGGCTATTTCTAGTTACAAGAAGAAACCCTCAGTGAATCCTACTTTGCATGAGTTATTATTATTGTTAATTCATGAGTATTTCAAAGCTTAGACAAGTAGCAATAACCCTTCACATGATGTGGATGCTACTAAAGACATAGGTAGCTCTAGTTTTTCTTCTGATTCTAATGACATATAGAGTATTAGCTCAGAGTGGGAGGAGAACACTTCCTTAGGCAAGAGAGTCAAAGGAAAGGATACGAAGTCACCTTCTGCCATAATCCTTTGAAGGAAGAGTCCCAGAGGACATGGGAGAATTTTTTTAGGTTAGGATGATAAGGATTATAATGAGGGAGGAGAGGACATGGTTTTTGATGAAGAGGGTAAGGAGGAAAACGTTATCAAATTAGAAGATCTTGCAAGGAAGAAATGGAAGAGAGAAAAAAGTATAGATGAAGAGAGGCTTTTGAGCCAAGGGCCAGATATTCTGACTATTCCACTTTCCTCTATTCATGACCAATTTGAACCCCAGGAGTAGGAAAAGGTGGATATTGGGGGTGAGGGTGGTGAAGGAAAGGTGAAAAGCTTGGAAGAACTTCAAAGTCAGAACTGTGACAATGGGTTTGTAAGAGAGGTTATGAACTCCTAGATTTTGGTAGATAATTAGGACTAGCCCAAATTTGAAGACCTCATTGATCCTATAATTGTGGCAATAACTAATAATGCAAGGGAGATGGGTATGAATTTATTGAATAATGCTCATAAAAATATGATTGATAACTTGAGATCAATCAAGTGGCTCTATCATGAGTTGGAGGAGTTTAGGGAGAAGATTGGACATATGGAGAGAAATAAGAAAGAGCCAGGTCAAGATTATTAGAAGGACTAGGAGGATAGATTCAGCTTGGCTAAGCAGAGAATTCAAAACCTAAAAAACTACAACCATAACTTGGCGAATCAAATGATTTTCATTCTCAACTCGATCAATGAAAACATTCTATCCTTGACTGGTGTGTTAAAGCCAAAGGTATGCTCGATGTGGATGGTGAAAAGGATAGAGGAAGAGCTAGAACTGATGAGGACATGTAAATTGATATTACTTTCACTAGTATGGATCAGGATGCCAGAAGACCCATGAGCAGATGGTAGAGGAGACCCACAAAGCCTATGAAGTTGCTTAGACTATGTAGGAGCTCGAGAGGAAGACAGAAGAGTAATTTTCTTGTTCTTTCTTTTGTTGATCAATGTTTGCTATTTTTTGTTGGCTTTTTCTTGTTTTGGCTTTTTGACTGGATGTTCTACTAGCCTTTTCATTGGCCTTTATTTTTGGCTGGACTTTTTGTTTATTATCAGTTGTGAGACCTATCTTTTTTGGCTAGGCTTTATGTAGTGCCTGCCCCTAGTTCACATTTTGTTATCATTGCTGAACTCTTTTAGAACTTGTTTTATGTTGTTGGTTAGTAGCAGTCTTTTGAGATTATCGGATATTGTGCTATGGATTCAGTTTATTATGTGATGAGATTACTTAGACTTTACATTTTATGTATGTATGATGATTATTTTTAGTGTTTACAATTATTGATGATGATTATTACATTGCTTCCAATTATTAATGATGATTAGTAAGATGATTTATTATCATATATGCTTTCTTATGGATACTTACCCCATACTTGCATGTGTATGGTGTGCGTGTTTGCCTTGCGTGTTTGCTTTTGTATGGCATGTTTGATGTGGTTAAGGAAGGGAGTCATAGTCACCTGCTAGTCAGGATCTACACAATGCACCACTTCCTACCATTGTCTGTTTAGTTTAGTATATATTGTGTTTGTATATGGATGGTTTTTATGCAGGTTACAGGTACCAGGTATCGACTTTCCTGAATTGCCAGGATGAGCATACCCTATCACATTATCTCAATGATAAGAAAGGGGAGATAAATTCTCAAATCCAAATCCCAACCCTTTGAGCCATTTGTCCTAATTGGAAAATTAGGACAAGTATCTGAGTTGAATACCCACCGAATGTGTCAGATGACATATTTCGTGATTTTTAACCTTTTAGATTTATTTTGTATGGTTTGTTCTATGATGAGTTTTCATATTTTATCTTGGAGGTCTATGGTGAATTTTCCATTAATTAAGTCTTAATAAATAGATTTAATTAATAAATTATTTATTTGAGAAAATTAATAAAATATCAAGATCTTTGATATTTTGATTGTAATTAATTAAATGTGAATTATTGGGAAAAATGAATTAAATAAAAGAAAACTAGAAATTAAAATTAATAATAATTATAAAATAATAATAAAGTAATAAATAAAATAATAATAATAAAAGTTATAAAAATTAAAATGAAAGTTATAAAATTTAAATAGAGATTATTTAAAAAGTAAATTGGAGTTATAAGCTTGTATGAGAATTAACATGTATCAACAACACGGGGGTTAGTGCATCAATTAAGTACAATGTGTCTGCAATTCTATGACTCATCAAAAAAAGAATTGGAAAAGACCCATGCTTAGTTGGTGACATCTTTCAGTGGTTTCAAGAAGCATTCCAAAAGTTTTTTGAGAGCTGTTGATATTCAGGCATTCATAGAAGCTTAAATCAAAAGCTTAATGGAAGCTACAAGTTTAATGGAAGCTACAAGCTTAATGGAAGCCACGAGCTACAAGCTAAAATAGAAGCTTCAAAGCTTACATGCATGGGAGAAGATTCATATGCTCATATATTTTCTACTTGCTTCTATGCTCCTTCTAGCACTTCTAATCACTTGGAGGATTCGATTGGCTTGGATTTTTGGAAGAATTGCGAATGATGGAGAAGGAAGGGATTTTCTATGGACTTCTGAGGCATAGCAAATTAGCATCAGTGCTTAGGTGCACTCGTGATATTCTCATATTCCCTTTGCACTCTTTCTCTTCCTGTCTTCATCATATTTGTTTTATGTGTCTGAATACTCTCTATATTTGAAATTGGAATCTAGATATTTTATTTGGATGAGAAGAAAACAATAGAAAAATCCTAGATCCAATTAAGGAGAAATAATTAGATCTTAATCGGGTTTGGGTTCAAATTTATATTGTGAAATTAGATAGACAAGATTTGGAATTAAAATAAAAATTTTATGGTGAAAATTCGAATGATTAGATGTAATCTTTCTATCAATTATATTTTTAGATGCATATGAACAAACCCTTTTATGGTTAAATTTAGAGAATAATTATTTCAACAGAAAATTTTTAATTCATCACGAATTGACCTGTCGCTGCCCTTTGGATAGACCCAAACTCAGTCATTCATAACTTTTTATCAGGATTGAATTTATTCGATCCCTCCAGTCAGAAATGGCACAACTTGACCCTCTCCAACATATTTAAATTTCAGCCCCATCCAATGCTTCATTAGGCAGATATGACCGTCATACTGAGATTTTTTTATTCAAGTACAGATATTTCTCCATTTCCCATAACCAAGAGTTCTTTATGCTTAAACTTCACAAAAATAATATATCAAAGCATGGAATGAATTAAAGATAGGATTGAAATCTTCCCTTATTAGAATCTTATTAATATGCATTAGTTTTATATGGTTTATTATTATCTAATCTAACTAAATCAAATTTAATTAAGATTAACTAATAGTAGAAGAAGTGTAATTAATTATTAGTCAATCTAAGTAAATGGATGAGAGAAAATTAAAAGAAAAGAGATACTAATGATTTAGTTGTTATTCATTGATTGGTTCGAATATCAATAATTATAATTGAATATTGAAATTATTAGTGAGTTATTATTTATTAATAATTGTTAAGTTTAACAAATTATTAATGAAAGATAGTATATATAAGTTTATATAATTATTAATTGATTCAATTAAGTTCGATCTAATTGAGATTAGTTAATAATTGAAGTATAGTATTAAGAATTTAGTTAAGATCAAATTAAGGGGGGAAATACAATGAAAATGAATTCATGTTATCATGAATGAAATTGTGATTAATGAAGTTGGTGATCATTATACTTAGAATCATCAAAGATTATTTTGGACAAATGATTATCTATTGATTATTGGTAAATCTTATCCGGGGAACGATTCTTAAGAAAGTTATATTTAATTTACTAGTGACATCATTGTTAGCAAAAATAATAAAGAATATGTTATCGTAGATTTATTTTAACTTGTTATTAGTTATTAAACTATTACTAATCCTAATGTTAATGAAATGGAATATAGTTGATTGATAATTAGTTGAATCAAATAAGGTTTAACTAAATGATTATCAATAATATGGGTTTGTCAAAAAAAAGTTAGTTTTCATTGATAGAATGGCGAAGGTGGTCATTATAGATTTATTAATAAGATTTCCAACATAGCTTGTTATTAACAAGTTATTGAACTATTAATATGAATATTTGGATTGTAGATGACTTTTTATGTACAAACTATTGTTAGTTATTAGTGAACTAGATTTATAATTATTAATTAAATTAATTAGAGTTAATTAGATTTAATTAATAATCAAGTTATGTAATAGTGTTTTAATTGATATGCTAATATCGATTTCTCTAGCAAAGTTGTGAAGTATTTACATCGAAGTTGATAAGTCATACTCTCATGACTTGAATAACGACGTTAGATGTTTTAATAGTGAGACTTAGTATTATTGAATTGGAAACTATTAGATGTTAATAGGTCATGGATAGTGTACCTATGTTAATTGTTTGATTTAATTGATCATTTTAATAAAGTTATAATTCTTCTTAGTTTGATAATTGGTTCTTTTATAAATGAATAATGATCCTTGATTTATGAAAGAGAGTTAATCAATTAGAATATGGATCTTAGTAAAATAAAGAAAGCAATTTAATTAAAGGTCATTGATGATCAGTTTAATGAGTAAATAATTATCCTTAAGTTATTTTTAGAATAATGCTATCGGGGAACAAATGGGTTGACTTGTAGGTCAAATGATAACTTTAAACACTTGAAGTATACTTGCAAACAGAAAACTGGAAACCCCTACACATTATTCAACTATGTGAATTCAGTAAACCAAAACATATGTTTGCATCATGTATTCTATATGCTTCTTGTTTTGAGTTTTTGGTTGACTAGTGTTGACTAGTCCTAAGATGTTACCAGAGGCTCGGGGGTTATGAGATGTGATGGCATGTTGATCTTATTTGGTCTTGATCTTTATAAGCCCAACCATGGTTATGTGATCGTATGCTCTATGAAATGTTTGTTTTTGTTCTTCAGCCTTTATGTGTGAAGTTGAGATGTATGTGTATGAGACACTTGAGCTAATTATTTTTGAGTCATCGATCAATTATCCTTGGATTATTTTCTAGTCGCCATGATGGGACTGAAATGTGAATTTATTTCTTGATGATGTCATTTTGTGACATGTTTGACTCAACCATTTTGGAGTCTTCGATCAGTATGATTTTGAGATATTCTTGGTTGCTTGTTGAGAACCAATGGATATTGTGATTTATCTTGAGATATATTGTGGTTATTGAGAACCAATGGATACTTATGATTATCAGTGATGCCTTCAGTTGCCAATAGAGAACTATTGTGGTCATGATTTTTATGGATGTTTTTTCAGATGCTCATAGAGATTTGATGATTCTTATCTTGGAGATTTGATGATTCTTATTATGGATATTTGATGTTTTTATGCATATTTGATGATTTTATTATGGATTATCTTTTATGATTTTGACATTTAAGATTCCATGAGCTTAGGGTAGGTAATCTACTTGTAGTGTCGGAAAGTAGCTTGCAATGGGGGCCAGGGCCCTAAGTGGCTGCCAGGGTAACTCATTGTAAGTTTGGTTAATAAGTGATAAGATTTACACACTAAATGGAGATTAAATGAACCTAAAAAGATAATTGTTTTGATGTTCTCGCCCATGCCTTGACTGCTTGTACAGGCTAGGATGGGAGTAGTGAGAACGCATGGTTGCGTCTGTGCATTCCGTAGTATGCCTCGTCAGTATGAGAGGATACTAGTGGCCACATGAGATCAGTATGGACCCATGGAGTTTAGCTAACTACCAGGGTAACTTGTACGTGATAATTGCGATGACACTTTCCTGATTGCAGAGTAGGTTTCCTACATGTCTTTGTTGGCCTTTGAGAATTAGATGTCGATTTTGTGTGATGGAACCTTTGAGTTAGTATACTTTTAGGATTCTTAGACTTATAGAGATTTGTGCTTCGTGAATTGATATCTTATTTGAGACTTGAGATTATCTCCTCAGCATGGTGGGAGTGGACCACTTAGGTTCCACGCGGTCGGGTGGTAGTGTATTTTTACTCTTATCATTTGAGATCCGTCCGAGACACCATGGCTGGAGTATCCTTGGTTGGTATTTATTCTTCATTATGTTCTTAGAGCATTATGATAGATAATATACCTTATGATGGATGTATTTACTGGTATGGTTCTTATATTGATGATTTGCTTTACTTTGCATGTTAGTAGGATGTTTTATGAGTGACATTCCTACTATGTTAATACTGATGATCTCTTTGGTGCTTTGGAATGTTACGCACAGAGGGATAGCTAGGATCCACGATGGTCTAATGATGCTATTTACGGTTGGGAGGAACCGTGCACTTAGTTATTTATGTTTGTGATATATGGTTATCTTTTGTGATGGATGTTTATATCTTTTGTGATGATGTATCATGTATGATATGTGGTTTCATTTATATTATTACATCATAGATTAATATTAGATGATGATGATGTACTTTATTTACTTGGATTAAGCTTTTCATACCCTGTGATATGTATAGTGAATGATTGAGCTAAACTAAAATATAATTACAAAAGGACACTTGTATATTGTTTAAGTACATTGGATGTATCATTGTTATTTCATAAGGATGGGAGGTTAGATGAATAGTTAATTTAGATGTGATACAACGTTAAGGGATCTTTAAAGAATGTAGCCTGTTATGTATATATGTTATGTTTATTTTTATTTGAATTGTTGCTATTGCTTTCGCAAATGTTATGAATGGTTTTATCTTTCATGTTTAAAAATAAATAATTTTTTTTGGCAAACTTAGTAAAATTCTTTGGATCCTTTGGCGGGGCATTACATTTGATATTAGAGCTCGAGTTTCAATATTGGGAGCTCTAGGTATATTGGAATGCCACTAGTTGTTAACTAGTTGAACAAAATAAAAAATTTAAACTATCATGTGCATTGTTTTCAAAACTGAAAATTGAAACTCATTCTAGCTGCAAAACATGTATCTTTTATCTATGTTGTAAGGTGGTAAACCTCTATTTATCTTTGCAATCATTAAGTTGCTCTTGTTTAGAATGAATTAAGGGATCTATTTTAGTAGTTGTTAAAAGAATGAATGTTGGATCGATATAGTTTTCGATTTACCATTAAACCAGAATCATATTACTCTAAGTGTGTTGTAATATCCTTAGTGGAATCATGTTTCCCTATAGACGGAAAAGGGTTCAATGGGACCCGCAAAGTGATTAACTTAGTTTTTCATTCTTGTAGGCTTCCAAGAGTAAGCCTAATCCCAAGGAGGGTGGATGTAGTGCCTGCCCCTAGTTCACATTTTGTTATCATTGCTAAACTCTTTTAAAACGAGTTTTATGTTATTGGTTAGTAGCATTCTTTTGAGATTATCAGATATTGTACTATGGATTCTGTTTATTATGTGATGAGATTACTTAGACTCTACATTTCATGTATGTATGATGATTATTTTTAGTGTTCACAATTATTGATGATGATTATTACATTTCTTCCAATTATTAATGATGATTAGTAAGATGATTTATTATCATATGTGCTTTCTTATGGATATTTACCCCATACTTGCATGCGTATGGTGTGCATGTTTGCCTTGTGTGTTTGCTTTTGTATGACGTGTTTGATGTGGTTAAGGAAGGGAGTCGTAGTCACCTACTAGTCGAGATCTACACGATGCACCACTTCCTACCATTGTTTGTTTAGTTTAGTATATATTGTGTTTGTACATGCATAATTTTTATGCAAGTTGCAGGTACTGGGTATCGACTTTTCTGAATTGCCAGGATGAGCGTACCCTATCACATTATCTCAATGATAAGAGAGGGGAGATAAATTCTCAAGTCTAAATCCCAACCCTTTGAGCCATTTGTCCTAATTGAAAAATTAGGACAAGTATCTGAGTTGAATACCCACCGAATGTGTCGGATGACATATTTCATGATTTTTAACCCTTTAGATTTATTTTGTATGATTTGTTCTATGATGAATTTTCATATTTTATCTTGGAGGTCTATGGTGAATTTTTCATTAATTAAGTCTTAATAAATAGATTTAATTAATAAATTATTTATTTGAGAAAATTAAAAAAAATCATGATCTTTGATATTTTGATTGTAATTAATTAAATGTGAATTATTGGAGAAAAGGAATTAAATAAAAGAAAACTAGAAATTAAAATTAATAATAATTATAAAATAATAATAAAGTAATAAATAAAATAATAATAATAAAATTTGTAAAAATTAAAATGAAAGTTATAAAATTTAAATAGAGATTATTTAAAAAGTAAATTGGAGTTATAAGCTTGCATGAGAATTAACATGTGTCAACAACATGGGGGTTAGTGCATCAATTAAGTACAAGGTGTCTAGAATTCTATGACTCATCAAAAAAAGAATTGGAAAAGACCCATGCTTAGTTGGTGACATCTTTCAGCAGTTTCAAAAAGCATTCCAAAGGTTTTTTTGAGAGCTCTTGATATTCAGGCATTCATAGAAGCTTAAATGAAAAGCTTAATGGAAGCTATTGTAATCACCTAAAAATGGTCATCTAGACTATTAGCCCCCTTCTCAGCATTTTGGCTAAATTAATTTAATCATTTACCTAGACCAAATTGCTAATAATCAATTTATTTGATTATAACCTATAGTTTGACTATGCTATCCTAAGTTCATTATTTGATTAAAAGAACATGTCCCCTTTTAATTAAATAAAAGACCCCATTCTTCTAACCCACTTAAAGTGCACACATAAATTCGTTTTTCTATTTTGCAAATAAAAGAAAAGGCTTTGTGACTTTTGTCTTATATGACAAGTCAACTTATATTCTATTGGTTGACTTGTGTGTGCACATGGATCACTCTTCTTTTTGAATTTCACCGTTGATCATACACCATCTTCATCTTGATCTCTACCGTCCATACATCTTTAAAAGGGAGAGAGCTTTCCCCCTCAATCAATTCTCATTTTGAATATTGTTATGTTGCAGGTTTTCTAACAGGTTTTTTTGGAGCTTTGTGGAGAACTTTTATTTCTTGTCTAAATTCTCTCATACCATAGCATTTTAGCTTAGATTCATGTTGCATGTTAATTTAGCTTTTATTTTGCAATAATCTATCTCACATAGCTTAATATTTGGATTGTAACATTCTCATCCATGCTTATAATAGCTATACTTTTCATATTCATTCTAGTTTAATATTTAGTTGCATTGCATTCTTGAAGAACTCCTTGGGATATTTACATTCTTGCATCTTGTCTTTGGAACCTCCCATTGCATGGTTTACTAGCAAGAAGAGTATCTCTAAGGCTCATCTAAGAGCCTTCTTATTCTTGAAATATACTCTCTTTCACTCTATGGATAGGGAGCTCTAAGCCGGCATCCGAACGTTCCAACTCATGGAATCGTTTGGATAGAAGGGTTTAAAGTGGGACACACTTTCGAGTGTACATTTTTGGCGCCCACCGTGGGGCTTGAATCAAATTTTCAGCTCCATTTTATTTCATTTCTTATCTCTAATTTTTTACAGTAGCATATTGGATCTAATCAAGTGCTTTTGTAGAATTATCATTTTGGTTTTAAGGCCAACCCATAAGTAGATTGGTTTGAAGGCCAAAAATCTAGTTAGTTTAAAGATTTAATCATATCTTTTAAATTGCTTGGATTTTGGTTCTGAAATTTTGTTTGCAATTTTTTTATGTGTTAAAAATTTCTTAGTTCATTTTTCAAAGCATTTTGACCTGAATTTCGAGAGTTAGGATTTTTTCTTTTTTTTTCATAAAAAGCCATTTTTGATCGCAAATCAATGCATTTTTTTAAAAAACTTACATTTTTGGAAAGGTTTTTGAATTCTAAGATGGGTATTATCTTTGTGTTTTGACTTTTGAGGTCATATTAGGGATCAAAAAATTGATTTGATAAATCTAGTCTATTTTGACAAAATTGGTCTGTAGGGTTCAAATTAAGAGATTTTTTTGAATTTCTTGCATTTTTGGAAAGCTCTCTAATTTTTAGTAGGGGTCTCTTCTTTTCATTTTTATTTTTGGATCCAAAATCATAGCAAACAAGTCCAATCTTGTTGACTAGGTCAAAATCAAAGAGTAAAAATGAGAGCATTTGTGATTAACTTGCACTTTCTTTGCATGCACTTGGTTGGAAGATAAATTAGATTTTTGAGTCAACTAACCACTTTTATTGTAGTATTTTATGTTATTTTACACTAACTTGTGGTGCTAACAAGTTGTGATTGCAGGTAGCCATCCTTATGACAAAAATTGAAACATTGCATAAAAAGAACGCATTTCAAAGCTTCAAATGCACAAGGGCTACTAACGATTGTTTGTAGGGCTTTCCAATGCATAAAAATCCAATTTTTCTTGTTCTTTATTTTTACATGTGTGACATATACTAGTTTTTTATTTTTAGGCACATTAAAACTTACAATTGGGATCTTTTAGTGATAGGAGAGTATACTCTTCACCCTTGTGGTGAATCAAAAATCTTGACTTACCATTTGGTTTCAAGAGTAAGAGGCAACTGAATCTTCTTAGAGTGTTTGGGAGAAAATGATTGGAATAGAAGAATATTCTCTTCACCCTTGTGGTGAATTAGAAATCTTGACTTCCAAAAGTTGATCCACTCTTTGTGTATTTTAGAATCCTTTAGAGGGCCTGCTCTCAGACAACCTGAGAGGAACGACCCAAGTGGGTACAAGAAAATTACCCAGCTCTTCCGACCCACTATAAACTCAAGGCTATCAAAGACAAAAAACCTTGGTAGACGTAGTTTTTGTCTTCACCTAGTGTGATCGCTTATGGAATTTCGACCATAGGGAGATCACTAGGCAGGAATGCTTAAGGTACTCTTGTGATCGTGAGATCGATTACTCATCGCAAGGTGAGGTGTCCCATAATTAGGAGCAAGAGGAACACTATGAATCGAAGCCTTATCTAAACACCCTAAGTTAGTAACTACCCTTTTTTAGCTGCTCAACTTCTTGGTGCAAGGATCAATCCTAGTGGACTACCCAGATCACCCCAAGATTTTACACTCACCATCTGTGTTCCTTTGGTTATGCTTATAGAATTTCCATGAAAAAACCAATATCTCTTGTGGGAAACCACTTGGTGTGAGGCAAAGGAGCATCAAGCATGGGCCAAGTTGTTGAGTAATGCAGCATGTCCTTTAGGTAGATATTGCTTGATGTGTTCTCGAATGTGGTATACCTGTGGAAATCTTTCTAACATACACATGATGATAGTTCTAGGGATTTCTTTTGAGACCTCACATATGCTTGTATCATGCAAAGTTTCTTTGTCCCTTGCTTGATTGTTTGAAGACTACTTCATATGTCACTATCTTGCTTGGAAAGAAATTATTTTTGAACATCAAACTTGCTATGCTATTAACTATTGTCAAACTTTGTCAACCAAGTCAAAGCATAAAGTCTTAACATTTTTTCTTGTGTTGCTTGCTAAGGGGAGTCTCATCATTTGACTTTGATTTTCTATGTCTCTATTTCTTGAACATGCTTAAAGTGGCTCTTTGGTCTTAGCACTCTTGGTCTTTCTATCTTCATGGTCTATGTCCACTTGCTAGTTATCTTTTTGCTGAAATGGTTGCCTTGATTTCTTGACTACACTCTTGGGTTGGAAAGTTGTTCACTTGTCACCCCGCTTGCTCTATCTGTTTGGCTATTTGGGCATCTTGCCTAGCTATTGACTTGAGTCATTCATGTCATAAGTTTCTTGGACATATTGTTTAACAAGTCACTTTAATGTCTCTCTACTATCTTGGCAAGTGAACACTCTACCTCCTATAGTTTCAACATCAAGTTATCTTATATGCTCTTTTATGCTTGGCTTTGCATCTAAAACTATGGGATCTAAACCTTATGCTACCAAACTTCAACCAAATCTAGATGATCATGATATCCTCCATGTCACTAAAGAGTTTCAAGATCTATATGCACAATACAAAGAACTAGAAGAGAAAAATGATCTTTCTTACCTTCATCTCTCTAAGTTCATGATAGAAATGAAGTCTAAACTTGAGAAAAGGTTAGAGGAGAAGATTGCATCATTACATGAATCTTCCTTAAGGTCTTTACATGCATGTGAGTCACCTTCTTTGAGGTCATCCTCTTCTTCTAGGTCTACATGCTCTACTTCAAGACATCAAATGTCTTCATCTTCTAGATCTAAAGACCTCCTTACAGAGAAAGAAAGTGATACCTCCTTTGATCCTATGCCAAGTTTTCATGAAAAACCTATCTTTGACCAATATGATGAAGACATGGATGCATGCTATTCACTTGAGAAACAAAAAGAACATCCTAGACATATTTTTGAGAGGACTTTTACTCCCTTGGAACATTCTTATGATGACATTTTGCAAAAACTTCTTAGCAATAAGATCATCATGTTGCATAAGTCTAGCTCCTATGGAAATCCATTCCTAGATACCTATTGTGCCTATCATCGATCTAATGACCATGCTACTTCTGATTGTATAGAGCTGAAACATAAAATCCAAGATCTCATTGATGATGAGATTGTTGATCTTGGAACCTCTAGTGACTCATGTGCTGAGGATACTACTCTTGAGCAAGATCATATTAATGAACCTATGTCTAGTGATGGTTTCCTTGATACCTCCACCTCTTCCAACACTCATGCATCTCCCAACACTTCAAAGCTTTCCAACATGCCTCCATCAAACAAAAAAACCTAGTGTTTTCCATATGCAATAATTGTATCCTCAAGGGCTACCTCTAAAAGAAATTCAAGCTAACCTTCACTTGGCTGCAAACCTTTTCAATGCTACTAATCCTAAACATCCTCAACCTTCATGCACCACTATGCCTAATCCAAGCACTACTCCATTCACTCTTCATTCTCTCTTGTCCTTAGAAGTGGCTCCATGTCAAGAGGACTCTCAAAAAGAAAAAGCTTTAAATGTCAAGAAAGATCAAGATCAAGCACCCGTTCATCTCTTTCAAGATTTTTTCATTCCATATCCTATATCTTGTCCACCTCCTAAGTATGATGAAGATATCACTTCCACTATCTCCCTTGAGCTTACCGAAAATTATGAGAAAAGTTCTCTTCCTATGCTATCCAAAGCTACTTGTCAAGATCAAAGTGTCCCCTCGTGTTCTACTTCTCCATATGCACTTCAAAATTTTACTCAAGCTTCAAGTGCTCCTATTAAAAATGTTGCTCTTGTCAAAGCTACTCATGAGTCTATTGATGGCTTTGACCACGTTTCTCACTCTAAAGATGTTGATGTCCCTTTTCACTATCTATTTGCATCTCCTAAGTCTATCCTTGGTCCTTATCCATCAAAGCTAAAGCCTTCAAACCTTCTATCTATATTGGGACCTTATGTTTCGTCATCTCCTACATTTTCCACTCCTAGCTCTCTCATCATACCTCAAGATCAACAAAGACACTCATCCTTGATGACTTTTCACCCATCTATACATCTAAACCAGTCATATCAGCCTTATTCATCCACAAATCCCAATTCCTTTGGAAGTGAGAACAAACATAAGAATCCATTTAAAAATGAAGATCACTATGTCCCATCTAATCGACATGTGAATGCTAAGAAGGAAAATGCACAAAAGAGACCACAAAGGTCCACTATTAAGAGAGCTAAATCAAAGCAAATGTGGGTTCCTAAATCCATCATTGAAGAAATGCACTCTCAAGCACCCAAAGAACAAGGAAAATCTAAAGCTATGTGGATTCCCAAGTCTCTTTTAAAAGACTTGAATATTGAAAATACTTCAAAGTTGACATTCAAACTTCCAAAGGCTTCCATTCTATCTTCTTCCAAAAATCTTCCTAAAATTATTCCAAAGCCTTCCACTCAAATTTTTTCCAAATCTCTTCTACCACCTCATACATCTAAATCTCAAGCTATTTCATCCATGATTCCTTCATTGTTCCAATACCCTTCAAGGTGTGTGTCAATGTTGGTCTTGTCCAATATTTTAGCTACCCACATGAAATCCTCTAAAGCTTACACCTCCTTTCTATACATGAATTCTTATCCTCCATATATTCTTCCTACTACCATTTTTCTTTCATCACCCTATCAACATCTTTGAGCATACCTTTCTATGGTCTTGTCTTATCATGACTTATCTTTCCTATAGGAGCACTGTCTACATTCAAAAAGCTTGAGCTCTGTCTAAGAAAAAAAAAAAAAAGAAGAAAAAAAAGAAAAAAAATAAAAAAATGAAAATGTGCCTTGGTGAAAACCACTTCTTGTGGCACCTTCGTAGCAAAAGTAAAGAGAAATAAATGCATTCTATGGTGAAAACTACTTCTTGTGGCACCTTGAATAAGTACCATGATGAAAACCTGGCAAACAGGCATCATGCGTAATTCTTCTATCATCCATCTATCCCTTCTCTCTTTGATCTGAACAATGTTGACCTATCTTTGCATATTGGCTATCTTATACATGAGATTCTCTGTTTGTGTTTTCTCATTCCCTCACAGCCTCCATCTTGAGCTTTATTTTTATTGCTCTATCCCATTGCTATCCTATCTCGTTGACCCCTTGGTCTTGATCATAATAAATGAAACATGGTTCTCATAGGTCTCTTGACATGGCTACTCTTTTGGACTACATGCTTCATGCTATCTCACTTGTTGGCTTCACTACTTATCCTACACACTATCTTTCTCATTACTTCCATTGCTTATCCAAAATATGCTTCATATGACTATTTCACCTCTTTCCCTAGCTTGGGTACTCTTGAGGAGTCAGTCCTTGAGGATCACTTTCACTTGCTTCATACTCTTTTTTCATCCATCTTTGCTTATCCACTGGCTCGTTGCTCCATCATATCCTATACCTTGCTAGACATTGGAAGAAAATGATGTGATCTTGCTTGAGAACTAGTAATCTCTAAAACCTTCTAAAAATTCCAACAAAAATCATATACGATCCTGAAAAAATTCTAAAAATTAGAAAATGTCCTGAAAAAAGATCTTCTTAGTGAAAACCTAGCAATAGGTGCTTTGATGTATCACAAAAAAAAAAAAAAAAAAATTTAAAATACCAAAAAATTGAAAAAAGTCTTGAAAAAAATCTGTCAAGTGGTGAAAATCTGGAAACAGGTGCTACTTGAGACCCTTGTACCTCTGTCTATCAGTCTCAATCACCTATTTTGCTACACATTTCCTAGCTTGGAATTGTTTCTTGTCCTCTTCTTGGGGGCACAACTGCTTATCCTATTGAGGTATTCTTGTGCATTAGGGTTTCTTTGACAACTCACAAAATAATGTTTCTCAACATTTCCTCCACCTTGACATCAAGTGTTTTTCAACACTTTTCAGGTAGTTTACCTACAGTCTCCCATGTCACGATATTTCTCACTATCAGAATCAAGTCTTGAAGAAATGGCCAAGTGACTTGCACACACGCACTTTAACACTTAAACGACTGAGCTATGTTGATCTTTATCTACTTTGTGTGCTGTCTATGATGATTTCTTTGCCATGTGTTCCCTCCCTAATAGTCTTTCAAGGATGTGATTGACTAGAAGACTGGGGGCATGGGACATATTTTCTTGATTTTTGCTTGTGGGTATACTTTTGTTTTTCTATAGTGTTGTAAGGATTTATGCTGGTCCTATTCAACATGTTGACTTACAAATGTATCATCCTTGACTGTTTTGCAAGACCACACTCAGGGTTTATCCTGGCGCTTATGCCTTGATACAGGTGTAATCTTGCTAAATTAAACTTAGGGAATCCAATCGTGTAGTTATCTTGACTTACATGTCTCTGATGCTTAGATTGGATTTCCACATACCTATCTAATATCGATCATATTCATATCCTCATAGTTATACTAGTGATGGTTGTATGATCTCATGATGTCCCTAATAAATGATCAATGATGAAATTAAGAGTCTAAATGTTATGCGCTTCTTGCTGGTAAACCACTTTTGCATATTAGCTTGCATTTTAGGTTCATTTTCTAGCTTAGTCTTGCATTCTTGCATATGGGGAGAGCTCTCTCTTCATCTTTTCATGGACATATCAGCTAACTCCTTTCATATATTTCTTTACTTTCTTCTTGTTCATGTCTTTTCACCTTCTTAATCTTTCACTTCATCTCTTTTCTATCTTATCATCACATTATAAAAAGTTTTGACCTCTTAAATAATTTCAACGTCCTAGATTCATTTTTGGGATCGAAATCCAAATTCGAGTTCATCTTGATGGTCAAAATTGTCTTTTAAAAGTCTACTTTCTTCTGAGCAGTTAGCTGACCTTTTGAGGTCTAATCTTCAAATCATCACTGGGGCATCTTCATTTCTTCATGTTTTCATCATTTTCATACTTCATATCTACTTCAATTCACTGTTTCATGTCTAAAATCACTTTTCTACTCATTTTGACCTAATTTTTATGCTATATCCTTCAAGGTCAACTCTAGTCAAACTAGGGCATTTTATTAGTTTCTTATAGTCATTCTTGGGTTCTAATCATCTATCTGTCATCTTGGACATTGCTATATTCTAATTTTCTCATGTCTAGCCAATTTTTACATCCCCTTACCTCATTTCAATTTCGATCCTGAGGGGGCATAAATACTCTATCACTGATTGCTACAACTATCTATTTCTTAGGAGCATTTGTTTGACCTTCTGACTTGTTCTCGATCTATCTACTTTGCTAAGTGTTAGCATTCTTCTTGAATTCTGACATCATCTTTTCCTAGTGTTCAGTACTACCACTATCAAGCTGTACATTTAGGACTTGATATCTTTTTCTACATTTCGTTCTTCAAAATCAGATATATATATATATATATATATATCTATCACTGCTTACTTAGCTTCGATTTTCTTTGACATAATGTGTTCCCAGATCAATCACGCATTAGTCAAAGAGGGGCAAATGTAATCACCTAAAAATGGTCATCTAGACTATTAGCCCCCTTCTCAGCATTTTGGCTAAATTAATTTAATCATTTACCTAGACCAAATTGCTAATAATCAATTTATTTGATTATAACCTATAGTTTGACTATGCTATCCTAAGTTCATTATTTGATTAAAAGAATATGTCCCCTTTTAATTAAATAAAAGACCCCATTCTTCTAACCCACTTAAAGTGCACACATAAAGTCCTTTTTCTATTTTACAATTAAAAGAAAAGGCTTTGTGACTTTTGTCTTATATGACAAGTCAACTTATATTCTATTGGTTGACTTGTGTGTGCACATGGATCACTCCTCTTTTTGAATTCCGCTGTTGATCATCCACCATCTTCATCTTGATCTCTACCATCCATACATCTTTAAAAGGGAGAGATCTTTCCCCCTCAATCAATTCTCATTTTGAATATTGTTATGTTGCAGGTTTTCTAACATGTTTCTTTGGAGCTTTGTGGAGAAGTTTTATTTCTTGTCTAAATTCTCTCATACCATAGCATTTTAGCTTAGATTCATGTTGCATGTTAGTTTAGCTTTTATTTTGCAATAATCTATCTCACATAGCTTAATATTTGGATTGTAAGATTCTCATCCATGCTTATAATAGCTGTACTTTTCATATTCATTCTAGTTTAATCTTTAGTTGCATTGCATTCTTGAAGAACTCCTTGGGATATTTGCATTCTTGCATCTTGTCTTTGGAACCTCCCATTGCATGGTCTAATAGCAAGAAGAGTATCTCTAAGGCTCATCTGAGAGCCTTCTTATTCTTGAAATATACTCTCTTGCACTCCGTGGATAGAGAGCTCTAAGTTGGCATCCGAACATTTCAACTCATGGAATCGTTTGGATAGAAGGGTTTAGAGTGGAACACACTTTCGAGTGTACAGCTACAAGTTTAATGGAAGCTACAAGCTTAATGGAAGCCACGAGCTACAAGCTAAAATAGAAGCTTCAAAGCTTACATGCATGGGAGAAGATTCATATGCTCATATATTTTCTACTTACTTCTATGCTCCTTCTAGCACTTCTAATCACTTGGAGGATTCGATCGGATTAGAT
This sequence comes from Cupressus sempervirens, assembly GCA_028749045.1. NCBI lineage: Eukaryota > Viridiplantae > Streptophyta > Pinopsida > Cupressales > Cupressaceae > Cupressus > Cupressus sempervirens. The sequence continues at coordinate 432,573,092 of CM053787.1, read as the reverse complement.
TATTGGAAGAATTGTGAATGATGGATAAGGAAGGGATTTTCTATGGACTTCTGAGGCATGACAAATTAGCATCAGTATCCAGGTGCACTCATGATATTCTCATATTCCCTTTGCACTCTTTCTCTTCCTATCTTCATCATATCTGTTTTATGTGTCTGAATACTCTCTCTATTTGAAATTGGAATCTAGATATTTTATTTGGATGAGAAGAAAATAATAGAAAAATCCTAGATTCAATTAAGGAGAAATAATTAGATCTTAATCGGGTTTGGGTTTGAATTTATATTGTGAAATTAGATAGACAAGATTTGGAATTAAAATAGAAATTTTATTGTGAAAATTTGAATGATTAGATGTAATCTTTCTATCAATTATATTTTTAGATGCATATGAACAAACCCTTTTATGGTTAAATTTAGAGAACAATTATTTTAACAGGAAATTCTTAATTCATCACAAATTGACCTGTCGCTGCCCCTTGGATAGACTCAAACTCAGTCATTCATAACTTTTTATCGAGATCAAATTTATTCGATCACTCCAGTCAAAATTGGCACAACTTGACCCTCTCCAACATATTTAAATTTTAGCCCGATCTAATAGTTCATTAGGAAGATATGGCCGTCGTACTGAAACTGGTTTATTCAAGTACAAATATTTCTCCATTTCCCATAACCAAGAGTTCTTTATGCTTAAACTTCACAAAAATAGTATATCAAAGCATGGAATGAATTAAAGATAGTATTGAAGTCTTCCCTTATTAGAATCTTATTAATATGCATTAGTTTTATATGGTTTATTATCTAATCTAATTAAATCAAATTTAATTAAGATTAATTAATAGTAGAAGAAGTGTAATTAATTATTAGTCAATCTAAGTAAATGGATGAGAGAAAATTAAAAGAAAAGAGATACTAATGATTTAGTTGTTATTCATTGATTGGTTCGAATATCAATCATTATAATTGAATATTGAAATTATTAGTGAGTTATTATTTATTAATAATTGTTAAGTTTAACAAATTATTAATGAAAGATAGTATATATAAGTTTATATAATTATTAATTGATTCAATTAAGTTCAATCTAATTGGGATTAGTTAATAATTGAAGTATAGTATTAGGAATTTAGTTAAGATCAAATTAAGCGGGGAAAAATACAATGGAAATGAATTCATGTTATCATGAATGAAATTGTGATTAATGAAGTTGGTGATCATTATACTTAGAATCATCAAAGATTATTTTGGATAAATGATTACCTATTGATTATTGGTAAATCTTATCTGGGGAACGATTCTTAAGGAAGTTATATTTAATTTACTAGTGACATCATTGTTAGCAAAAATAATAAAGAATCTATTATCGTAGATTTATTTTAACTTGTTATTAGTTATTAAACTATTACTAATCCTAATGTTAATCAAATGTAATATAGTTGATTGATAATTAGTTGAATCAAATAAGGTTTAACTAAATGATTATCAATAATACGGGTTTGTCAAAGAAAAGTTAGTTTTCATTGATAGAATGGTGAAGGTGGTCATTATAGATCTATTAATAAGATTTCCAACATAGCTTGTTCTTAGCAAGTTATTGAACTATTACTATGAATATTTGGATTGTAGATAACTTTTTACGTACTAACTATTGCTAGTTATTAGTCAACTGAATTTGTAATTATTAATTAAATTAATTAGAGTTAATTAGATTTAATTAATAATCAAGTTATGTAATAGTGTTTTAATTGATATGCTAATATCGATTTCTCTAGCAAAGTTGTGAAGTATTTACATCGAAGTTGATAAGTCATACTCTCATGACTTGAATAACGACCTTAGATGTTTTAATGGTGAGACTTAGTATTATTGAATTGGAAACTATTAGATGTTAATAGGTCATGGATAGTGTACCTATGTTAATTGTTTGATTTAATTGATCATTTTAATAAAGTTATAATTCTTCTTAGTTTGATAATTGGTTCTTTTATATATGAATAATGATCCTTGATTTATGAAGGAGAGTTAATCAATTAGAATATGGATCTTAGTTAAATAAAAAAAGCAATTTAATTAAAGGTCAGTGATGATCAGTTTAATGAGTAAATAATTATCCTTAAGTTATTCTTAGAATAATGCTATCGGGGAACAAATGGGTTGACTTGTAGGTCAAATGATAACTTTAAACACTTGAAGTATACTTGCAAACAGAAAACTGAAAACCCCTACACATTATTCAACTATGTGAATTTAGTAAACCAAAACATGTGTTTGCATCATGTATTCTATATGCTTCTTGTTTTGGGTTTTGGGTTGACTAGTATTAACCAGTCCTAGGATGTTACCAGAGGCTCGGGGGTTATGAGATGTGATGGCATGTTGATCTTATTTGGTCTTGATCTTTATAAGCCCAACCATGGTTATGTGATCGTATGCTCTATGAAATGTTTGTTTTTGTTCTTCAACCTTCATGTGTGAAGCTGAGATGTATGTGTATGAGACACTTGAGCTAATCATTTTTGAGTCATCGATCAGTTATCCTTGATTATTTTCTAATCGCCATGATGGGACTGAAATGTGGATTTATTTCTTAATGATGTCATTTTGTGACATGTTTGACTCAACCATTTTGGAGTCTTCGATCAGTATGATTTTAAGATATTCTTGGTTGCTTGTTGAGAACAAATGGATATTGTGATTTATCTTGAGATATATTGTGGTTATTGAGAACCAATGGATACTCATGATTATCAGTGATGCCTTCAGTTGCCAATAGAGAACTGTTGTGGTCATGATTTTCTATTAATGCTTTTTCAGATGCTCATAGAGATTTGATGATTCTTATCTTGGAGATTTGATGATTCTTATTATGGATATTTGATGCTTTTATGCATATTTGATGATTTTATTATGGATTATCTTTTATGATTTTGAGATTTATGATTCCATGAGCTTAGGCTAGGTAATCTACTTGTAGTGTTGGGAACTGGCTTGCAATGGGGGCCGGGGCCCTAGGTGGCTGCCAGGGTAACTCATTGTAAGTTTGGTTAATAAGTGATAATATTTCCACACTAAATGGAGATTAAATGAACCTAAAAAGATAATTGTTTTGATGTTCTCGCCCATGCCTTGAGTGCTTATATAGGCTAGGATGGGAGTAGTGAGAACACATGGTTGCAACCGTGCATTTCGTAGTATGCCTCATCAGTATGAGAGGATACTAGTGGCTGCATGAGATCAGTATGGACCCATGGAGTTTAGCTAACTGCCAAGGTAACTTGTACGTGATAATTGTGATGAGACTTTCTCGCTTGCAAAGTAGGTTTCCTACATGTCTTTGTGTGCCTCTGGGAATTAAATGTCGATTTTGTGTGATGGAACCTTTGAGTTAGTATGCTTTTAGGACTCCTAGACTTATAGAGATTTGTGCTTCGTGAATTGATATCCTATTTGAGACTTGAGATTATCTCCTCAGCATGGTAGGAGTGGACCACTTAGATTCCACACGGTCGGGTGGTAGTGTATTTTCACTCTTATCATTTGAGATCCGTCTGAGACACCGTGGCTGGAGTATCCTTGGTTGGTATTTATTCTTCATTATGTTCTTAGAGCATTATGATAGATAATATACCTTATGATGGGTGTATTTACTGGTATGGTTCTTATATTGATGATTTTCTTTACTTTGCATGTTAGTAGGATGTTTTAGGAGTGACATTCCTACTATGTTAATACCGATGATCTCTTCGATACTTTGGAATGTTACACACAAAGGAATGGATAGGATCCACGATGGTCTAATGATGCTATTTACGGTTTGTAGGAACCGTGCACTTAGTTATTTATCTTTGTGATATATGGTTATCTTTTGTGATGGATGTTTATATCTTTTGTGATGATGTATCATGTATGATATGTGGTTTCATTTATGTTATTGCATCATGGATTAATATTAGATGATGATGATGTACTTTATTTTCTTGGATTAAGCTTTTCATACCCTGTGATATGTACAATGGATGATTGAATTAAACTAAAATATAATTACAAAAGGACACTTGTATATTGTTTAAGTACATTGGATGTATCATTGTTATTTCATAAGGATGGGAGGTTAGATGAATAGTTAATTTAGATGTGATACAACGTTAAGGGATCTTTAAAGAATGTAGCCTATTATGTTTATTTTCATTTGAATTGTTGCTATTGCTTCCACAAATATTATGAATGGTTTTATCTTTCATGTTTAAAAAAAAAAAAAATTTGTTTGGCAAACTTAGTAAAATTCTTTGGATCCCTTGGCGGGGTATTACACTTTAATTGCTTATTATCAGCCATAGTTATGTAATTACTTTTAGGTTTCAATGTCCCTATAAAACCTATTTATCTAATAAAAAAATGCAAAATATACAATAAAATATATATACAATAAAATTTTAGATGGTGTGTCCCCTTCAAATGGGGAGGCTTTTGAACACTTAGCACGTCGAACACACCAACAATTCTATAATATTTTGAAAAGGATATATAAGCTCAACTAGGGGTGTCCTTGATATATGCAAGGTACATGAGGCCCAAATCTATAGATGAAAGAAAATAATGCCATAGCTGGGAGGAGACGGTAACCCAAATCTCCACCTTCACTTCCAAAAGGTATAAAGTTCTTTGGGGCTTAGCTAAGAGTGACAAGATTTAACTTCCAAGAGAGGTGTCTTTCAATTCACTTCCTGATAATAATACTCCACCAAAATGCTAGAGTTTAGGTCATTCCAAGGGGTGATGAAATCTCCAAGTGGGCCTCTTAACAAATGTGAAAAATAAGACCACTTATTTTGTGTGCACTCAAGATCACCTAAAGGTGTCAGAGGAGTCAATACGTAAGTAGTCTTGGGTTTAAAAGACACTTTTTCTTTTCCAATTGATGCTTTAGATTTTGTAATCTATTGTTGAATACACTTGTGTTTATAACATAAAATGTTCTTTCCAACTTGACAATGTTTTCAACATAAGAAATTAAGAGTTTGTCCATAAAAATAAATCGGTTGATGTCAACATAAGTAATTCTATAGGGATAGAGAAAATTCCTTTATTGCATTCAAGATTGAGTGAGTGTCCATTTTAAGCACCAAATCCAAATGTTCATTGAAATGATCTTTGAACCTTAAGTATTCCAGATTTGATGAGATTCATTTTAAACCCAAATTAAAATGTGTATCATAGCATTTTTCTTTGATCTTTATGTATTCAAGAGTTATTTGACTTCTAAGCATTCATTCCAAAAAAAAGAAAGTTTGTGAATTTGTTTAAGGCATTCAAGATTGCATTTTTCTACTCTACACATTCATTCCAATGAAAAGATTGTTCATTCCTTAAGGCATTCAAGAATATGTTTGAATATCTATCCCAATAAAATATGTGCAAATTCCTTTAAAGCATTCATGAGTGTATGTGTAATGTTACCTTAAATGCATTTAAGAGTTTGTTTGGATTTTGGTATTACTTGCAACATACATTCCAAGGACAAGTGCTTAAGTCATACAAGTTAATATGTCACCTAAAATTTACAAGTGATTAGAATCACTACAAATCCCCCAAGTGATTAAAATCACTAAAAAATATTCCAATGTTTGTCTCTTGCAATAAAAAAAAAATAGTAATCCCTGTATGTTAAGCAATTAGTGAGTTAGGCATCAAGACATAAGTCAATCTACAAATAATTAAAGATGAAAGATAATAGGTAGAGATGATAGAGCATCAGAGACAACATAATCATAGATGATAGAAAATAAATCAATACAATTTACCTTTTACTTACACTCCACAGTCATAGATGACATAACAAGATTGCAGATGCCAAAAGTTGAAAACATCAAAATAATTGTAGATGAAAATCAACTAAAAATATTGACATTTCAACTACCCACAACGCATATGACATGACTCTTACAAGAAAGATGATAGTTAATAGGTAAACTACAGAGATTATTGTTTAAAAAACTATAGGTATTCAACCACCCACAACGCAGATGATAGAATCAACAAACTCCAAAGATGATAGTTTAAAAAATATTGTTGCATTTCAACCACCTGTAACGTAGATGACAGAATGGGAAAACTTTGGAGATGATAGTTTGAAAATATGATAGATATTTTGGTTGCCCACATTGCAGACTATAGAAGGGAAAACATCATAGATGAAAACTTAATATGTGGAGATTGCCAAAGATAAACAAAGATGACTTAATAGAAATGATTTGCAATTTAAAGTGTTTTTATGAAATCTATTGCATGTGGAGACAATAAACTATAGAGACAATGATCTATGTAGACAACAAAGTGTCTACGCAGGCAACACTATGTCCTAATGGAGAGGACAGTGCACAGTTTTACACCAAGCTCTATGTTTTGACCAAATTTTAGAATGGAAAAAGGGACATGGGTCCCACTAGGCATTCCAAAATGTATACAAGAAAACCTAACCTGTTAGGAGCACATGTAAACAAACAAAAATTAGTAATATGTGCATATCAAAGATCCAAAAGAAAGCAAAATACAATTAATCCTATGCTTGAGTTTTAAAATTTAGTGAAATTGAAAAAAAAGTACTCATGCAACCTCAAATTAGCTTAATAAGGGTGCACATAAGAGGCCTCATTGGTGTGGTCAAGATAAGGGATGTGGATGTTCTTTCCTCAAACACAACTATGGATGAATCCCTTTAAATCATTTGAATGAATGGAAGAATGCATGTATGAAGACTATGCTAAGAGGTATGTGAAATACTTTCAAGAAATGGCTATGAGTAAACAAACCTCAAAGGATTATATGGATGTGAATTGAAATGAGATGCAATGAAGAAAGAAATCTAACAATATTATGCTACCATAAAACTATGCAAAATCTAGAAATTGAAAAAATGCAAACAACTACCAAGGATTAGCTCTAAGCATGAAAATCTCTAAAGCCTCTAATACTATACTAGCATGATAACAATGTAAATGGAGGAAATTATAAATTCTTGAGATAAGGGCTCTATTTATAGGTATGAGAGAGGCCTTAGGGAGGTGGCATCTATGTAGCATCCACATATGTACCAAAAGGGAGACACATGGGCTAAGGAGACAAGCCATGCAATGTCAACATAAGTCTTTTTGGTGATAAATACGGCTCAAGGTTTTCTCACACATGTGAGCAACCTTGGAGAAAGGAAAGGGGGACAAGTGTGTAAGAGTGTAAGACTTTTTGGATACAGTAATAAAAGGGAGGTTTTCTTGTATTTTGAGTTTCTCACACATGTGTGAACAAATGCTTAGGGACTAAAAGGTGTTTATGATAATTAACTAATGAATAGGCTTAGAAGGATGAGAGTGATAAGTGCAGACTAGGTTTTAGGTGGTATTGGGATTAAATTAAATAAGATTTAATTTAATCATAGGATTATAGAATTTACTAAAGTGGAGGAAATTAAATAAATTGAAATTTATTTAAAAGGGAATTTATGGAGCACTATGAATTAAATAAATTTAATACATTAGAGAGGATGCATTTAAATTAAATTTAAATACATTAAGGAAGTGAACCATTTAATTAAATAAATTTAATTAAATAAGTAGAAAAATATGACAAATATAATTAATTAATATAGCCATGTGATACTTTACTAGTATCACCCAATGCTGAACCAATGTTACCCAGGTTTGCAAAGAAATATCAAACAACCAATTTAGAAAGAAAATAGAATTAGAACCTTGACACAGGGGAGTGTCAAAACCCCTATAGTCAAGGGGTAAACACTCAAAAGCATAAGGAAGATCAAACAACTCTAACATCTAAACTATAGCATCTAATGTAATCATATAGAAAGTAACATCCCAATGAGCTTACATGTGCACAAATCAACTATCTCAATATATAGAAATAAAAAAAATCACAAAGGAAACATACTCTACAATGGTACGTAGAACCATGTGAACATCCAAGAAATTGAACATGGAGGAAGGCCAATATATGTTGGTCCCCAATAGTGCTATAGGTAGCTACACCCCCAAGCACATGGAACCTATAAGCTAACCATTGTCATGTTGATGGAGATAGTGATCTGACCATAACCACACACAAAAAAATCATCCATGGCTAACCCTCATGCATCGCAATGTAGAAAACTAAAACCAAGGTCATGCAACAATGCAACACAACAAGTCCTAGTCAGACACTCTATGGGTTTCATATTTAGAGACTCTAGTGGAGAGTAGGTCACTTGGCATCATGGAGCCTAAGCTAAACATAATGTAGAAACTCTCCCTCAGGAGGCCATAACACTATGTCCTTAGATGAAGCATACATACACCTACCCTCGGATGGACCATATAGGTACATAGTCTCAAATGAATTGTACAATTATTTCACATTTTATTATCTTTTTTTTATTACCTATTAATTCATTTAGTTATCACATATCAGAAACTTCTTGATGTTGACCTTGTTGAGAACACAACCTGGGGTTACGTCAGAAGCCTCTTCACTTGTCTACCCAACATATCCATGCTTATCACATGATGAGTGCTTGTAGCCAATGAAATAATCTAACCCAACCCTAATGAACATAAATCAACTGAAAGCAACCTAGAGTTTAGGTAGCATAAGGACCCAAAATGTGCACACTGATGTTCTCATATGTGACACACCATCTACACAAAGATTATAAAAAATAAAGGTAGGATGAGAACAATACAAATACCAAGTATCAAATCGCTCAACTGAGCACACAGTTGGGAGTATGGATTTGAAACAAATCCCAATGCAAGAAGAAACATTTATGGTCAGATTGGTTTCCTTATGGATAATATGAGTCCACAACTAACATCAGTGCCAAGAAAAACCCAAGTAAATTGGGTGGCACATAAATTGAGGCAAAGTAAAATATGCCCATAACCAACATTGAAAAAAATCAATGATATTAAAACCCTAGTTCCAATTGAGTATAAAAACCCTAGATTTCAAATAAAATTTGGGTTTGGAAACTGTATTGAGAAATGGCTAGCATAATGGTCAAAAACCCCCAAGCCTCACACCAAAAGAAAAAAAATGCTCATATGTGCCCAACCAGGTAGAGCTAGCATACATGAATGGCAGGGAACACTAGTTCTTTGCCTCCTAACATACCAATACCAAAAAAAAACTCAAAAAAGGAGCTAAGGCATAAAAATAGAAGAGCCCTACCTAGTAGCCAAAGGGGCAAAAATAGGAATGCTCATGGTGTTGGAAATATAAGAGTAACTAAGAGGGGAGGGGTGAATTAGTTACTACTAAAATAAATCTCAGATCCTTTAGATTCCAATACAAAATAAACTCTAAAAACTAAATACTGCTAATGCTTGACAAATACACATAAAATGCTATAACTCAGTAAGTACTGATTAAGCGAATCTTTAAGTGTTATCTGTAAATACCCTTACTTTAACTTAGTTGAAAACACATAAAAGAAAATAACATGAACACATTTGACACCAGGATTTAATGTGGAAACCCAATTCGGGAAAAACCACCAATTTCAACTAGTTACTATTTTCACTCTTCTGAAGTGAGCCCTATTAGGAGCCAACCCTCTTAAAGGTTATAAAACACACTGGTAGGTGTGACCTTGTTAAAAGATTTAATCACCCTATTAAGAGTGGCCTTGTTATAGGTCTTAAGACAATTCAATAGAATTTCCACCATGTTAGAGGGTTTACAAATAGCTATTAAGCCAACTCTGTTAAGAGATTTAGATAACTGCTACAATGGTTAGAGAGTATCAATGAGATGACTTGATTTGAATGCAACTAATTTTCTAATTATAGATCTCTATTATGGCTTGTACTTGATCCTTCCTAGTTGAATATAGCTTTTCTCCTCCACAAGGATATTTTTCTTATCCTTCAAATTTTCTTCCTCTCTTCATCATTAAATCTTCAATTTCTTCATTACACACTTACAGTTGCACACTTTCAAATTCACAACTTGACCTTATACTTATATCTTTTATATTATCAAGTCGACTCATATACAACTTAATATTCATCACCTCAGTCGACTAGAACCAATACATAAATTAATTAAGCTTAATATGCCAAAATAAGAAAATCCTTTGTTAGTCAACCCAGCTTGGTAGACACTAACTTAAAAACAATTTCTTGTGTTAACCAATAGAAGCTCAATTAACACTGCAAAATTGCAAAGATCCTTAGGCAACAAAGTGAGCTCGGTTAATATTATCTCCATCCAAATTTCCTTCATTAATTGAGTGAGCTTGGCTAACACTCATCTTCTATAGACTTTTCTTTGACGCCTGAGTGAACTTTGTAGATACTTCCTTATAAACTAGGCAACCATAGGAACACTCGGTAGATATAGAAAATTGTCTTTACTACCTGAGTGAGCTCAGCATACACTGACCAATAATGATATGACATTTGTGTAACATCAAAGACAATACAAAATTAATCAATTTTATCCAAGACATGGTAAAATAAATGCTCCACTAAAATTTCCAAAAGTCTATTGATCTCAGATTGGTTTTGACATATATTGAGTGTCTATACACTTAAGTCATTTACAAGTTAGAACTTAGTTCATGTCAAACAAGTAATGCATGCCAAGCATAACATGTGAGATAGTGCATGCTGAGTGAGTTTCTCAGTAAGTGCTGAGTAAACAGTTAGTGTTGAGTCACTCAAGTGTTAACCAGTCAGTATATGCTGAGTGACAACATTGAAGTTGTAGTTGATGCTAAGCATCAAGGACTTCAGATGCCGACTAAGATAATTTTTGACATAGTTGTTTTTAATGTAACAAACTACTATATAAACCATTTTGGAGTTGACTGAAGGATTGTTTTGCAATCTTAGATGATAAGAAAAAATCTTAATTACAAATCCCTATGTTGTACATAAAACCAATCAGTTAAAGGGATGATTTGAGCAGCTAGATGGATGAATTACAATTGTTGATTCATACCTAACCCTAACTCAACTAGATATTCTTAAGGAGGACAAACCCTAAATTTTGTAATGAATGTGGAAGAAGAAAAGAGAGAAGTTTATATTCATAAAAAGAGCATTCATGGTGGCTAAGGAGTTGTGAATTGAGATACATTGTAGAATCAGTTAGAGGAGAATAGAGGAAAGGACTTAGAGGAAATAAGTGACACATCTGATCAAAGAAGGATCAAGGAGACATGCAAAGAGGTGATCTGTTATCTAGAAGTAGAGTTCTAACCATAGGATCATTGCTAAGATATTCTAATAGGTGCACTAGTTTAAATCTCTTAACATAGTAGTCTTAATAGGCTGCTGAAAATTCTTTAATAGGGTGCTTACTTCATTGTAAGTTGAAGTCCTTTAACTAGGCACACTTCTAATAGGGTGTTGAAATCCTTTAATAGGGTAAGATCTAACAATCTTGTAAGCCTTTAATAGGGTAGACCTTTCATAAGGTAGATCAATTCTTATAATTAAACATTATAACTTTAATTGGATACACTTTACAACTATAGTAGTGAAGAGCTGGGTGTCATCCCCACCCCAATCTTACCTTCTCATTGGAGGGTTTCTGAGTAATCATATCTTGTGTCATATATGTTGAATGTTATTTTCTTTCATGCTATCAATGAATATGTTTAGCTAGTTATTTCAGTTTACATGAAAATTGTGAGATGGATGTGTGGTGAATGATTTGATGGTTGAAGTTTTAAAGTATTATTTCACCCCCCTTACAGTTTACTTTCCCAATTGTATTTCCAAAAATTGGTATCAAAGCCTAGTTCTACAAAAAGGAAAGCCTTGTAGCTTTGAAGAAAGATCTTGAGGATGAAAGTCCACAAGTTGGGAAAGACTATTGAGAACTAGAAGATTGAAATAAAACTTGACTTACATTAGTTTAATGAAGTAAGATATGAGTTTAAGCAATTATTGAAGAGAAGGAAAGAGATAACTATTGAAGAGAATGACACACAATACAAAGAGATTGACACTACTAAATTTTTTATAGATGGAAACACAAGTGAATTTGATGCAACAGTTGCAGATTTGATGGAAAAGAATGGAACCCTAACTGAAGAGGCTAGAAATCTAAATATAGAACAAGAAGTCCAATTAGTATTGCTATGTGAGGTGATTGAGCATAAAAAGAAAGCTAAAGAAGACAAAGTCATGATTGAAGATGACAAAAGGATACTAACCAATAGACTAGAAGAGAAGACATCAGAGGTGAATAGAATTACTCACATGCAACTAGAAACATTTAATCAAATGATGATTGCCAATCATGAATTGAATGGAAAAGATATTGAAATCACAACATTGAAGTTGCAAAATGAACAACTGAGAAATGATCTAAAAAGAGAAAAGGAATTTGTTGAATGTTTCAATAGATCTAGTGAAGCTATCAAGTATTTTGAGCAATTGATGAGATCTCCTAGATCCAACAATGATACTACTTGATTGGGTTACACCAATACTAAATAAGGATAATCATCCAAAAATGGTGAATAAAGGAGAAACAAAGTTAGGAACACCAAACCTACTTGTCATAATTGTGGAAAATTAGGACATACTGGTAATGTTTGCAGGAGCAAGACTGCAAATTAGAATTTTTAGGCAGAAGTTCAACTACCACAAGTGCAACAAGCAAGGAAATTAGGCACATGAATGTAGAACCAAGATCATGAGCACACCATGATTTGAAGGATACTGCTATAACTGTTAGAAGTATAGACATAGAGAATATGGGTGCAGATCTAAGCCGAAGTGGTCATCAAACAAACAAACAAAGATAAAGCACAATGAAAACTCTTATAATTAGGATTATAATGCTAGGTATAGTTGTCACTACTATCAAGAGTATGGACATGTTCCTAAGAATTGCATAAGAACACATTTTAGAAGTGATTATAGTAGATGGTTAAGTCAGGCTACATGTTTTAGTTGCTTAAAGACTGGTCACATAAGAAGACATTGTCTAACAAAGTCAAAGGCACCAAGCAGTGAATTCAAAAAAGGAAAAAGAAAGGTAGATGTTGAGGAAGTTAGATTGTAGATGAAGAAAACATGGAAGAAGAAGGAAGATTTTAGTACATCAAGTTCAGATGGGATCACTTTACCCAATGAGTCAGGTCACTAGTACATTTGGGTTCATTTTTTGACCTTTATTGGTCGAATTATTGACCAAATTTTGACCAAATTCAACCAACTCATTGGTCGATATTTTTCTATTCAAAATTTTGACCAACTCACTGGTTGGTTAAAATTTTGACCAATCTATTGGTAAAAAACCCACCAAAGCCATTGTCTAAGTTCATACAGGAATTGGTCGAAATTTTGAACAATGAAGGTCAAAATTTTGACCAACAAAGGTAGAAAAAAATTTATGCATTGGTGGAAATTTCAACCAACAAAGGTAAAAAAAAATTTAGGCGTTGGTGGAAATTTCGACCAATGAAGGTGGAAATTTTGACCAACAAAGATAGAAAAAAATTTAGGTGTTGGTGGAAATTTCGACCAACAAAGGTAGAAAAAAATTTAGGCGTTGGTGGAAATTTTGACCAACAAAGGTAGAAAAAAATTTAGGCATTGGTGGAAATTTCCCCCAACAAAGGTAGAAAAAAATTTAGGCATTGGTGGAAATTTCCACCAACAAAGGTAGAAAAAACCTAGGCGTTGGTGGAAATTTTGACCAATGAAGGTGGAAATTTCCACCAACAGGTAGGTGTAATTTTTTTTCAGGCATTCTATAAAATAGTTCACATGTCTTGCCTATGATATGAAATTTTACATGCATCCTACACTCTCTCATCCAATTGATGATGGATTATGCAGAGTGATCTGAAACCATGATTCTAAAAAGCACACACAATCAAATCCAAAATGAACTTGCACTACAAATGGATTGTGAAAATCTGATATTGTTAATTTTGCATGCATGTCTACCAGGATAAATATATGTTTAAGTTATGATTTTCATGGTAGACATGCATTCAATTTTACCAATATCATATATCCATAATCCATTTGTAGTGCAAGTTCATTTTGGATTTGATCATGTGTTTTTTAGCATCATGGTTTCAGATCACTCTGCGTAATCCATCATTAGCCGGATGAGAGAGAGTGTAGGATGCATGCAAAATGTCATATCATATGCAAGGCATGTGAACTATTTTATAAAATGCCTGAAAAAACTGACAGTAACTAATATGAAGAATATATAATTAGTTATATGATTGAGAAAAATCATGTACCAGTGAGTTGGTTGAAGTTTTGAGCAAAAAAATTTTGACCAATGGATTGGTCAAATTTGGTCAAACATTTGACCAATAAAGGTGAAAAAATGAACCCAAATGTACTAGTGTAAGTATGCTCACCAAGTTGACTCTTTGAGTTCTGTCATCAAGTCACCCCACCAAAGTGCCTCATCAAGGTCAGTCTTTAGGTCTGCTCATCGAGCTTTCTTACCAAGTCAGCTTGCCATGTCACATCTCTAAGTGGTCTTGGTAAGTCAGCTCACCAACTTGCCTCACCAAGTTGCCAAATTTAGCCCACTCACCATGTTAGATTGCCAGGCTGACTCCCCAAGTCAGCTCGCCAAGCTGACAATTGAAGTACGCTCGCCAAGTCGACTATTCAAGTGCGCTTGCCAAGTTGACTCAGAATTGATTCATCAAGTCACCCCACCAAAGTGCCTCATAAGGGTCAGTCCTTAAATTTACTCACCAAGTCAGCTCACCAAGTTGCCTCACCAAGTTGGCTCACCCACATGTCCCACCAAGTCCCCAAGTCCACTCACCAAGCCGACAATTCAAGCGTGCTCACCAAGTCGACTCTTTAAGTTTTCTCACCAAGCCCATCCCCTAGGTCAACTCTCTAGGTTAGCTCACCAAGTCACTCCCACCTAGTCACCTTAATGAGTTGACTCCTTCAGTCAGCTCACCAAGTCTACTATTCAAGTACGCATGCCAGGTCAGATTGCCAAGCCAACCCACTAAATCATGTCACCAAATCGACTGTTCGAGTATGCTCACAAAGTTGACTCTTTAAGTTCACTCATAAAGTTAGCTCGCCAAGTCACCCCACCAAAGTGCCTCATCAAGATCATTCTTTAAGTCTGCTCACCAAGTCAGCTCGCCAAGTCACTGCACCAAGTCGACTCACCATCTCGCCTCACCAAGTGGCCTCTCTAAGTCAGCTCGCTAACTTGCCCCACCAAATTGACTATTCAAGTATGCTCACCAAGTTGACTCTTTGAGTTTGGTCATCAAGTCACCCCACCAAAGTGCCTCATCAAGGTCAGTCTTTAGGTCTGCTCATCGAGCTTGCTCACCAAGTCAGCTTGCCATGTCAAATCTCTAAGTGGCCTTGCTAAGTCAGCTCGCCAACTTGCCCCACCAAGTTGCCACTTTAAGCCCACTCACCATGTTAGATCGTTAGGTTGACTCCCCTAGTTTGCTCACGAAGCTGACAACTGAAGTACACTTACCAAGTCAACTCTCTAAGTTTTCTCACCAAGTCTGCCCCCTAGGCCAACTCTCCAAGTTAGCTCACCAAGTCACCCCCACTTGCCCCACCAACTCGCCACTTTAAGTCAACTCGCCATGTCAGCTCACTAGGCCGACTCCCCTAGTTAGCTCACCAAGATGACAATTCAAGTATGCTCACCAAGTCGACTCTTTATGTTCGCTCACCAAGTTCACCCCCTAGGTTAGCTCACCAAGTCACCCCCACCCAGTCACCTCATTGAGTCAACTCTTTAAGTCAGCTCACCAAGTCGGCTCACCCAGTGGTTTTAACACCTTGCCTCGACAAGTTGGCTCATTATGTGTGCTTGCCAAGTTGCCCCACTGAGTTGCTTCTCTAAGCCCACTCACCATGTCAGCTCACTTGGTTAGCTCACCAAGTTGACTGTTCAAGTATGCTCACTAGGTGGCTTGCCAAGTCACCCCACCAAGTCATGTCACCAAGTCGACTATTCAAGTATGCTCGCCAAGTTGACTTTGAGTTTTCTCATCAAGTCACCCCACCAAAGTGCCTCATCAAGGTCAGTCTTTGAGTCTGCTACCAAGTTAGCTCGCCAAGTTGCCTCTCCAAGTGGCCTCGCTAAGTTGGCTTGCTAACTTGCCTCACCAAGTCGCCACTTTAAGCCCACTCACCATGTCAGATCGCTAGGCTAGCTCCCCAAGTGAACTTGCCAAGCTGACAATTCAAGTACACTCACCAAGTCGACTCTTTAAGTTTGCTCACCAAGTCTGCCCCCTAGGTCAACTCTCCAGGTCATCTGTATCCCCTGCTATAGGTGGAATTGATCTCTAGAAAGCTTATTTTGACTGTATCTTTTATTTTCAACAATACCAATATTTTTAACTTGGCCTAGCCCCATCCTATTAGATGCTTGATCCATGTCACTCTGCCAGTAATGAATAAGAATAACATGTTTATTAAAGATAAATTACTTGAGCTAGAAATTGTATCCATCTTTATGAATCTAAAATATGACATAGCAAAAAGTGGAATAGTTCTAATGGAGAAATATTATGAATGAGGCAACTTCAACATCAAATGCCTGAATAACAATCAAAGCACACTTCAAATTCATAATATTTGCAACAATATAGAGACCTTCCTCTTTGTTCACTATCTACATTAGCCATTTGATTAGATGTATTTTGAGAATTAATCGAATGGTTCCGAGACAACAATGACTAAGAACCAACAAAGAAAAATCTAGCTAGGAAACAAATGACGGATAAAAATAATTTTGAAACTTGAAATAAAAAACAATCATTTTATCTTTGCCCCTAGATAAAGAAATAACTCTAATAGTAACAAAGATCAACATGCACTTTAGCTTAGAAAATTAAAATCCATAGAAATCAAATATTTAACAAGTTATAGAACCATAATAAGTTCAAGGCCATTCATCCACTAAATGATTATTTGACTACTCAATAGATTCAATTAATAAGCCTAATTATTCATTAGAAAACACACCAAATGTCGAGTGTGAATGTACTTGGTTATGCTTCCATTATCATTGATCAAAAGGAGACCAAGTATCTACATTACAACTGAAATGGAAATTAAAATCTTATAATTAAGAGAGCTCAAAATTTCAAAGGAAACCCTGAAATTATTCCTATAATTGGCATAAATTATGGCTAAATCTAACCTGCACAACATGTTGGTGAAGTTGAACTATGTGCAAAGGAAGTGTACCAATATTTTCCCCTTTTGCAACCATTTGAAATAAAAGTTGAAGTGAATCATCTTCAATTAGACTTTGTGCTGCTACGGGGCGACTAGCCAATGCCTTCATTATATGCACTATATTTCCTTCTACCTAAAAATGTTTAACCAATAACCACTATCATGCAGATACACTTACAATTTTACATTAAAAGGCATCTACATGTAGTGGATGCATGCATTTTCATAAGCAAAGGACCTCCCATATACATTGTGGTGTCTATACATTTTTCCAAAAATAAATATAAATCTATTAAAAGATAATATAAAATTGTCCAAAAGTGCAAATTATTACCCAAAGAAGATCAGAACATGATACAATTTGAAGTCGCGAGATAAAATGTCTAAATTACTTTTAAAGTTTAAACTTCAAAAATATGAGCTTATTAGTTGAAGACATATAGCATAATCATTGAGTAGAAAATAAACCTTCACAACTAGAACTCCTCATCCAACAGACACCCAAACTGATGTTCTAATATTATGTTCTACATTACACTCTCCAAGAACATCAGAGCTAGATCAATTTTTCTTAGCAGTATGATTGTCAATCCCATGTGATGGACTCAGTTGTCCAAGATGAGTCTCTTACTTCTCAGCTAATGATGACTATCTAAATGCACCCTAGGAAACATCCAACTCAAGATGCTCTACATAATTAATGCTTCCATAGGCTCTACAAACACTTAAGAGTTAGAAAATTTTCATTCAGCATCATTGTCATTCCTACATGATGAAATCAATGATACAAAATGAGTCTCTTGAACTTCAGTTAATGACATCACCAAAAGTAAACCCAAATATAATCTCACCCTATTTGCATTACTTCTAAAGAAATATAGAAAAATAATTGCTTCATACATATTTATAAGTTTACATTAAAAAATTCACTATGGAAAAAAAATTGTAGAGTTGCATCAGAAGATAACCCAAAAAATGGGTCCCCAAAATAGAAAAAACATTTCATTTGTCATCCTCATTTGGTTTCGGTTTTGTTAAATAAGTTTAGGAAGGTTTGTGTCAAATTTTCACATAGTATCCTGCACAGTCTAAGAATTAAGGTTTGTTGGGCTCATGTGGGTATGTTATCTAATATGTATCCATACAGATAGAATACGTGTGTCCAAGGAGGGGCAGATGTCTATCTAGCTATTGTATGTTTAGGAGAGAAAATAATGTGTACTTTGTAACTATAGCCACCCCCAATTTGGCAAAAGAAATAGAAGCAATAGAAATGAATCTTTTAGGTTGTAGAGCTAAACAACCAAAGAACAACACCCAACAAACCTTGTTTCCAAGCTTGAAACACTATAAGAGGAAAAACACTCAAGCATATGGTCCCAACAGAACACTTGTACCTATCTGCTGTATCCAACTTTCTTGAGGTGCCTTTAGGAACATGTGTAGATTTTGTAGAAGGGCATCATATTTGACATAAAAAAGTGAATTTTTCATTTTATTATTTCACAACATGAGTTTGATTTGTGCAATAAATGTGGCCATTCACAGGTGAGTAGTGGTAGACAATACATGCTCCCATCCTCTTCTCTCCTCCCTCTTTAGGTAATAGTTATAACTACAAAAATGATTGTGGTAGTTGAGTTGTCATGCAAATGGGTGAATGGATCATATATAAGGTTTAGTTTAGGATTTTATAAGGGGAAGAAGCTTGTGGGAAAACCAAAGTATCCAACTTCCCTAGGGTGCCCTTGGGACCACTTGTAGATTTTGTATAAAATCATCATATTTCGCATCAAGGAAGGTGTATTTTGAATTTCAAGATTTAAATCCATGAATTTCATTTGTGTGAGTAAAGTGAATACTCTAGGGTGACGTGTCATAAACTATACAAGTCTCGTTCCTCTTCTCCACACTCTCCAAGTTGAAAGTTGTAAATGCAAAAAGGATTGCTATAATTGTGAGTGGCATTGCAAATATGTGTGTAGCTTATATTTAAGGCATGTTTAGCATTTCATAAGTATCACAGAACAATATGTGGGCCCCTACTCCTTATTTTTCTTTCAATTTCTTTTAGTAAGTGTCTGTGATTTCATATACTGAAGCTGCGATTCCTTCTTGTTAAGTCCATTAAAGTCATGTACAATGTTCCTTTCCTAATTGGAGGTGAGGCATTGTGTAAAAGAAGCTCTTTTGCTGGGCTCTTAAGTTTGTCAATGTTAGGTTTCAAAATTGTACACTCCATTTAAATGTGACAGAAGACATTTTTGCAAATCTTGGAGTCAGTCAAGATCCTTTAATTTCTCTCTACAACCACCTTTCAAATTAATGGGATAAACCAAAATAGCATATGTGGTATAAGCCTCCTCAAACTCTTCATTAAGTATATTGTCCTAACGAATAGCAAAGGTTAGTGACTGTGTTTGTATTTGTGTTTCTTTTTTTTTTCCAATGTTGGAGGATGTATTGTGGTCCAATTAGAACCTTGTAGGCACATATGAAAAGGGATCAAATTTATTTAACATATTTTTTAATCCTATTTGTTCAAGTATTGGCTCTCAATGTTTGAGTCTCTGTAGGTTTTCCCAGTGAGCTGGCTAACAGGTGTCTCATTCACTCATTTCAAAAAGAATTTTACCAAATTCATCTCAAAACTAAAATAATGGATTCAAAATGAAAATCATAAATAGAAAATGTAACTTACAAAGTTGCATTGACAAGATGCATCACGCGGTGCTTGTAAGTATGACATTGTACAACAAGATCTATAATCACTTCCTGCTTTAGACCTTGAATATTGTAGCTATTCCAATTACAAATCTAATATGTCCTTGAAAATCATTATGTTGATATTTAATCCAAAAATCTACCCTCATATTATAAAGTACAAAAAATAAAATATGCTCCCAAATGTTGCAACATATATTAAATGGAAAGCATCTACAAAAGCAACCCTAAAGAAAAATACCACGCAGCTGGCAAAATATGCTCAAGATTGAAGTAGAGACTTTGAGTAGCATAACAACTATAAGAAATTTAGTGTTAACATGAAACTTACTAAATTAGTTGCACTCAAGAAAAATTACAATATAATCCAATTATAGCTTACTCTAAGATTTCCTGGCCTTTGCTAAACATATGTAAAGATGCCATAAGAACTATATTTCTCAAAGAGAAAAAATAGATTCAAACTTCATCTGGATCAAATGTGGTGCTAAAAGGACTGAAGGATTTTTCAACTTGCCAACACCTAAATTTATCTAGGATCATATAAGGCCAACTGATATTGCAGGGAATTCAACTGATAAAATTGATGAAATGAGAACAATTATAAAGCTGTGACAATTATAAAGCTGAGAAACCTAGACTTATTTGTAGCAAAATTATTTCCATGAACCTAAACAAATATGGTGCCTCTAATCTTGAAAGAGACATTTCTTTAGGAAGAAATTTGGTCTATTGTGCAATCCCTCAAGTATGGTAAATCCCCACATATTGATGGTCTTCCTGTAGAGTTTTAAAAAGCCAAACTTAACTGGATATATGCTAAACTTTTGGGTTTCTATATGGAAGCCATTCAAGTACGTTCCCTCTGTAAAGAATACAATAGAGAAGTTATCAAATTATTCCAAATTTGAGCTGCTTTTGTAAGAAACTCAGTGTATGCTATGAGAAACATTTCAAATATTTCTTCTGCATTGTCAGAAGTTCCATTGAGTTTCTATTTTAGTTGTTATGGTTGAAGTCATACAACCTGCACTTCCTTTCTTGCTTTGCTGTATATTCCAGGTGTTTAACCTAATGTTACAAGACTCATACAACTTTGTGAATTTGCTTTTGGTGTCTCTATGGGACATTATGTGAACATTTCCACTACATCAAAATTAGATTTTGTTGACTATTATACATTTAGTCTAAGGCACATATCAACAGATACTAATTTTTATTTGATGGTCACCTTGGAACTTAAATGAGGGCTGTCCAGAACCTATGCAGATGAACTGCATTGTATTGAAACTATGACACAAATGAGTGCTATGAATGCCTGTTATATCCAATTGGAGGCTATATAGAAGAAAAGAATGAAATAAACTATATTATCCTTTGCAAGCAACCAAAATGAGACCAAATAACAAGCAATTTGTTTGATTGGGATAATGATGTCCAAGAATTATAATTCAAGCTATGAAAAATATTCCCTAGATTTCAACTAACCTCAATAGGAAAGGGAGCTTTTTTGTGTGGAGAGGGAGGCGAGATATTGACATAATATCAAGTAAATATTTTTTGTCCGAACAATGAGATTTTTCTATTTCATATTAAAGGTTATCAGTACCCCTCTCAAGTTTTGATCTAAATTTAAAGAGAATTATAAGGATTGGTAATACTTGCACATTTGCAGTCCAAGAAGTGACAAGAATTTATCATCTATCTAAACTTAAGAATGTGAGAATCACAAGTTTCTACTGACATTATGCTCTCGGAGATGACTCAGAAGTAGCTGTGCAACAATGATTTGCCAACACTGTCCAGCCATAGCCTTAGTCCCTAGATAAATTTCATCACAATTTGGGAAAAGTTAAGAACTAAAAATTTGCTACAAAACACTACAATAGGATCAACTTAGTCATGAAAATTGTGTTAGGCACATATGAAAAACTTCATGTAATTATTTGCAATATGGGTCAGTATGTTCCTAGTACACAAGTCAAAATATGTACCGACTCTATATGTTTACCAAATTTTCTGTTCAAGTCTAATACACTTCACATTAAATGTAAGTAAAGTGTGAGATGTCAAAAATGAAATCACTTTCTATTAAGGATGAAAACTTCAAAAGTGTGTGTATATATATCATTTTGCACTTGCTGGAATCTCAAACCATCTTCCAATCTACCTTAACCATTTAATTGGAATGAAATCACCTTCCCCATTGTCCATTGTGACTGATCCATTGAATTGACTGAAATTCATAAGGCTTAATTTAGTCAGTACAATTCTTTTAGCTCAATCCAGTCAATTCTACATCCTCTAGTACAACAGGGAACTCTATAGAAGGATATACTTTCACACTATTTTATATATTCAATGTATGAACAAACAATTTAAAAGTTGATCTTTTCAGACAAATTAAATATTCATACATTTCTATAAGCTCAATATGTCACCCAATATATAGATAAACTAGAGATCATTAAAATAGAGATGAGATTGTGGACATAAGCTCATAATAAGTTCACATCAATGATCATTCTTCTAAATGGATCAATCTGTAATTTGGTATTAAACTTTGACGAATGAAAAGAAGACATTAAATATCATCAAAGAAAACTTATTCCCTTGTGAAGTTAATTAGTTATCAGGAAATCAATTTCCTTTTCGTTATTAAAAGCTAGTGAAAATGAATCACAACAAACCTGGTGTATATAATGAAAGTAAATATATCTCTAAGTAATAAATTGTTCTATTGAAGATTTGATCAATCATAATTCAAAAAATCCAAAAACACAATGTACAGCCTAGCATTTGTGACTTCATACAACACATTATAGGCCAAAAACCTCAGATGGTAACTAAGACTAATACAAACAACAATTGCCTCGATAGACCACATAAGATATAAACACAATAACTAGTGAAAAGTACTAGTGAATAGACAAAATGGAGATGATACATTCTATTTGGCAAAGAAGTAAATATCCCCAAGGAAATACCAAATTGAAACTCATGCTCAGGTTACATGTGTCAACATTCCCCATTGACCTTAGTCACAAGGCTAACTAACTTATCAAGAGTGTGTATCCCACAAATGAAATTGGTATAAATGTTACAACCTCTCATTACAATAGAATAGGAGATTAAATTAATTTTTTGTCGACAACTTTCTACTTTTACTCATTTTTGACGATTGAAGGATATCCAAAACTCCTACTTTTCTCCCCAATCCACAAAGTTCACCTTCCCTTCTCAATAAAATACATCCCCCTACTTTTACTTATTTGATATTAATAACATCATATTATCCATAGTCTAGCCTTTCCAGGGATGCAATCTTGCAACAACTCACTGTGTAATGCCCTACCTGGAGATCCTTGGAAACAAGGATGAAATACAAGCCAATAATTTTTTTTTTACAAGTATGAATGCACATGACAACATCATACAGGGATCACAACAATCACAATGGAAGACTTCACCACAATCTCGACAACCAATAGATCTGCAAACACCACTACTAATTGACACACACGAACAAAAGCCAACAACTACCACAACAAGATGAGGGCTCAAGAAATGACCACTCATCAACAAAACACCAAGTTGGGGTAAAATGCAAAATCCTTAAATTTGGCTAAGCCTGAAATCTTGAAGCTCTAAAAATTGGCTAAGTCTGGATTTTTGAAGCCCTAAAATTTCCTAGAATCCTTAACTTATCTCTGAGAGGTTTGAAACCTATCTCAAAAGATTTGTCACATATATTAAAATATATCTTAAGTATACTTAAACTATATATTTTAAACCCCAAGAGACTAAAATAGAAACACAAAAATTGGATTTCAAGAGAAAAAGACAGAATTCAAAATGCAAGAGCGTAGGGTCGAAGAACACCCAAAAGGGTAGCCAAATCAACCCTCAAAAAGTTTGGAACACGACGAAAAGTGCTTGCTATATGCCTGCATAGGTTTTTACAAAAAATCGTGTGACACTTCTTACTAAGGGAGGGCAACACTTCTCCTTAAGGTGTGCGACACTTTATCAGTGTCGTACGGCATTTCTCATGAAGCCATGTGACACTCTTCCAGTGTCGTATGACATTTCTCAAGAAGGTGTGTGATACTTTATAGTATCGTACGACATAGTTTCCATGGGCGTGCGATACATTTTTAATGTTGCACCATGCTGAACAAATGTTG
This sequence comes from Cupressus sempervirens, assembly GCA_028749045.1. NCBI lineage: Eukaryota > Viridiplantae > Streptophyta > Pinopsida > Cupressales > Cupressaceae > Cupressus > Cupressus sempervirens. Next base: position 432,548,951 of record CM053787.1, on the reverse strand, counting down.
CCCAAAGAACACAAAAATACTTGAAGAAACACAACTGACCAAAATAGAGCAAAGAACCTCCACACTAGGGAGTACCAGATCCACAAAGGCTCAAGGAATGAACACTTGAGTGCAAGAACAACACAAAATGATGACCATCTATCCATCTAAACTACAACAACAAGAAACATACTGAAATAAACATTGAAGAGAAAAAAAGCAACATCACAATGTATAGAAATACATCTCAGGAAAAAAATAACTAAAGTAAGTACACGGATCCTCCCATCCATCAATAGCATTATAAGACCATCGTGGGTCCTAGCCATCCCCTGTGCGTAAAATCCCAAGCCACTGACCAGATCATCAGTATTGTCATAATAGGGACATCACTACTAAAAACATGCACAATATCAACATAAGGAAATCTAACATGCTAGTGATAATGCATAAGATAATCCTACAGTAGATAACATCACCTATCACATGCTAAACAAAAATAAGCAATAGATATGCCACTACATCAATTCACATCATCTAATCATATGCTAAAAATCATAATATGGGAATGCATCAGGTAAACTAACATCATCTAAACATGATATCCAAGCATTCCAATGAAAGCATAAATCACAAGAAAGCATACTCTGGAACCTGAAGTACAAAGTGAAAACATCCATCAACGGTCACAGTAGGACAAAAGACCATCTCTATACAATGGTCCTTAGCAGTGGTGAAGGTAGCTATGCCTCCCAACCACATGGAACTTTTAGGTCCACACCCGCCATGCTGATGGAGATAAAAATCCAACCACAAACACACAAAACAATATCCATGGCTAACACTCATGCTATACAGTATGATGGCTGCAATCAAGAACCTAAGACAATGTAAGGAGTACAGGTCCTAGTCAGACACTCAAAAGACTACTAAGTAGGGGTTGACATCATGGAGAGTCACTTGGCATCAAGAAGCCCAAGCTTAGATTGTGTGTTTCAACTCGTCAATGGAGGGCCCGACACACACATTTTATTATCTTAAGTTTTATTACTAGTCACACATTTTATTTAGTTATGACTTATTTAAAACTTCCTATCCTTTGCCAACCCTATGGAACTAAGGTCACCAAGCTATGAGATAGAATCCCCCTCCATATGCTACCCTACCCTACCCATGCTCATCCTATGACAAGTGCCCGTGGGCATGCATACTCCCATCCCAACCCTAATGATCATAACTTTTGACAAAACCACGAAAGACGAGGCCTCGCAAGTCACCCAAAAAATGTACGCACATGTACTCATGTGTGGTGCACCACCATCATGAAGATCATAACACAAGGATAGGAATGAGAACACAATGCAAAGAGAACACCCAACTGAAAGCAACTCAAGAGGACAAATTCTACATGAATCCCAAAGCTAATAAAATGATACATCATAAAATCACTCAATCGGTCTGAATCTAAGAGGATGGATTCTACACGAATCCCAATGATGTAACAAGACCAAAAATCATGAACTTACTCAGTCGGCCTCAATTCGAGAGTATGGATTCTACATGAATCCAAGCATTCACGAAACAAAAGCAAAGGTCCAATAGAAACCATAACAATAGGTATAAAATCACTCAACCAAACACAACATCAGGAGTACGGATGCAACACGCATACCAATGCAACATAAAAGTGCAGAAGTGGTCTGACTAATATCCAAAAAGATCATCCAAGTCCATGACCCACATTGTGCTGAGAAAACCCAACAAAATAGGGTGGCACACAAAATGAGGTAAAAATCCCCAAAATTTGGAAAATTTCAAAATTAAAACCCATTTGGCCTTTGGGTTCAAAAACCCCAAAAATCCAAAAATAAAAAGGATCAGACACCGTATGCAAAAATGGCCAGCATAACAGCCCAAAAACCCAAACCCTCATTTCAAAAAACAAGGAAATGTTCGTACCCAACCAACTAGGTAGAACTAACATACATAAACAGAGGGGAACACTAGTTCTCAGCCTCCAAACAAATGAATACCAAAAATAGAAGCAGAAATGGAGTAGAAACAATAAAACAGGAAAGCCCTACCTCATAGCCAAAAGGGAAAAATAAAAATTTGAACCATAAAATAAATATCCCATAGAAGTAGTTGAAAATTGCAGAAATCCAAGGTTTCCCGGTGTTGGATCCAACGAGCCCAACCTCGCAACGATCCCACGCTCGTAGCTCCCACAATGAACAAAAAAATAAATCCTCATGAAGAGGATTTTGGGTTTTACTCTCCAACTTTCCAATTCAAAAGTGAGAAGTGAGGAATTAAATTTCTTTTTGGATACTTATTTACTTTTCAGGTGAATAATCGATTAGGGCATTTAACCAACCAATCTAGTTAAACCCTGAATTGACCCAAACGAAAATAGGCTATTCCTATAAATAGGAATTCATCTATGGAAAAGCTGCCAAAAATTAAAATAAATCAATTAAAAAGCCCAAAAACCCAAAAACACATAAATCTCCTTAATAACTTTCGCGACAATGCGAACCTCTAAATGCACAGACACGCTTACTGGTCTAATCACATAATGCAAATGAGTTCGGATTTAATAATAATTGAAAGATTTAATTTAAATATTTTAATAAAGGATATGTCGACCATATAAGGATGAAATTGGTAAAATATGAATGGCTGAATCACTAACTCCATGTGCCACTGCCAAGGATATAAATTCTGCACACTAAACAACACGATCAAGTGCAATTGTATACAATAACATAGCCGAAACAATAAATACATTAAATCACCAAATTTAACCATTTAATTAATTATATTAAAATAATATATTTACATCACTCACATTTGCATAAAGCATAACAACGTAGGAATGAAGTAAATAACCATAGCATTAAATCCATCACATAACATAATCAGAGGTATGTCCAAATACCGAATAACCAGCTATCATCATAAAACACACTGTCATCTCAAAATGGCATCGTCATGCAATATGATCAACTAAACAACATAGTAGTCTAATATCTATGATATTGGAATCAAAGTGTAACATTTGACCCTCAGGTCATCTCAAATGTAAAACATCACATAAGTAACAAATATCTCCCTAAACAGAAATATAACAAGGTAAATGTCTGCAACACAAAACCCAATAATCCAACATGAACAACCCATTTTAATTACTTAAGCATTTAATAATGATTGTTTGAACAACATTAAAAAAGCACTTAAAACACATAAGCAAACACAGTCATAAACATGACTAACCACTGCTACAAGAACCTAGTCTAGTGTAGCATGGTAATAGAACATAGTGCAATCTTGGTAACCACCTCATGATACCACATCGATCTTGGTAACCATTGGCATGAACCTCAGTGAACCAAAAATCACAACATAATCTCATAGATCAGTCAAAAGCATAAACAAAGCAACTGATACAGAAACATAAATCCAAACACGTTGACGGTGTAGACCACTTAGGGTCACAATCATGATCCCATCACAACAAAATATCAAAAAGGTTGCATCCATCAAGATGACTTACATAAGTCAAATGGGAGAAGCACTACATCATCCCCACAAAGACTAGGCTTACTCTTGGAAGCCTGCAATCCAAGAATAGAAACCCAAACACACAAGAACCAAAACCCAAAGCGAGCAATAGGAATGACTCAAGAAACTCTCCACAAGTCAAACCAAATCACTCCCACATTCTCAAACCATCACGTTAACCCTCAAATAGGTTAACCACAAGAGAATAGGTGTCTCATAGACACAAGGTCCTCCAGCAAGGAACCTTCTATGCGCTACGAAAAACCCATCTAGCCAAAAAGTCAACAATTCAAGGTAAGGAACAAGCCCCTCTACCTCATCTACAAGTGCCCAACAAAACATGCACCTACCAAGTGACTGCAAAACAAGGTCAAAATACTAAGCACTTCCAACAAAAGTTGGAATCATGGGGAAAAACCATCCCAAAATTCCCAAGAATACTATCATGTCACACATGATCATTCTGGAATCCACGTAAACTCACCCTTACAAAAAAGAGGATGAAAGTTTACCAACAAAAGGACACACTCCAAAAGACTACTCACCACCAAGCATAGGAGCACAACACCTCTCCAAGGTACAAAAGCTCAACTATCACTAGGAACTAGGGTAACACAACCCAACTAGATATGATATCACCTTCTCACAAGGTTCAAACACATTCGTAAGTGGACAAAATCATGTAATGTTTGCATACCAGCTCATGAGATGGTAACATGTGTCCAACAATACCATGTCCCTCTAGCACCATGCTAGGAAAAGTACACCCAAACTACTGCTAAACTCAATCTCTAGCCTCAAGTCAATGGTTAATGAGAAAACTTGACTGAGACAATCCACATGAAGATATAAGCTTAAGGAGAAGGATACTATAGAGTATTAGGACTGAGAGGGAGTCTCTCTGAACCTCTACACTAAATCAACCCAAGACGTGTTAGGGAACTCACAATTTCCCCAACCATCAACATACTCACAAGAGAACACTACTGAGCTAGTGGCATAACCACACTAGCCTACTCTCACAACAGAGAAAAGGATATAGAGATGCACGCAAGGCAATGCCCAAGAAGGAAATTCTAGACTCATCAAAGAACTGAGTCACTCCCAAATGACAAGACAACATCAACCCTGAACAAGGAACGCTCACAAACCACACTTCACCTCACAAGGGTGGTTCAATGCAATTAGGAACATGAAAACCCAAGCATGACCTCTAGCAAGTACCTAGTAGTTTATGAAGACTAGATTACTCTTCCATTAAGAATAACATGAAGAGTTAAACTTCTCCAATGGCCATAAATAGGGTATGCCATGATTGAATTGGCCTCTACTTGATAAAGGGTACTCGGGACAACGACCAACAACTCCGAAAGTACGAAAGAATTGCTCAAGTTTTCCTAGACAAAATTTTGCATTAGCACCATCTCACGCAAAGTTTCTCAACAAAATAGGCAAGAAAGTGCAAGATCACCCATTTCACATGAAATTTCAAATTAGTGCAAAAATTGCCTTAACTCCAGAGGCCAAAACTTCCATGTCAAGACTCAGATTGACTCCACTCAAGAAGCATCAAAAAGATATCAATGAGGGCTACCACAAGATGGAGCTAAAAGAGACCTAAGACCTACAATATAAGTCACCACTCAAGAAAAAACCACAAAGGCAAAAACAACAGTCTTGGCCACCAAGACAAGCGATAGACAAAACGTCCAAAAACACACAAGAGTACACATGCCCAACCAACATAAGATATGGAATGAAAGGTAGTTCACACATTGAAACCATCATTACTCTCCTTTCATAATTTCATTAATTAAGCATAACATCAGCACTAATGCATAATGAATTGAAAGATTTTTCAAGCAAGGGTCCAAAAGTCACCATAAAACAAGTACATACCTTTCAAGAATTAACATTAAGTTTAATCACCATTTAAACCAACCAATTACATTAACAAATTTAAATATATCAAAGACACACTAGCATGTTCTCCATGATATTATCCCTTGAACATACTAGCAGAGGTTCGAGATGAATATGATAGAGTCACAATACACAACTGGGCAGCAGTAAAACACATCTAGAATAGTCATCATGAAACATAATAAAAAAGCCCAAATGGGGGAATTGCCAATTCCAATAGTAAATACCAAAAAGAGCTCATTTCAACAATAATTCAAATGTGAAAACTGTCACAAAGAGAGCGATAGATAAAATTCGATGACTACTCCAAGAGAGAAAAATACTGAAAACTAATGCTAGCCCAACAACATGAGGAAAGTACCTCTAGCCAAATAAAATAAGGCATCAAACAAAACACATTACAGGTGATGACTGAGTACAGTCACACAAGAGGGATAAGTCACCACACAATGCTAAGGAATACATCATCCCAACAGTGTTAGAGGACATACTCACACACATCATGTAGTATACCATTAGTAATCTCATGAATATGCAAAAAACAATAATTTCCATGCAATGCAACATTTAAATATTCATCAAATTAACATAGTTTTACATAAGCTTAAGAAGAAATTAGATTGGGGGACTTAAGTCATTAACCCAATGATATAATGCAAAACTACTACTTTGCAATGATTCACAATAAACACTCATTTTCAATGAAAGGAACCATTTCATTATTATAATGACATAACATAGAGTCAAAAATAAGACTCATCTATCTACTTACAACAAGGAGAAAACAAGGAACAATGCACCTAACTCCATAAGGAGAAATGAGAGGAGGCACACAAGGCCAATGCATGGACACCAATCAGTGGTTCCATCCAAAAAGGGTCACACAAGCAACCAACTAACCAAGGCACATTGATTCCGCTTACAAAACCAGGAAGACTCACTTCCTTCTCCACATGCTGATCTAGTTGCATCTACTGGACAATCAAGTACATCCCAAGTAGATACTAAAGCAACAAAGATCACAAGTTCTAACCAAGACACTCACACTCAACCAACGCAACAACAACTACATGGGCAACATAAACACAGAGATTCCAATGTTTGAACATGGGCTCTGATACCAGATGTAATGCCTTGCCCAGAGATCCTTGGAAAAAAGGATGAAATACAACCCAAGATTTTTGAATGCACATGACAACATCATACAGGAATCACAATGATCGCAATGGAAGACTTCACCACAATCTCAACAACCAACAGATCTCCGAATGCCATTACCAACTGACACACGTGAACAAAAGCCAACAACCACCAAAACAAGATGAGGGCTCAAGAAATGACCACTCATCAACAAAACACCAAGCTGGGGTAAAATGCAGATTCCTAAAATTTGGCTAAGCCTGAAATCCTGAAGCCCTAAAAATTGGCTAAGTTTGGATTTTTGAAGCCCTAAAATTTCCTAGAATCCTTAACTTATCTCCGAGAGGTCTGAAACCTATCTCAAAAGATTTGTCACATATATTAAAATATATCTTAAGTATAAGAAATTAAATATACGTCAACTTATACTTAAAAAAAACCCCAAGAGACTAAAACAAAAACACAAAAATTGGATTTCAAGAGAAATCGACAGAATTCAAAATGCAATAGCATAGGGTCAAAGAACTCCCAAAAGGGTAGCCAAAATACCCTCAAAAAGTTTGGAATATGACAGAAAGTGCCCACTGTCCACCCGTGTAGGTTTTTACAAAAAATCGTGCGACACTTCTCCTTAAGGCGTAATAGGGACATCCCAAGCCACTGACCACATCATCAGTACTGTCATAATAGGGACATCACTGCTAAAAACATTCACAATATCAGCATAAGGAAATCTAACATGCTAGTGATAACGCATAAGATATTCCTACAGTAGATAACATCACCTATCACATGCTAAACAACAATAAGCAATAGATATGGCACTACATCAATTCACATCATCTAATCATATGCTAAACATCATAATATGGGAATGCATCAAGTAAACTAACATCATCTAAACATGAGATCCAAGCATTCCAATGAAAGAATATATCACAAGAAAGCATACTCCGAAACTCGAAGTACCAAGTGAAAACATCCATCAATAGTCGCACTAGGACAAAAGATCATCTCTGTACACTGATCCCTAGTGGTGGTGAAGGTAGCTATGCCTCCCAACCACATGGACCCCATAGGTTCACACCTGCCGTGTTGATTGAGATAAAGATCCAACCACAAACACACAAAACAACATCCATGGCTAACACTCATGCCAGACAGTATGATGGCTGCAACCAAGAACCTAAGACAATGGAAGGAGTACAGGTCCTGGTCAAACACTCAAAAGGCTCCTAAGTAGGGTCTGACATCATGGAGAGTCACTTGGCATCGACAAGCCCAAGCTTGGATTGTGTGTTTCAACTCCTCAATGGAGGGCCCCGCACACACATTTTATTATCTTAAGTTTTATTACATGTCACACATTTTATTTAGTTATCACTTATTTAAAACTTCCTATCCTCCGCCAACCCTGTGGGACTAAGGTCTCTAGGCTATAAGATAGAAGCCCCCTTCATATGCTACCCTACCCTACCCATGCTCATCCTATGACAAGTGCCCGTGGGCATGCATACTCCCATCCCAACCCCAATGATCATAACTTCTGGTAAAACCATGAAAGATTAGGCCTTGCAAGTCACCCAACAAATGTACATGCATGTGCTCATGTGTGGCACACCACCATCATGAAGATCATAACAGAAGGACAGGAATGAGAACACAATGCAAAGAGAACACCCAACTGAAAGCAACTCAAGAGGACAAATTTTACACGAATCTTAAAGCCAATAAAACCATACATCATAAAATCACTCAACCGGCCTCAATCCAAGAGTATGGATTCTACATGAATCCCAATGATGTAACAAGACCAAAAGTCATGAACTTACTCAATCGGCCTCAATCCTAGAGTATGGATTCTACACGAATCCAAGCATTCAGGAAACAAAAGCAAAGGTCTAACAGAAACCATAACAACAAGTATAAAATCACTCAACCGAACAAAACATCTGGAGTACGGATGCAACATGCATCCCAATGCAACATAAAAGTGTAGAAGTGGTTTGACTGATATCCAAACAGATCATCCAAGTCCACAACCCACATTGTGTCGAGAAAACCCAATAAAATAAGGTGACACACAAAATGAGGTGAAATCCCCAAAATTTGGAAAACTTCAAAATTAAAACCCATTTGGCCTTTGGGTTCAAAAACCCCAAAAATCCAAAAATGAAAGGGATCGGACACCGTATGCAAAAATGGCCAGCATAACTACCCAAAAACCCAAACCCTCATTTCAAAAAATAAAGAAATGTTCGTACCCGCCCAACCAGGTAGAACTAACATAGAGAAACAGAGGGAAACACTAGTTCTCATCCTCTAAACAAACAACTACCAAAAATAGAAGTAGAAACAGAGCATAAACAATAAACCAGGAAAGCCCTACCTCACAGCAAAAAGGGAAAAATAGGAATCTAAACCATAAAATAAATATCCCATAGAAGTAGCTGAAAATTGTGGCAATCCCAAGTTTCTCCGAGCTGGATCCAACGAGCCCAACCTCGCGACAATCCCATGCCTGTAGCTCCCACAACCAACAAAATAATAAATTGTCATGAAGAGGATTTTTGGTTTTACTCTCCAACTTTCCAATTCGAAAGTGAGAAGTGAGGAATTAAATTCCTTTTTGGATACTTATTCACTTTTCGGGTGAATAATCGATTAGGGCATTTAACCAGCCAATCAAGTTAAACCCCGAATCGACCCACACAAAAATAGGCTATTCCTATAAATAGGAATTCTTCTATGGCAAAGTTGCCAGAAATTAAAATAAACCAATTAAAAAGCTTGAAAACCCCAAAACACGTAAATCTCCTTAATAACTTTCGCGACAATGTGAACCTCTAAATGCACAGACACGCTTACTGGTCTAATTACATAATGTAAATGAGTTCGGATTTTCTAATCATCGAAAGTTTTAATTTAAACATTTTAATAAAGGATACGTCGAACATATAAGGATGACATTGGTAAAATATGAATGGCTGAATCACTAACTCCATGTGCCACTGGCAGGGATATAAATCCTGCACACTAAACAACACGATCAAGTGCAATTGCATATAATAACATAGCCGAAGCAATAAATGCATTAAATCACCTAATTTAACCATTTAATTAATTATATTAAAATTATCTATTTACATCACTCACGTTTGCATAAAGCATAAAAAAGTAGGAATGAAGTAAATAACCATAGCATTAAATCCATCACATAACATAATCAGAGGTATGTCCAAATACCGGATAACCAGATATCATCATAAAACGCACTGTCATCTCAAAGTGGCATCGTCATGCAATATGATCAACTAAATAACATAGTAGTCTAATATCTATGATACTGGAATCAAAGTGTGACATTTGACCCTCAGGTCATCTCAAATGTAAAACATCACATGAGTAACAAATATCTCCCTAAACAGAAATATAACAAGGTAAATATCCGCAACACAAAACCAAATAATCCAACATGAACAACCCATTTTAATTACTTAAGAATTTAATAATGATTGTTTGAAAAACATTAAAAGGAACTTAAAACACATAAGAAAACATAGTCATAAACATGGCTAACCACTGCTACAAGAACCTAGTCTAGTGTAGCATGGTAATAGAACATAGTGCAATCTCTGCACACATCTCAGGGTAATCATGAAAATACCTCATGATACCACATCGATCTTGGTAACAACTGGCACAAACCTCAGTGAACCAAAAATCACAACATAATCTCATAGATCAGTCAAAAGCATAAACAAAGCAACTGATACAGAAACATAAATCGAAACACCTCGACGGTGTAGACCACTCAAGGTCACAATCATGATCCCATCACAAAAAAGGATCAACAAGGTTGCATCCATTAGGATGACTTACATAAGTCAAATGGGAGAGGCACTACACATTGTTTTGCAATCTTCTTGCCTTCATGTTCTGTATGGATTGATACTTCCTTTGCCAAACATTTTCAGCAGACTCTTCCTCCTTAACACTCACTAGATCAAAACACCAAAGCTAAAACAACCACTACCAAGATTCTCTATACACTATTTTAAAAGAGATTTGACATTTTCAAATGCTAACACAGTGCAAACTTAAGTATTAGTTTTGGAACTTCAACAACATGATACAATACATCTCAACTAACAGGGTCCCATTCCCATAAGCCAGATAGTGGGCACAATGCTTTAAATGTATCATTTGCTATAAAAAAAAGTGTGCCATATAATTAATGCAATATTTAATCCAAGAAGCAAAAATGCACTTTTCAAATAAATTCTCAATTCATGATTAGGTTGACATAAGAAGAAATGAAGATAAAGGACCCCTCTGATATATAAAAAGAGGAAGATGCCATTACTTGCAACATAAGCCATAACAAATAGAACCAAAGGCTCAAGGCTCGACATTAATCCAATCAAGAAACCAAACACTATCATCAAATTAACTATTGTTGTCAAGCTCCAATTAAATCTGGACTTCATTATGTGTGGAGAACATACACACACACACACACACACACATACATATGTATGTAGATATGTACATATATGTATATATGTTTAAACACATATATATTATGTGTGTTTCTATTCAAGAAAATGCAATTGGTAGGTATAAGGCCAAATCACACAACCTTTTCTAGCATTATTACTGCATGTGCCAAAACAAGAGCTTTGGAATAAGCTATGGACATGCATTAAAGCATAAATAATTTCTGTCAGATGTTGTAGTCACAATTTCCATGGTAGATATGTTTGAAAAATGGAAGCATAGAAAAGGCATGTGAATTTTTTGACGAAATTCGTGAACAAAGTGTGGTCATGGCATGCCATGATTTCCAGAAATGCATCAAAATAAATTTGATGAGATTATATATATGTTTAAGTTGTGATTAGACCACTATCTTGAGCCTTATCCTACACTCATCAAAAAAAATGATGGCTTTGCTTACCTTACATGTTACTCTAGACCCAAAAAGCCATCTAGCACCACAAAGACTAACTGCCTAGGTCTTGATATCTTCTGGGTCACTCCACATTAAATCACAAAAGGACCCTTCGTGTGGTATTTCACAATGCCTGTCAATGACTCTAATTTGGATATAAGAACACATATATATCATATCATAAAACTCACCTTAAGTTCAAATCTTTCAAATTTTAAATCATAGATGCTTGTCTAAAAAATCTTGCAACTGCCCTGATTAATTGCTCATATGTCAGGTGAAAGTCCTCCATGGACTCAAAGGACCTAATTTTAATAGCCAATGAAATGAGATTAAGTTCAAGAAACACAACTATTTTGCTTCACATTTATACACAGCCACCTCTAGTCATCTTGGAAGATCAAACATACACAAAATCTATGCATTTGCATAAATTGTAATAGACTATGTAATATTATTGATAATTGTAAAACCACCAATAGATTAAAAATATATGTTTTCAACACATACCAGTACAATACATGCTTGACACTTAGATTTCTGGCAAATTTTAATAGAAGTATGCTTACCCTTCTATCAATGATTATTGATAATGTGAGGTAAGCTTACCCTTCAACTATCACAGGGAACATATTTTATGCATCAAATTTAGATTAGCCCAATGGGGTTATTTGAATTAAATAGACAATTATAATTCCTATTAGAAGAAAGGAAATAAATGGATATAAATTGCTTATAGTGCACCTGCGATTGCATTGCCAAGGAAGAAACATAAGCCTATGTTTACTCCAACCTCTAGACCTAGTGCTTTGCCAATAAGGTTATAAGGTCCACCACCCTGAATTTACAAAAGCTATATAAAATTCAATGACAAGTAAATAGTTTAAAACCATTGATATTAAATGACTAGAATGCAGTACTGTAATCCTATTCTCTCAAGATCATCCAACACAAAAACATAGCCAAGGTTTGATATATTCAATGTGATTTAGAGCACACACAAATACACAACATTCACTAAATCTAATTCCTACAACATATTTTCTTGCTAATAAACTTCAACGAAGCTCTGTTATCAATAAATAACAAATTCCCAATAGACCCAATGTGTTAAAATAAAAATTGCAAGGAAACAAGTACAAACTACTATTTTTCAAGACCTAATATGAATATTGCTGGAGTCCAGACACAAAAGTCATATAATTTGTAATAGAATACTTTCATTACTTGGAAAATTAGAATTAAATCAAAGAAAGAATGGTGTAATAATAGTAGAATGTATGGCTACCTGTGAGAAGTATCAATAAAAAGAGAGTGTATAATGTATAGCTGCTTGTATAAATTATATGTGAATGCAGGGCATTTGACTTTGTTAGCTTGGGATGAATATTATAATTTTGCCTTTTTTTGATCTGCCACAAACTAGAGAATTTTATTACAAATATCTGTACATTTTTTATTGCCAGGATTGGCAGAATGTGTGTAAGTTGCACCATAACAAATTGTGAATAATTGGAGCATGTAAGAGATTTATGTTTTGAAAGTAAAATAAAGTTTGAAGATTGTCATTCACATCATGAATTCCAAATGTGTAAAGTTGCATAGCTGCACACAAAGACAGCCTGGAAAGACTCTCTGTGTATGGTCTGCATTAATAAATATTCACATATACATAGAGATTAATGCATACACAATAAGCTTAGCTATCCCAAACTATCTATTAGAGTATGACATATGAATTTGGTGTCTTCCACCCATGAAGGACTATCAACAAAGACATGTTACTAAAAGAAAGAAAATAACACACTATTTTGCAAATATTGATTTGTTCAAAAGAGAACATCAATACATGTACTTGTAAAAGAGGCACACTCATACAACCACAATCCAACCCACATATTGGCTACACTATTTGACAATAATCAATAATTAGTGAAACATTTACCAATTCACTAACAAAAAATAGTAATATACCCATTGGAAGTTGATTAGTTTCTACACAATATAGTGTGTATACTCAATAAAATATTTATATTATGAAACTTTGCTGGATTAAACTTAAAGATTTTTAAAAAATTGCTACTTGACCTACCAATCCTCTTATTTGTTGAATTGTGGACCTAAAATAAGCTAGCTTAGCTATGATACAATTACTATCATAATGAGCATAGAAGTGAAAAATATGGAGCAAAACATGATCCATAATTGGTTTACATGGCCAATTCTAATCTTTACACCCAAAACCTGTGCCCATGCCTAGCATCTTTAAGTGGACTCTTATTCCACTACAAAATATACTTAAATTAATAGAGGTGAACATAAATTATGAAAACTAGTAGACCCATTTCTCCTATGTGATTACTTAAAATTTAAGCATACTAATAAGAATTCATTTTAGTAGACTAAAATGATAATAGTATTGTCACATGATTACAATTGCATTAAACAATGTCTGTTAACTACCATGCATCATTTTTCTGCTTTCTGTGAAGGTGCTCTTGAGTCATGTATAGATTGTTAAATCAATAAAATGTTAAACAAAGAATGTGGATAAAATTATGAGCTTAAAGGCTAGCCTTAGGACCAATGCGGCAATGTTCAATGAAAAGTACTAAACCAATAAATAATGATCCTTCTAGGGAACTTGTCTTTGCTGTTAAACATCAATATTAATTATGTAGCTTTGATAAAAACAAATTCAATCAAGCACTATACCTTTTTGCGCTCAGATAGCTTGTCCAATTGCATGCCAGATGGTTTTGTATTATGCTTCTAACTCTCCTTTTTCTCTGTCTTAGACCTATCTAGATTGAGATTGTTGTTCTCATCTAGTTGACCATCACAGTGATGAAATCTGCTAGGAGCTATTTTGGAATGCCCAAGGCCTGCAAATTGTAGAATTAATTTAAAACCACACTTAAGATAATTATATTGAAAATTGTAGAATAAATTAATTTGGAACCACAATAAAATAAAATTTGCATTGTCTTATATCCCTTGAGTTTCCTCATAAAAACATACACATAATATTCCTACAACCTGCTATTAATGTGGTTGCGATACAACAAAATTCTACATGATATCATCCAAATACCTTCCACACATGAAATATAAAGCACTATAATAGTTTTCTTATTGATTCCTGAAGTTTATCAACAATAATGTTCAATTAGCACAACCGGGACAAAACGTACATCATAACAAATTTTAAATGCAATAAGAATGAAAGAAGGGTTTGCACCTAGCCTATCAAACTGATGATAGCTAGTAGTTGCTAAGGTTGAAATATCTTGCAAGATGTGGATTGTTACTAACATTTTTAGAGTGGAAAATTATGAGTAAATCAAGAAAACTGTGATTTTATGGCAATCTCTGACAATTTTTTCATTAAAAAATTACGATTTTTGGACTTCAATAATTTTTGTACCAGTTGTTTTTTAATTTTTTCTTAACCTAACCTTGACCAATTTGCTTCCCCAAACTTAACACTAACCCAATTTTTTCTCATTATTTGAAAAAAGAAAAAAATTTGTCTTGCCAAGTTATTCACAAGAAAGATATTTGCTACTCAGATAGCTATAATGCAAATATTGTTAAGACTTGGAGAAATATCAATGTTGAATTCATCCTATGTTAAGGCTCGGAGGAAAGCTAACTTAATTCAATACGATCTAATCCTATAATTAATAAAATTTTGAAACATGATTTTCATTAGATTAAAAAAGAAGCAGCCAACACTCCTACACATAACATCATCTCTTTGTTCAACAACAGTTTCCATCTAAAGAAAGACGCTGGCAAAAATGCTAAACCAGGTACTTATTATTTACATATATCCATGTGGGCTTTAGATAAAATTAAATTTTCTTAGTTACATGTTTATAAGTCAACCATATGGCACTCCTGCTTCCTATTTCTGAAAAATTAGCCTTATTAGCACCTAGAAGGCTAGAAGAGACAAGTGTATTTTAATATTAGATTCAACAGTTTTGATTGTGAGGATATATTGTAAGCTTTGATTTTCTTGGATAATTCATTTGAGATCGTGCTAATAGGTAAAATATGTTGAGAAAAATGAGTGCAATTTTAGATAAACCCCCTAAACAAATTGAAACTACAAAATGTTGAATCTAGGTTTTTATCAAGAGAGAGACATTTGATGTTGTTGCTTATATGACACAAATAAAAGAGTAGATTCTCTGGAATCAAATGATTGATTGATTTCTTGCTAGTTTTAGCCTATGAGGGCTCACTTCTATCTGTCCATTGTGAATGTGGATAAAGAATGTTTTTCTTACATGTTTTGATCTACAATGATCTTAGATGATAATTGTTACATTTTGCATATCTATTTGGTGGCAATGTTTAATCTCTTTGGTAATTACTTATATTATAGTAGTTCATGGTTCAATGGTTTTTAGGATACATGTCTATCATAAGTTATGTACAAAACTTTGCTGTTGCTATCTTGAATACTGCCTACTACACATGGCTTAGAAACATCAACATAAGTATGTGCTTTGCCAATGCAAAAAATAATATAGCTCTTCTATTTATCTATCTATGATCTCTGTGTTACTTAAGCGTCACATCAAATGTTGGACCAAGTACTTAAAATGGTCCACAATGTCACCTAAATATATAATAGGGCATGTGGCCAAGTGGAGTGTATAGAGTCAGGATATGGTTTAATATTGTACAAGTGTTCTTTGGTGTTTCTTTGAGTGTCTGTTAAACTAATTGTTCTTGTATAGGATTATTTTTTGTGTCTACTTTTCATTTATTATCTTTATAGATGCTTTCTCTATGTGGTCATTTAGTTGAAATGAGATTGCTTTCTTGGGTCCTTTGACATCTTTATAAAATACTTGTTGATTTTCCACTTTGTTTTATTGCATTACTGAGAATGAGTTTTTTTTGTTATATAATAGCTCCCGTTTTCTCAAGAGGGCATTGGTTCTTTAGTTAGCAAGATCCCTGACACAAAGGATGGCTCAATTGATTGGAAAGAGTTAATTTTTCAAATATTGGTCTTATACATTTTGGGTACCTTTTTTTTTGATGAATAGTTACCTTTTCTATTAATAAAATATATTCAGTTTACAATTCACAAAAAAGGGGCTAGGGGATACAAGATCACCTAGTGAAAGAGTTCAATAGGCCAAAGATGGACTACAAACATGACCACAACACTTTATATATATATATATATATATATATATATATATATATATATATATAAGTTGTAGTACTGGCCTTGTATGTGAGTAGATTCAATTCTGCTAATGATATAAAAGGAAAAAACTTTATGGTTTTTTATAGCCTATGTATTAGTAGATAAAAAGTTTCCTTTGCCTGGCTGTTTAGCGTTTCTATCTCATCTACCTTTTATGACTCTGACTTTTAGTCTCATCTAAGGGGAGAATATTATCTTCATCTGTTTCTCTTGTTTCATTTTTATTTTATTCCAAATGGGCATGATTCATGTTTCTCTTTTTCTAGTAGACTATCCTACATTGCAAGCCTCATCTTTTTATGCTCTGCAAAACAATATTATTCTATGGTTTGAAGAATTTTTTTGGAAAACAAACATTTTTGACAGTTTCTGGGCAGCTAAATGTAGAAACCTATGCATCTGCGTTGTGTGATGTATGTAACCTCTTCTATAGGAATTCTGTGCAATCAATTTTTCACAAGTGTTTCTTCTTTTCAAGTACTTACCCTAAAATCTAGATGTTGAAATTATTTCAATCAAACAATATACTGATTTCCTTTATTGCTTTTTTGGTGTACACATTCGGCCCTACATTTCGGGCTAAAAATTCAAACACTTCACGTCATTTAGCAGAGTTTTGGGTAATTTATATTCCATTTCAATTGCAAAGATTGGGTTTGTTTGATGTTAGAAATGTAGCTCTTATGTGTGATTTTTTTTTCTTTCCTTATCACAGATAATTGGAGTATGACCCCTCTTAGAAATTGACCTCCTAATGACCCTTCTTAGAAATTAACCTCCTATCTCTATTTTGTCACATTGTGAGCTAGAGTAGATGATTGAACCAGAGCTTGCTTTTGCTAATCTGAATGATGATATGGCTTGTGCAACTGCGTATCTCTAGTATATTGTAGATCACTATTCATGCTATAACTTGAATGATAATTTATCTAAATCTTCTGCAAATTATGGTCTTAACTCCAAATTAGATATTCCCTTATTCATTTAAAATAGTTTGGCTGATTAGGCATCTTATTTCTGCTCATGCTTAATGATTTTTTAATCAATCAATGCAATTATGGCAGTTGAGATACATTTTGGATAATTGCAAAGAAGATATGGAATTCTTTAATACTTGGATTGAGAAAGGGATAATTGCTCACTTAAATGTAAGTATGCAGATAACCAGGTGGCCTTTATGATAGGTTTTTATTTACCATGTGGAAGTTGCTTATACAAACTAAATATCAACTTTTTAGTTTTTCCTATATTATTAATGTATTTAAGTAAAATTAGAAAACAACACTGAACTTCAGTAATGCTAATTCAAAATTCATCCTAATCACGCTGAAAGTTCTGTTCTCTCTCATTTTGGATTTAATCAACACTTTTTTGAATGCCCGAGAAAAATGTAGCAGAAAAGGAGTTTGTGCAATCGACTTATACTGATGCTGTTGAACTCCTTTTGAAAGTGAAGAAACAATTTCAATTCCCAATAAGTTAATGACTTTGAATATAAATTTTTTTATGTCTAACTAAAATGTCATTCAGTTTACTCTGTGTGTAGATCTTGACAATATGTTTTTCACCACACAATATTAATTTGATTCATATATAATCCATTTATATTTTGCAATTTAAAATCGAGCCAGATATATTTATATTTTTAAAATCTTCTAAATTCTCCTAATTGCTTCTATCTATGTATTTGAAAATTATTTTGACCTTATAATCTAACATATTAGAATGTTTTCATATACTACATTTAGATTTCTTGGTAAAATCAGCTTTCAAAGTAAGCCTATGTTTTAACTTTCTGATTTTGCAACCATCTCGTCTACATAGGTGGTAATTAACTTTTTGATGAATACACACAACTTTTAGAATTGCGGTCAGTGATGAATTTGAAATCAAAGGAGAAAGCCTGAACTTTATGCATTCTTCTTTGAGGGTTTTGAGACTGCCAAAATCTGTTAAGGTAAATGGAATATGCCATTGTAGTTTTGAGAGTCTAAAGTAATTGGAGATTCAGGGGAATTTGACTATACATCCCAAACAACTCAAAGGACTAGCTATTTTAAAGGGGGTAGATAGTGAGAATGTTGATGAAGTAAGTGCCATCTCTCTTATAAAATTCTCAGTATCTATGTTTCTGGAATATTTGGACTTAGAAGGCCGTGATACACTAGTGAAGGTTCCAACAAGCTTTGGCTAGTTATAGTCTCTAACTAAATTAAATCTAAGTACATGTAGTAATCTCACTACACTTCCTCACAACATTGAAAACCTATTTGCTCTATGATTTTTGAACTTATTGCATTGCCATAAATTGGCCAACCTTTCACCCACCTTTGGACAACTTAAATCACTACTATTTTTAAACATGACTGAATGCAGGGCATTTTCTTTTTTGCCACACAACTTTGGAAATCTATCCTCTTTGCAATTTTTGTAAGAACTGGTTGTATTACCTAAGAGCTTTGGCAATCTATATGGTTTGTAGCTTCTTAATTTGAGTGACTGTTCAAACTTATAAAGCCTTCCACAATCATTTGGGCGACTGAGTTGTTTGAAATCATTGTTTAAGGATGCATGTGAGCACCTGAATAGTCTTCCTGATAATTTTGGATCGCTAAAATCCTTGAAATTTCTCACCATCAAAGGTTGCAACAACTTGAAGACACTTAATGGTGGGTTTAGATCCTTAACTTCACTTATGGCATTGAGAGCATAAGATTGTGAATCATTGGATGAAGAGGTAGTGAACATCTTAGTTGAGATAAAAAGTTTACTGTTTCTAGAAATGAATGGATCACAATCAAAGTATTTAGAGGTGGGAATAAATAGGATAGAGCTACCCTTTGATTATCTCCAGCACTAGGGTGAGTATAAAGATAAGGTTCTAATGGTTTGGCTTGAACATCGCAATCTAATTTTTGGTTGTTTAGGATCAGATGAACTATCTAATCTATCAGATTTCCACAAATCAATTAATAAGTGAAGCAAGTTTTTGGATTAGACTGTGTGAATAATATTTACATCAATGTTTTCAATCACACTACATGATCCATCGTTAGGATGCAAGAACACTGTTGGTGCTCAAAATTATAGCCTGAATTATGAGCACTATTGAGAAAATTGAGCCCTATAAATGCTTTTAAACGAGATTTTACTCGATTGTACCTTTGAACCCCATGAGGTGTTTAATGTTTCTCATACCCTGCATTTAGCATGTCTACATGTTCCATGATGATAAACTGACATTTTGAGCCATTCTGTGAAGTCTTGTTTTGAACAATTGTCAAATTTGCATTTTACCCTAAGTGTCAAATAGTGACAGAAGGCCATGTTTGCATCTAAATATCTCGCACTTAGAATTATTTCATGACTTTCTTCTTTGGAAGTGTTTAGTGTCCATACTCAAGAACTTATGTTTCATATTTTAAGTCATTTCAAGTTCGTTTGATTAGGTTTTGAATCCCTCAAAGTTGGTCAGTTATTGTTTTCATGCTTTTGCACTTTGCACCTAATTCGGGGACACCCTGTTTGACGAGCTATAACTTTGACCCAATTGACCAAAATATTGAAATTCCTTTTGCATTGCATTTTAGACATCAGAGACTTGTTATGTTTCAAGTTTCAGCTTATGATGAATCCGTTTGATTAGTTTTCAAATGTGATTCCAAATGGAATTTCTATCTTTTACTAGTGTCAGTATTTGCAAATTGATTGGTAGCCCTGTTTGTGTGCATCATATCTCCTGATCAGTGATTGGTCAAGTCAAATGGATTATACCCCTATGTTTTCCTTTGAAAATACTCCAAGTGTGTCAGTTTGTAAATCTTGATGAATCCATATGTACACTTTTCCAGGTCAATTCCATTTGCAAAAATTGCTTTTCAGTCAGTATTTCCAGTTAGCAAAATCCAAGTAGCCTACTTTGATTGCTTTCCAAACGTGCCCTGTTATTAGTCATGAGCCCAAATCCAAAATTTATAATGTCCTCATGACAAAGAACCAATGCCCCAAGTTTCATCTTCCCAAGTATTCGTTTGCCCAGTTTTCCAAGCCAAATCTAGCCCAATTTGTTGTTTTCTAACATGTTTACTTGCAGGTGATTCTGAGAGGTCAACTTTGACAGTGAATATCTCTTGGCTCTGAATTTGTCATGAGATGAGATTTTATAGGGTAAGAGTTTATGGAACAAAGAATCAGTATGCTAGTTTTTAGAGCCTGGTAAGTTGTTCGGGTCAGTTTTTAAAGGTAGTCAATGGACCTCCTGACATGAAATTGATAGTTTGACAAGAAGTGGTAAAATGAGTTTCAAATCGATTGTTTAGCAATCAAATTTGATTTGAATTAGTATTAGATGTTCAGTTGGTCAATCTGGAGTATCAGTTGTTCGAAAATGAATTTTTTTTTAGTGGAACCCACTTTAGGGTCTGACTAATTGTTCCAAATTGATGGGCTGATTTGAGATCATAAGACTTGTTATTTGATGAAAGGTGAGTTTTTCTCAATGTATGATCTGTTGAGATTTTAGAAATTTATGTTTCTAATTATTCAAGGAAGAGAAAATAGGCCATATCACTTGCATATGTTGAGGAGGAAGTAAACTTTTAAAGATCTGTTATTATATGGGATGATGAATGTATGTGTTACTTCATCGACTCTTTGGAGTCGTAGCTGAATTTATGAGTCTAGTGGTTTGTCATTCTACTTTTGAGGGTGAAATTTTGAACCTTATAGAGATAGCAACACAAAAGGAGAAACAATGCAAATGTTTTCATAATGAAGGAAGTGACTTCTCAGATGAAATGCACTCCAACCATGGAATTTTTTTGCATTTATCTGAATGCCTTAATCCTAGGCATTAGGAGCACAAAGAATGTAACATCAAATGGCTAGATAATGATTTGATAAGCCATACCTTGTCCAGGATCATAGGAATACCAAGCATGAAGCAAAGAGGTGTTCCAACAATGAAAGATGCCCACATTAAGCAAGCACGAAGCCACAGATTTACATGGAGCAGGTGGTATGTATTAATAAAGACAAAAGCTTACGCATCCTTAGGTTTTAAAAGGAAAGATCCATCAATTTTAAAAAGAAAAGCCATTCTTTTGAAAAGATGTTTCTGCGGGCAGTCAAAGGCACTTCACGCCAAAATAGGGAGCCACCAGATTTGAGGGTCAGCGCATATATTAAGGTGACATTAGTATTATAAAATAGAGAAGCACTTATGTATTTGAAATAGGGAAAATCCATGCATCAAAGGAGATCATGCCAGAGGTTGTTGGAGTAGGAGAGGAACACGTTATGGCAAAAAACCCATGGCAAAAGACCCTGCACATCAAAACAAAAGGGCCCATCATTTGATAAGTGAGATATATGCTAACAACAACAGCATAAGAAGAAGTTAAAAGCAAGGAGATGAGTCCACACAATGAAATATAGATTTGGCCTAAATAATAATTAGATCCATCCCCATTTTAATCAAGATCATCATCAAAGGAAGCTTGAATTCTAGCCCATGTGAAGCAGTGACATAAAAAATGTAGAGTTTGAAAAGAAACAATACAGAACGATTATCCCACATTGCTTCTGTGGGGAAGTTTCTATTATTCAGATACTTATGCATACCTAATGTTTGTTGTATTAAGAAAGAAGCCTTTTATAAGGGAAGCCTTTCGAAGTGGGGTCCGATGACATTAGGCAACTATCAGCAATGATGAAATAATTTTAAACCAAACTACATGCAAGATGACATGGTAGGAAATAGACTAAGGAAGGAGATTGTGACACGTGTCCAGATCGAGCGGGTGTTGCTATCTCGCCAACCAAAAGTGCTCGCTAGCTAACTATGGTGACATAGCAAGGGTGGAGGTGGTGCTGACACGTGTCATTGGGCCTGGAGTAGGTGATGATGAGGCAGTGACTGTGCAGGCCGAGTAGCAAATTGAAAAATGCCACGTGGCACTGGTTGACTAGTTAGAACTAGTAAAAAATTGACATGTGGCATGCTTTCCAAGGTGATGATGTGGTAGAGGATGCCACGTGTCATTCTGTCACTATGTCGCTAATGACGTGGTGGTTGTTGACTCAGATAGTGACATAGCAGGGGTTGATATGGTGACAACATGTGGCAGGTGATGCAGACTAAGCAAGCCAATCAATGAGTGACATGTGTCATCAAGCTGGTCAAACCAAGTTTGACCTTAGATTCAAATGGCAAGGAAAGTTGTGGAGGCAAATGAAAAATAATTCTTAAATCATTTTATGCAAAATGGATGCCCATGCAATTCTTTTTAAAACTCAGAAAGGACTTTAATATAAAGTTCTGACCTTAGAATATTCAAAATTTAAAATCAAATGTGCAGATAAGCCAGAGTTTCATAGTAGACAGGCATTTTTCAAACCAAATTTCTGGGCATTTTCGAAAAGCAAAGTATGCCTTATCATATACCACCAAAATTGTGAGAAACTGAATTTTCCATTTCTAGAGTCAGATTATGCACAGATATTCATTAATTTGCGCTATAGGTCAATTTGTGAAATCAAGGGCATTAGTAGTAGAATAAGCAATTTTCATCATGGATCATCAAAAATAGTAAAAGGACAGATATGAAAGCTTGGTGAAAGGTGAAAATGAAGAAAAATAATTCTATGATGTTTTCTTGGCTTTTAAAGGTCATATAACTAATTTTTTCACTTTTTACTTTGAGTTCAAATGCGACATCAGAAATTAGTTATATTTTTTACCAAATATCTAATATTCTTTATGCTTCTAAGAGCCAAAATCATGGGACTTGATTTTCAGTTAAAAAGAGAAGGTAGAGAGAGGCTTTTGATCTTCTTGGAAGGAAATTTTGAAGGGACACATCTCAGTTGCAAAATGAATTTGGGAATTGCTTCCTCTCTATTTATGCTTTCTTCTTCTCTTTTGTAAGGGTTGGAAAATTTGGAAAGTTTTTCTCTGGAATGAAAGCTCTTAGTAGAACTGGCCTTGGAATTGATGAATTCTGAATGGAAGATCTAGGATGTGCTGGTTTTAGACCATGAAGCTGTACTTTGGCTGTGATACCCCCTTTCCATCCCATCAGCTTCTCATTTCTGTGATTTTCTCTCTTGTATGATAGCATTTGTTATTATATAGTCTAGTTTATTAGGTAAATTGTGAGTTCATTTCATGCATTTTCATGTATTGTTTCAAAGAAATCAATACAAAGAACAACAAATGTGAAGTTTCAGTTTGAATCTTGTCTCCATTCTCAGTGAGTTGTAATGTTTTATGATCTTTGAACAAAGAGCCTAGGTCATAGTTGCAGTCCCTTAAGGCTATATGTTGTTTCATTGTTGCTGATAATTCAAGGAATTGTGTAAATACTTCATAGATTCAACAAGGTTGCAGATTTATTGAAAAGGATATTAGGTAAGAATGAGATTTAAGTTGAACATTGATGTCTATTTACAAGGTAAATAGATAGATCATAAATCTAAATATATAAATAAGTATCAGATATCAAAAATGCATGAGGGAGATTCATGAATTTTCCCAATGGATCAGGCACTGATCAGATACAGGGTCATTAAGTTTTTGTTCATACTTGGTTTTCATCCACTTTCCCCCACCCACATAAAATCAAATCAAATTCAAATCATTTTTACATTTTATGTTGAAGAGCTAGAATAGTAATGCCCTCACTCAGCTTCTGAGATCCATAGATCTGCACCTAGCTACTGTAGGTCCATGTCATTTCATAAGTCTTTAGGAGAAATAAGTGTAAAATTTGCTTAATAGATTCAGGGATATGTTTTTGCACTGGTACAATATCATTTGAATCTAAGGTCTACCCACCTAGGTTTTGCAGAGCCTGAAGAAGAAGAAGGGTCTAGCCTTATAGTTGGCCTAGTGTCTGAATGGGCATGTTGAGAATGGGAGTTAGCTTCCCCTAGATGTATTTTGTTCTCATCAGGGTAATTGGAAACTGGTAACATTTTCAAACACCAACAAACACAAAGGAAGATCCATTTTCAGGATGCAAGACATCCTAATGATGCATTCTCCTTTGTGTTCATTGTTAGGATGCAAGAACACAAAGGAGGATTCATCATCAGGATGCAAGATGCAAGAACAAAAATGAGGATCCATCATTAGGATGCAAGACCACCTGATGATGCATCCTAATGATGGATCCTCCTTTGTGTTCTTGCATCCTAACAATGGATCACGTAGTGTGATTATTTCTCCTTTGTGTTCTTGCATCCTGATGATGGATCCTCCTTTGTGTTCCTACATTCTGACGATGGATCATGTAGTGTGATTTGGAAGTTGATGTAAAAATCATTCACAATAGCTAATCAAGAAACTTGCTTCACATGAACCCTCTAAACAAGTCAGTGCTTAAAGTGTGTCGTTTAAACTTGATCGAAGCTGATGTTGGGAAAATACTTGACTTTTTTGTTTAGTGAAAGCTTGATTGTTGAAGAGCTTAGCTTGAAAGACATACTTTGCGGTTATATTTTTTGTGCATACACTATTTTATGGTGGAAGAAAACTTGTGAGTATGGAGGGTGATAATGGACAATTGGTAGACTGGTCTTGGTCTTATTTTATAGAGAAAGAAGAAGTGGAAGTGAGTGTGTTGATGACAATGTGCAATCTTTCTTTAGATTGTAGCAAGCATGTTTTACAAGTAGTGAGGAAGGAACTAGAAAGGAGGATGGAGGAAAGCCATGGTAGGCAAAAGTTTTAGGTAATGTATGTAGAGGTAGGGGATACAAAAGGAAAGAGTGAAGAGTGTATCCACCAAACTCTTTGGAAGCTTCTACCCAACTGCAGTTGTGCTTGCATGCCAACAAATAGTAGAACAAGAGAACTATTTTCATTTTCTCTCTATAGTCTACTTGAACCTAAGTTGAGGTATACAATATAGTCTTTATATACGTGTATTTTTCAATTAAGAGTTCGAATGCAAATAGACTGAAAAAAGGTGGAATTTCAAAGTCAATGTTTTCCAAATGATTACAAAGAGATGTTGAGATATTAGGGAAGGGGGTTTGGGAGAATCTTCTCTACAATTGTACACTTTTGCAAAGTGGAACAGTGATATAAGATCAACACTAGTACAAATAACACTATCACCTACTTTCACATGATTTTCCATAAGAAATTGGAAAACAACCTCAAAGATGTTGAAGAAATTTGGGAGAGGGTGGAAGAAGTGGACCTCCAAAACAACATACATAAATTTTGACTTTGAAAAGTAATTCCAATTAACAAGAATTATACTTGTAAGGATCGTATAAGATAAGGTCATGTGTTAAAAGACCACCTCCAACAAACCTGCATAGGCTCTGCGGATTTAGAAGAAAAGAAACACACCTTTACAAGAATCTTTCTATGTTATCTAAAAACTAACTAATAAACTAAATATGCTTAAATGACCATTAATATAATATTAAATAATTTATTAGGCATGAGAATAGAATAGAAATTCAAGATATGGGCTAACAAGGGTAAGAAAAATTATCAACAATTACTTAAAATAATTTATTGTAAAGGGCTAACTAAGATGGAATATAATTCGGCGATAATTAATAATAAATAAAGAACCAAGGCAACACTCCATTATGAGTAAGTATGACTCTTTCCAAAGAGATACATAAAAGGTGTGACCCCTCAAGAAAAGGAAATCTAAACATGAAGTGGAAAATTAAAAAGTTAAAAGGAAATTGAGTCATAAAAAGTAGAAATAAATATAGACTAATTTTGTGAGAAAGTTTAGGAATAATATTAGATCACCATCGAATAGATGCATATATACCTTGAGGGAATTAAGTGATTTCTCATTGTAAGGAATTTAATTGCATTTCCTTTGAAGGGTATTTAATAGTAGAATCATACAGGAAATTTCTATATGAAATTAGTTTTGAATTTACTAGAAATGGATTGTAAATAAGGACTTTTAGCCTTCCAAGTTTATGAGATCTCATGTACACTAACCCAACATGGATTGAACAAAAATCCTATCATGCACATGGGTTGTGAGGCAAATAAGTGTTCCAAGGATTGATTAAGGAGGAAAATCAACCTCCAAGGTGGACCGAGGCATGGAATGGACCAAAGATCATACCATATTCATGGACCAAGAAGTATATGAGTGTTCCCAAGCCAAAGGGTCTTATCAAGTATGCCACACAAAGATGGATGAACAGAGAATTCACCCATGTTCTCACAATAAAAAGACAACGATCCTTGAGATTTATGTTTAGAAAACATTTCCAACAAATTCTTGATATGATTACAGTAGAAATTTCCCTTGGAGAAATTATTAATTCTATTGAGACACTTTGGTATAGAGTATCTGCATGATGCTCATATGAATTTATATGTTACCATGAAAACTTGTTGATATTTAATTATAATATTTGTTAGAGTAGTTGTTATCATATATTCTTACTATTTAATGATTATTAATTCATATTAATGTAATATCTAAACCATAATTATCTCATATATGCATCAAAATTAATAATATTTTATAGAAGTTATCTTTATAAATGAATTGCATACTCCAACTTAAGTTAAAATTGTTATTTTCAAGAAAAAATCAAGAAGATCCCAAGAAGGAACATTAAAATAAAAATAATCAAGAATCAGCTGTATGGGGTCTTCATACCAAAAAAATGGCATACCCATCTTATCTCCATCCCCATTTCCTAGTGACCAAGGGTTAAATCCATTATGCTTCAATTTATACAATTAGTTTATATTAAATATTCAATTTAATAGCAAGTAAAGTGATGAGTTTAGGGGAAATATCAATTGGGCAGGGGGCACAACATTAGCTACATGAGTTATCCTTGGCTACAATCTATGACTCCAAGCTAGATGCACACTGTTGTTATTGATGCACCCTAACTCAACATCACCCAAGGATTATTTAAATTATTTTGGACATTACCTTATTATATACTAAGCCAATCAAGGAGTCAAGGCAAAAGAGTATACCAATGCATTTGCTTAATTTCATTAGATTTCTAAAGTTCATGCTTATATTGAATAATGCTTCTAAATTAAACTATGTTTGCAACATATCATAGTAATTTTTCAGATTACACTCTGTGATCCATCATCAAGAGGAAGAGAAAAAAAGGATTGTATAAAAAAAAATTGCAAACATTGTTCAATCCAGAAGCAGTATTCAATGTGTTTGCTAGTAAATAAGGATACAAAAAACTAAGTAGGAGAGTGAACGTTGTGACAAATTTTCTTATTATCTACTTTCTACAAAGTGAGTTACTTTACTTAAGAGTGGAATCAAGAAAACCAATTACAACTAGCATAAGGTTTTGTTCTATGGGATGTCCCATGATGATCAAATGGTTTCCCTATTTAGGTGGTCAAAAATAACATTTTGCAAAATAAAATGCAAGTAACATATGTTCCTTATTGCTTGAATAGGACTGTATCATGCTAAAGAACCAGCTAAAACTATTCTATCATTTTCAAAAGCTGATACAACAATGTAAAAGGCATTTTTAATATATGAAGTTCAATCACAAAATTGCAAGGGATTGTTCTAGCATTTTGCAAAAGAGCCACACAAATTTGTTACTTGTGCTATCTTTTAAATATGTAGTTATACCAATTTAAAAACAAGATACAAGTAATAATAAATGTGGCATGGACTTGCAAGATCTTATTCTGAGACAAAAAAATTGATAAAGACAATAAGGTTTTAAACATTAGGCCCATTGTCAAAACATTGTAAAGAATTGATTTATAAATACAATTCAAAATAAAAATATAATAAGTAGCAAATGTAGGAGTAAAACACTAAAATTATTAAATTCTCTAGGCATAGAAATCACAAAAGCATGAAACATACAAAATTGTCATTTAAGATACAAAATTGTCATTTGCACACGTTGTGATGGTTGCATCACATAATCAAATCTTGCAGTAGGCATTAGTTTACAAATGATCAAAAAAAGATCCATAATTTTGATCTATCATATATTTTTCCACAAGATCCTAAAGCAGAATGAGATTCAGTATAAAATAAAATAAATTGACAAAATACAGAAACTAGTGCAAACCATGAAACTTACTTGTAAACTTGCCACCACTCTACATACTCAACTCCAAGATCTAGATTCTCTGATACAACCACCACACTCTTGAATATGCTACCATACAATAGTCTTCACCCTAGAATAGTATGATTCATAGGTTCACTATAGTACGTGATAAGCACTATATTCCCATAGAACTTCCTCCACCTGATTAGATTTCCAATCTCAAAATTCACTGCACCTACTTCCTCTACACTAAGATGCACTGATGGAAGCTTCAAAGGCACAAACTCTTTTTGATCTACATGGAACACTACAACACTTTTCCTACCCAGCTTTAATGACAACAATCTCGGCTGAAGGTAACCCACAACCAGTAGATCCTGAAGACAAGTAGCAGTGAAAGTCACATCTTGTGAAGTCTAGAAGCCCTCCACAGCCATGGAATGGCTCAAATGCAAAATCTTCTCAAACATGGTCAGTTTGGTAGACCTTCAAGATATAAGAAACTTGATCAAACAACCTAAATTAACATGGAAGTCCTCCTCATCTGAAAAAGGATATGATTGAGTTTGATCAATTCTATGAGTAGTAGGAGGATAAAAGGTAGCATAACCACCAATCTCCCATATAATCCTCTATGCCTAGTAGCCTTTGAGTATATCAGAGGCCATACTGTTGACAGAAATAGGAATCATGAGTCCCAAAAATGCAGGGCTATGAATTAAAGTATTGAACGAATTGACAAGGGCCATGATACCCTATGGCAAGGAAATTGGTGGAGCATGTGAATCAAACCTAATATCAAATGCCTCAATTCTAGACTTTCTAGTATAGTAGAACACCAAATCCACATCAAGAAGCCCATTGGCTATTCCCTTCTAAATAAATTGTTTTCCACTCTAAACCTCTCCATAGTAATCCATAGGATTAATGTCACCCACATCCTCTAGAGGCAACCCTTGAGGCCAAATAGATATCTGACCCAACTGAATATAAGGGTTTACAATAATTCTATTATTTTGGCTATGCTTATTCACATACTATAGCATGGGCTCCCTCTGGGCCTCTTCACCTATCAAATCTACATCGAAATGGGTACTCAAATTCCTGTTGATTACATACCTATGCTCATTTGCATCATATATTTTCTTGGCCCCATGTTGAATGGCAAACAAATACTCGACATTATTTCATACATATGAATTATGAGGAACATGATTGAGGATCTGATAGCCTAGGGTAGACTATTGCTCTCCAGACAAAAAAAGTGTACTCTTAACATTCCAGTCCGATGGTGTCTCTAAATCTCCCATTGCCATGACCTGCCAACCCTTGATCAGCATGCTAATAGCAAGTTAAATGCATGCAATGGAAGAGGCATGTAATGAAATGATAAAATCAAGGAAAATTTGTCCTCACCTGAATGAAGTCCCAATTTTTCCCGTGCTTAGGCGAGTTTGTCCTCACAAAAATGAAGTCCTAATTTTTCTCCTGCCTGTGCTCATACCTTTAGGATTTCCCACGAATGAATAAAAGTTTTTCTTTTTTACCCATCATGTGAATGAATGTAACTTTTTTTTTTTACATAAGCCTTGTGTTGGTCAAAATTTTGACCAACATGGGGCTTACATGTAAAAAAAAAAGAAATTTTTGGCTTAACATTCTAACCAACCTAAACTAATTTAGTTGATGGTTGAAAATTTTGGTAGAAAAATGAGGTTAAATGTAGTAGTGGGTGATCACACCACTCTTAATTAAATAATCAAGAGTTATGTGTGGGACTGATATTTAAATGATATAACATACATCAACTCTAAGGATTTAGTTCTAAAAAGATTATATGTGCATGAAGAAAGATGCAAAGGGTTGTTCAGAACTTGGAAGAAATCTTTAAGTTTTGCAATTCTCATGTTACTGCCGAGCATGAAAAGCTTTAATTAAGCTATCAAGTGAAATCTAGTTGATGCTGAGCTATTTTAGGTGATAGTGTTGACTGAGCTCATAGTGGTTTCCAAGCTTGAAGGAAATTACATGGAAGCTGAGTGAGTCAAAATTGCTATTATAGCCGAGCTTACAGCTGTGTAAGCAATGAGCATTAATTGCAACATTTTAAGAGCTATGTGGTCAATTTTCAATTCATTTAACATCATTCAAATTTGGAGAGAGCATGAAGAGTTTAAGGAAAATGGAAGAGATCATTCCAAGTATTTGCAGACTAGATTCAACCACTGTTTGACACCATTCAACTAATTTGTGAATGTATTTATTGTGTGCTGAGCTATGCTATTTGAATTCTTACAAACCCTAGGTAATTGATATGGTGTCTAGTTCTTCTACTACTAAGGTTAAAGAGGGAAAGGATGTTTAAAATTTTTAATTAATCAGTAGTCAAATCAAACAACTAAACTTTAGAGCAATTCATAACATTGCTTATAAACAAGATTGGTTTGATATGCTATCGATGACACCACCAAAAATTTTAATGATTCAAGATGTAAGATGTTGTTGCACATGTAAGGTGGGTAGAATGGCAACATGGAGATTAGAGACTTATATGGAAAATCATGTGAAAACAAAATATTGAAGGGGGTATTTAAGATTGTAGAAAGAAAAGGGTTAATTCATGCCCTAGATTTCCCCAACATTTTCAAGACATAGTGGATAAAAATTTTTTTGAGCAGGATTCGTGACAACTTTGTGTGGTTAGAGGATAAACCTATCAAGATTACCAAGAGGATTGTGTAGAGGGTAACAGGGTATCCAACCCTAGATAGACCTAAGACCATGAGAAGTAATGCAAAAGAGATTATTGAGAAACAACATAGGGGTAGTGTGGAATAAGAGAGGAATGACAATTGACACCATCATAGATCCCCTAGTTACTTTTGTAGTAAGGATAATTACACATAAATTCTTTCAATCCAATAGATTGAATAGTGTACCTTTCATTGTTGTTGACGTAGGTTACAAGATAGTCAAGAAGGATCATACTTATGACCTTGCCAAGGTACAATTATAATAGTTATCAGAAAACTTGGGAGCCATAAGGAAAACCAAGAGTGTATAGTGCAAGTTTGGTTCAATACTTGTTTGTATATTTTTCTGTGTGCGTAACACATTTTCTTCTTTTTATAAAGTTGCAAGGAATAAAAATAGATCTATTGCAGAGTAGATAGGTGAATACATTGAGAAAATTGGAGAAAATTTTGAGTCTATAATGGCTAGCTAATTTAAAGACTTTAAGAAGTCAATGAAACAAAGAATGAAGATACCAGTGTCACTAGTTGAGAAGCATTTCAATGATGTTTTCTTTCTAGTTGATAATAACTTCACATATGTTCAGGTTGCATTTTGGTGAGATGGCTAAAGCTTCTAGTGTTAGGATTAAACCTCAAACATAAATAACTATAACATGCAAATATAAACCATATTAGAAAATAATAGATCAAACAAAAAAGAACACAAGGCATCAAGATTTAATGTGGTTCTCCCAAACCCTAGGCTACTTCCACCAAATAGCAAGTCCAATATTTTATGATCCAATGATTACAACCTAATTACAAATTGTAATCCCTTATAGCTCAATACTGCCACAAGAGCCAATTTTTCCTTACAACTCAATACCACCACAAGAACAAATTTTTGCATCACCTTATGAAACAATCCCTAACACTAAGCCCTTTTATACAAGTATTTTTATCGCTTTAGGGTTATAATTAATAATTACATGTAGGTCCAAAATATTGATAAAATAAGGCCCAAAAAATTTATGATGTATAGTACTTCCTTGATCAATCACCACAAACTAATAATCTCCCACTTGGGGATTGATCTGACTCCACACTAAAAAACAATCTCCCACTTAGAGACTAATCCTATAGCAATACCACTACTAGATGGGCCCCCCACTAGATCAAACCACATTGGACTGTGTTATTCATTAATTGCTATGCAGTTTAGAAGATCGACTAAAGTTGAAGAGGAATGCAACTTCTCCCTTGTCACTACCTTTGCAAAAATATCTATTGGATTTTCATCTATATGTATCTTGTGCAGCTTTAACTATCCATCATCCAAAATGGATTGAATAAAATGGTACTACAACTGTATGTGTTTTGTCTTTGAATGTAGAGCCAAATTCTTTGCAAGATGAATGATACTTTGACTATTTGCAAACAAATAATTATCCTTTTGGGGATCTCCCAATTCTTCCAAGAAGAATTAAAGCCATATCATCTCCTTAGCTACCTCTGCAGTAGCAACATACTCTACCTCTATAGTGGATAGAGTGTTTACCTTCTGTAACCTAGAAAACCAACTCAAAGCTGCCCTACCAATAGTAAATACATAACTATTGGAAATAATCAAGACTAGCTAGGTTACTAAGAGGGGAGGGGTGAATCAGTAACCTCAAAAATTTTAATAGATTTAGCACTTAATCAACATAGTCCATTAACCATTAATTGATCTAATCTACTACATGCATGAGAAATTGAAAGATAAAAATTTATAGCACATGAACACAATATTTGGTGACCCAAAAACCTTCCAAATAGAAAGTAAAACTGGGGTGGGGATGATACCCACAAAACTTCAATAGTATAGTATAAAGTTGGCCTGTTAAGGCTTAAAATGATCACTTCTAATGATTTACCCTATTAGGAGCAATTATGACTACTAGGTCCACCTTGTTAGAGGTTTTACAAACATATAATTAGGTATGCACTCTGTTAAGAGATTTAGAGAAAAGACTATTGACTTTACCCTGCTAAAGGATTTAGAAACTGATTCACCTATTAGGATGAAATAGTACATTTGACTTGCAACATGATTTTCTAATTAGATCCCTGAAATTCTGATCACCTCTTGTGATAGATTTAACTTGATTGCTCCTTATAGACCTTGCTGAATACTCTGCTCTGCTATTGATTCACATTCACTCTTCTCAAAAAATTACTTCAGATCATCATCATGCATATGTTGGGTATGATATAATACATTACATATATACCATTCCAATTCTCATATTTACAAGGTCGACCAAAACACAAGTTAACACAAATATTACTGTGTTTGACCAAATGTAGAAACTCAAGTTCTAAATAGCTGACTTGGTGACCTTCTAATACTCAACGTCCACTACATTACTTGGCATTGTCATGCATTCAGTAGAAGTAGAGGCTTGGTCCATACTAATCACTCAACATAGCTTTGAACTTGGTGAACATTAGAGACTCGGTAGATATAGTGTAACTCAGTAAGAACTGAACACTATGTTTACCTTGCTTGCACTCGGTAAACACTGCTCATCCCATCACTTAGTAGATATTGGCTTCACATGATAGTAACTAATGACTCGATAAATACTATGAAGCTCGATAACCACTAAATACTCTGTGATAACTGTTGCACTGTTAACTCACTTGGTAACCATTGGAATGCTCAGTATGAATTATTAAACTACTAAACTTACTTGGCAACCACTGAATGCTTGGTGAACACTGGAGACTAAATGATGAACTTGGTAACCATACATAATTATGAATAAGTGTTGTCACTAATGGTAAACATAACTTAATGTGAAAAATATCCCCCTGTCGCATTAGTGACAAAAACATTTATTAGCCAAAAAATATATACAATAACACGCTGATTTTTGATTTTTCAAAAATTTTCTTTGTAATTCTACTGTATATACATATGCACATATCACCCCCATAACAAATGCATATCATACAAGGCATAGTACCATATTGTATATACAAGTCTCTCTTCTATACATATGTTTCCACAACTATCTCTTTCTCTCCCCCCTTTTTGAGAATAATGCCAAACATTTATTCACACCATACAGTTCTAGGCCTAACTGCCTGAATATACACTCTATCACAATAAACCATGAAACAAACATCATCCTTATAAAATTCAACTAGTTTAGGTGGAATCCAAAATCTATTGTTCATCTTCTCCTTGAGAGCTTCAAAATAGTTGTCCATAATATTGTCAAAATTTTCTCCCATTTCTGCAATAAACTCATTGATTTGATACAGAACTGGAGTATCCTTTCTCCATACCACT
Organism: Cupressus sempervirens; assembly: GCA_028749045.1. NCBI lineage: Eukaryota > Viridiplantae > Streptophyta > Pinopsida > Cupressales > Cupressaceae > Cupressus > Cupressus sempervirens. Next base: position 432,514,014 of record CM053787.1, on the reverse strand, counting down.
GATTCTTTTGATGGGAAAAACTTTTGTACATAAAAGAATAAACAAGTTAACAAAGAACCGAATTTACATGGGTTATTCTTCAAAGTCCATATGCTTTCCATGTTCTTTTAAAATTGTTTCAACATCAAATTAGCCAAATCATACTCTAAATTCTTCTTCACAACTTTGTATGCTAAGTCCAAAACCTTAAAGGACACACTGTTCAATTTGTTGGATCTATAATATGAATACCAAACCTAAGTTCCACATTAGATACATTATTGATCTTCAGTCCTCTACCATCCCATTCAGCTAAGGTTTTCTTCTATAGCTCATCCTAACCTAGGGTTTTAGTAACCTTAACCTTGTTGAGCATGGGGAGACTAGTAATTCTATGAATCATCTTCTTCATTGTCAAGATGGGTTGCTCTAACCGTAACTAACCATTGTGCATATGGCTCAAAATATACCTAATCCACTTAATTTGGAAATTCCTTGACAATAGAATGTGGGTTAGACCTTTCTCCTCTAAATGCTTATGCTCGGGTTTTAGGGTTCCATCCACACACAATTTAACTAGGGCACTGTCCATTTCTAGGGTTCTAATTTCTTCAACAACAAACTTAAAATGAGTATGAATATTGTTTATGAGAAGTACCTTTGCCAGAATCTTAGACTAAGCTCTATTAAGGTCAAGTGATTCTGCAATTGCTGGCACTAGCATGAAGTTTGGAACTTTCCATTTGACACCATGCACTAACATTTCTGAACCTTTCTTTGCCTCACTGCTACTACTGGTGGATGGCATGATTGTTCGGTGGACTGATAAAGTCTACTTCAAATTTTTTGCTGCAAACTATGCTCAAGATTACTTGGATGCTTTGTAAATTGCTCTGCTCTGGATATACTAAACTTGCAGTGAGAATGAAGTCAAAATTCTACCTTTTTGATGAAAACCTTTCATTAATTCTTGATACAAAGAGAGCCATAATGACATAGTGCTTGATAGGCTGTTATCCACTATTTTTCCAGATAACTTGGTAGAACCTTGTATTTTGGTGACCAAATAAAACTTGTTACTCCTGAGCTTGTTCGGTATGATCTAGCCTTGCTCAGTGAAAATTGATGTTAAACTTTCTATGATCCCTCTATATTTGCAATACTAATTTGGATATTTTTCTTTCATTCATTGGAACTACTTAAGATGTGGCTTGAAGATATAGTTCCATTTCTTCCTTAAGAACCTAATTGGGAATGGTGGAGTCACCCACTTCTTGAGTGACATGACCATCATTTGAATTGGCTTGCTCGGTAGATTTGGGACTCCATTGCTATCTCATCTGCTTCCTGATGTTATCAGCTTCGACTTTCTTTTCATCTTCAACTCTACCTATATTTATGCAATTCTTAGCTATATGACCAAGTTCAGTGCATGTATAACATCTTATTGTTCTATCCTTCTTTCTCAAGTGATGCCTTGCATAGTTTATGCCAATGTGTCCATATTCTCCACAATAATGACATCTACACCAAGTATTGTAGTCCCAACCAAATATTGCCTTTACCAATTGTTCAGCTGGATTCAATAGTTTAGATTTTCATTTAGATGCCTTGTGACCTTATTTCTTGCATTTTTGACATTTGCCTTCAAACTTTGGTTTCTCCTTGCATTCATTGGCTTTATGACCATGCTGACTACAATTATAACATTTTTCATTGAATTTTCCCTTTCCATTGCTCCAACATTTATTTGATGTATGACCTATCTTACCATAGTGATTACAAGTAGGTCTTTGATTCCTTTGAGTACCTTGTTTGGAAGATTCACCTTCTTCTTTGTATCCAAGTCCTGCTTTACCCTTTTGCCTATAAAGATTTTGCTCACTTTGTTGATTCAGTTGATCCATGTCTACTTGGAATTTCATTATTGTTTCATTGAGTTGCTTTTCAGAATTTAGATAAGCTTTCAATCTTTCATTTTTTTTCCTTTTAGTGTTTAAATCATTCCTTAACGTTTTATTTTTAGATCTCAGACTCATGATTTCCTCATTTACATTGGAGAGCTGATTGATAAGATTCTCTTGCTAAAGGGATTGATTTTGAGTTTCATTGTTGCTTGCCTCCAAGTCTTCACTTGCCTTGTTCCTTTGTTCCAAGATTTCACACATTCTTATTGACTGAATTTCTTGTTCTCTTTTCAATTTTCTTACGTCTTCTTGCAGAGAGCCATTCTTTTCTAGAAGTTCTTTGATTGCCTCATTAGCTTCATTTGAGCTGCTTGAAGGGAAAAAGTCTTCAATCTTTTCTTCAACATACTAGTGGTCATTCATCTATTTTGCAAGTTCCTTCCTTCTTTTTAGGGATTGTGAAAGATGCTCTTTTGCTTCTTTGAGTTGAGCTATGGCCATCTCCAGATCTAACTTCTCATTGTCAATAGCTTTGTCAAGTTTGAATATCTCCATTTTCCTTGATCTTTTCTCAAGCTATCAAACTTTATCCTAAGAAACACAAAGCTCTGATAGAAATTATTGGAAATAATCAAGAGTAGCTAGGTTACTGAGAGGGGAGGGGTGAATCAATAACCTCAAACTTTTAATAGATTCAACACTTAATCAACATAATTGATTCACCATTAATTGATCTAATCTACTGCATGCATGAGAAATTGAAAGATAAATACTCATAGCACATGAACACAATATTTGGTGACCCAAAAACCTTCCAAATAGAAATTAAAACTAGGGTGGGGATGATACCCACACAACTTCAATACTGTAGTATAAAGTTGGCCTATTAAGGCTTACAATGATCACTTCTAATGATCTACCCTGTTAGGAGCAATTAGGACTGCTAGGTCCACCTTGTTAGAGGTTTTATAAACATACAATGAAGTATGCACTCTATTAGGAGATTCAGAGAAAAGACTATTAACTCTACCCTATTAAAGGATTTAGAAACTGATTCACCTATTAGGATGAAATAGTACATCTAACTTACAACTTAATTTTTTGATTAGATCCTTGAAATGATGATCACCTCCTGTGATAGATTTAACTTGACTATTCCTTATAGACCTTGCTGAATACTCTTCTTTGCTACTAATTCACATTCAATCTTCTCAAAACATTACTTCACATCATCATCACGCATACATTGGGTATGATATAATACATTACATATATACTATTCCAATTCTCATATTTACAAGGTTGGCCAAAACACAAGTTAACACAAATATTATTGAGTCGGCCGAAATGAGGACACTTGGGTTCTAAATAGCTGACTTGGTGACCACCTAATACTTAACATCCACTACATTACTCAACATTGTCATGCATTCAGTAGAAGTAGAGGTTTGATCCATACTAATCACTCAACATAGCTTCAACCTCGGTGAACATTGGAGACTCAACAAATATAATATAACTTGGTAAGAACTGAACACTATTTTTACCTTGCTTGCACTTGGTAAACACTACTCATCCCATCACTCGATTGATACTAGCTTCACATCATAGTAACTGATGACTTGAAGTAATAATTGTAAAGCACGCTAACTACTAATTTCTTGGCGATAACATATGCACTAATTAACTCACTTGGTAACCATTGGAATGCTTGTTATGAACTACTAAACTGCTAAACTTACTTGGCAAACATTGAATGCTCGGTGAACATTGGAGATTGAGTGATGAACTCAATAACCATAAAAAATTATGAATAAGTGTTGTCACTAATGGAAAACATAACTTAATGCCAACAATAACCTCTAGTACTTCACTTGGTATCAATACCCCCTGCCAAATCTAACTCAACATATCCTTGTAAATCAATAGTAGAGCCCCCAAATTGTAAACACTTAGTGGATGCACCTCTCAAATATTTGAGAATATTTTTGATTGCATTCCAATGCTCATTACCTAGATGACTCATATAATTGCTAACAACTCCCACTGCATGTGCAATATCTGGCCTTGTACATACCATATAATACATCAAGCTTCCTACAACTAAAGTATAGGGTAGCTTGGACATCTTATCCCCCTCTTCTTGTGTCTTCAGACACATCTCCTTAGTCAACTTCAGATGACTAGGTAAAGTTGTGCTAACAACTTTAGCATTCTCTATAGAGAAACATTGCAACACCTTCTCAATATAAATCAATTTTCTATTCTTCCTATCTATACAAATTTATATACCAAGGATTTATTTTTCTGCCCCCGAATCATTCATAGCAAATGCATGTGCCAACTAGTATTTTATCCATTTAATATGATCCATGTTAGACCCATCTATAAGCATATCATCAACCTATAAACATAAAATAATGCAACTATCATCATTCAACCTCTTAAAGTAAACACAATGATTTGAATGACACCTGCTATATTCATGTTCATGTATAAACTTGTCAAATTTTAGATACTATTGCTGAGGTGCTTATTTCAAGCCATATAGACTTTTATTAAATTTGCACACTAAGTTATCCTTACCCTTGACCTCAAATCTCTATGGTTGTGCCATATATATCTCTTCATCCAAATCACCATAAAGAAAGGCTATTTGAACATCAAGCTACTCCAAATGCAAATCTTCAGTAACCACAATACTTAAAATAGTATGGATAGAAGTTATTTTAATAATAGTAAAAAATATCTCATCAAAATCAATGCCCTTTTTCTGTGCAAATCCTTTTACAAATAAATTGGCTTTAAATCTTTTTTTACCTCCTTCCTCTTCTTTTAACCTATAAACACATTTATTTTGCAAAGCCTTTTAACCCACAGGCAACTTGCATAAATCCCATGTTTTAATTTTTAGAAAAGAGTTCATTTCATCTTTCACTATAGACTCCCATTAAATCTTAGTATCCACTTGCACAACTTGATTATAACATTCAAGTTTACCAACATCAGTAAGTAAAATAGAGTACAAGGAAGGAGAAAATCTTTTTGGAGGTCTACTCATCCTTGTTGAGCATCTAACATTCACTGGTGTGTGTGGTATTTGTTGTTTTGGTTGCTTCACATCATGAGAAATCACTAGAACATCAAAATTTTGGAGTATCATCTAGCACTACATAATCATCTTCTTTCTTCTCATGTTGCTGCAACAGATCTCTGTTCAACACTTTCTCATTGAATATGACATCCCTGCTTCTTACAATTTTATGATTTTGAAAATCCAAAAGCCTATGACCAAATTCATTAATGCCATATCCAACAAATACACATTTCTTTGACTTAGCTTCCAACATGGTTCTATTTTGAGAATCTATATGAGCAAATGCTTCACAACCAAAGGTTTTGAGAAAAGAATAACTCACCTTCTTATCAGTCCATGCTTCCTCTCAAATACCACAACCCAAAGGAGTAGAGGGATCTCTATTAATCAAATATACAACACTATTGATTTTCTCCACCCACATGTGTAAGGGAAACCCAACATGCAACCTCATGCTCCTTGCACACTCCATTATAGTCATGTGTTCAATCACTCCATTTTCTTGTGGAGTCCTTAGAAAAATTTTCTATCTATGAATAACATTAGTGGAGCAATAATCTTCAAATTCATAACTACAATATTTACCACCATTATTAGATCTAAGACATTTTAATTTCTTACCAGTCTTATTTTCAACCAAGCATTTCTATTTCTTAAAAGTTTGAAATACATCAAATTTCTATCTAAGAAAATAAATCCATACTTTTGAGTTGCATCATCAATAAATGTAACATAATAATGAGAGCTACCAAGGGAAGATACCTAAGCTAGTCCTCATACATTGGTATGCACAAGCTCTAATTTCTATCTTTTATTTTCCTTCCCAGTCTTCACAAAATTCACTCTCTTTTGTTTTCCATACACACAAATTTTATAGAAATCTATACTAACACATTTTAGACCTAGTAGAACTTTCTTTGAATGAAGTACTTTCATACCTTTCTCACTCATGTGCCCAAGTCTGTTGTTCCACAACACTGTATCCAAATTTACAATGGTTATTTGTTCTCCCTACTCAACTACAACAACTATTCCTAAACATTTATTTTCCTCTGAAACAATTAAAGTAGAAGGAACAATATGACCTATATAAATATATAAGGTGCCTACTTTCACACCTTTTTCTATTACAAAGGAACCTTTTGAAACCTTCCAATTTTTATCATTAAAAACAACTACACAACACTCATCACCAAGTTGCCTTGCTGAAATTAAATTCTTACTCATCCTTTGAACATGTCCTACCTCATGTAGTAGCCAATGATTACCATTCTACAAACTAATCTTAACTTTTCCCTTTCCAACAATCTAATAGGGTTCATTATCCGCCAAATAAACAAGTCCAAAATCCCCTTGGACATAATCAATGAAATAACCTCTATGAGGTGTAGCATGAAATGAAGCACTAGAATCTAACCCATGAATCATCAACACTTTCAAAATACAGAAGCACCGTATCCTCTTCAAATTTGTTACTTACCACATTTTCCTCCTTCTCTCCATCTGGTTTATCTCCTTTATTTTTCTTTTGAGTCCAACAATCTTTCTTTTTATGACCTATTTTACAATAGTACTAGTAGTCCTTTGGTCCTCTTGATTGAGACCTCCTCCCTTTTGAATTTCCTTTTGATTTCCCATGATTTCTAGAATTTCTTTCTCTCTTAGTCATTCTGCCTCAACTTTGTGCATTCAAAGCACTTCTTGATATAGATCCACTTGAGGTCTTCCTAAGTTTTCTCACTCAAAAGAACATCAATCACATCATCATATTTTAGGATATTAGATCTAGAAATAGAATTACTCATAGCCATTACCATGCCATTCATTCTTTTAGGAAAAGAACACAAAATCAAGAGAGCCCTAATTTCTTTGTCAAAATTAAAACCCACAAAAGATAACTGACTAGTAATAGTAGTAAACTCATTTAAATGATCTGCAATAGGTCCCCCTTCTATAATTTTCATATTAAAGAAATGCTTCATGATAAATACCTTGTTTGAAGCAGACAACATTTAATACAATTTCCTTAGGGTTTCCATAAATTCTTCTCTCATCTTTACTTTTGTAATATTAAATGCCACTGATGGTGCTAGGCATAATTGAATGCTTCCATGTACCTTTCTATCTAAAAGATCTCATTTGTCATTTGACATAGATCCTTGATTTTTAGTTTTTCCTTCCAACAACTTCCATAAATCCTTCTGATAAAGATAGTCATCCATTTATATTTGCCATAACTAAAAGTTCTACCCATTAAATTTGTCAACCCTCAGCTTACCCTCATCTACCATTTCTCCCACTCAATTGTGAGACTTTCTTGCAAAGGATAATTGAAAAAAAAAAACTATCTCTAATACCACTTGTCAGGATTAAACCTCAGACAGAAATAATAATTACATGCAAATATAAACCATATCATAAAATAATAGATCACATAGAAAAGAACACAAGACACCAAAATTTAATGTTGCTCACCCAAACTGTAGGCTATGTCCACTAAATAGTAAGTCCAATATTTTAGGATCTAGTGATTACAACTTGATTACAATCTATGATCTCTTACAACTCAATATTGCTGCAAGAACCAATTTTCCCTTACAGCTCAATACCAGCACAAGAACCAATTATTGCATCACCTTATGGAAAAATCCCTAACCCTAAGGCCTTCTATATAGGTATTTTTACCACTTTAGGGTTATAAATTATAAGTACATGTTAGCCCAAAATCTTGATAGAATAGGGCCAAAAAATTTATGAAGTATGTACAATACTTCCTTGATCAGTCACCACAAACTAACATCTAGGTTATGTGATAAATGTGGATGAGGAATCTACAACAATTACTACTTTATTAGTAGAAGAAGTAGATAATAATGCTACAACCTTTGGTAATTATGATGTAGCCAAGTCAAAGATAACTATGGACTTGAAGATAGCCTTTTTAATAAGGAAGAAGAACAAAATTGTTAAGAAGATCAAAGAAAAATTTGGTGAAGGAGTAGAAGAAGATGAAGAAGAAGATGAAAATGAAGATGATGATGAAGAAGGTGAAGATGTACTAGCCCAAGCACCACTAGCCATTATTCAAGGTCAAGGAGAAGACTGAAGTAGAGAGGAAGAAGAAATTGAAGAAGGTTTTGAGGGAGAAGAAGCCAATGAAGCACCTATAGCTAAAGAGAAGAAAAAGGAAGAAGCTAAAGCTCCAATAGTTAGCAAACCCAAGAAGGTAGTAAAAAATACACAACCTAAGTCTATAGTTCCTACTACTAGGGCTAGTACAACAACTGCTTCTAAGAAGGTTTAAGAAGTGGAAATTTAAAAGGAAAGAGAACCAAGACAACTATACAAGAAGATGAGTTTAAGAAGAGACAAAGGAGAAAATACATTTATCCACCTAAATTAGATGAGGAGAGGACACAATTTAATCACAATAGAAAATTAAAAGTGGTAAGTCATAGTCCTTCTTCTAATTTGGACAATTTGTGTGAGAATATAAGGAATAATGGTAACTTATCGGGATTTAGACATATTGAGTTTGATAAACTTTGAAAGATTGAGATGAACCAAGTGGAAGATTCAATATATGACATGATGGTAACATTCAAGAAAAATCCAATCGATCTTTCCAAATCTATACCCAAGAGTCTATATGACAGAGTTGAGCAAAAATGGTAGTTTAATCTCAATACAGAAAGGCAAATTAGAGAGACTACACTAGCAAGTGTGATGCTATAATTGGATAAGACTAAAATGAAAAAGGCCATTAAGAAGTATATAGGGAGATTTTCTCCTAAATATAGGGCATTTAGTATTTTGCAAAATGACATTGAGAATGTTGTTGACACTGAGAATGTTATTTAGAAGTCCACTCAAATATGGAAAGAAATATATGGACTAACAAAACCTAAGGAAATTGAGAAGACAACTATTGAGGTAGGTGAAGACAAAGGTAAGAAAAAAGTAATTGAGGTTACTGAAGATGAAACTAAAACATATGCACATGTGGAAGGCACCAAGAAGAATGCAGATACATAGGCAACAAATTAAGTTGAGCAATAATAAAAACAAAGTATATTGGATATACAAATGTTGAGTGCCAGTCCACAACATGTGATAAATATAGACACAAATATAGTGAAGATCAAGGTTGTTTCTAAAGTATATATTAGAAAATCAATCCCCTAACAAAAGAGCATATGAAGAAGACATTTCTAGACACCACCACCAAGGCACAACTACGTAGTCATCCTATATTGGTGAGTGTAGATGAAATTGGGAAGGTAGAAAAGACATTTGTAGATGAGGAAACACAAGATATATCTAAGACCCCTCAATTTACTATGGTACAACCTATAATGCCCATTATAGTATTTTAAAGAAAGAGACAACAATGAAAATATCAGCACAATGGTGCAAAATGTGTTAGTATAGGAAGTCACTACAAAAGATAAAGATGGGATACCAATTCAAATAGGTTAGGAAGATACTTCTTGACCTACAATAAAAACTCAAGGTACAACTAAGATTGGCAAGAAAGAAAAGGATAAGACTGAAGAGTCAGTATTGACTACCAAGCCTAAGGAGCAATTAGCAATATAAACATTGGTTAATTTGCTAGAAACTGCTACTCCACCAAGTCAAGATCTTCATAGGTTGAGTGTAGAAGCTACACCACTACAGTCATCAAATCCTAGTACTAACACATCCAAGATAGATGAAGTTACATACTTTGGTGATATCAACTTGGATGAGGTGATTGTGTTGCCAAAGTTTGATCTTGCAATATCACTATTGAACAGATGAGCATACTTTAAGATGCTCTTGAAAGGAAAAGGAACCAAGAAATACTCAAAAGAGAGCATAAGTGGAAGCAAGAATTACAAGATATTAAGGACATTTTTCTTGATGCATTCAGCCTACCTGCATCTAAAGAAGACAAGCCTATCATGGATTAGTTGGAAAATATAATGGAGAAGATTAATGATATAGATCTGGATTCAAATGTTAAACTACTTGAATGGTCTGAGAGGAAATTTTAATGCAAAGTCAATCAAAAGATATCAAGTGCCATTACACTTAGTCAAGTTGAATTAGCAACCAAGATTGACAATGTAAAGAAAGTATTAGAGAATATTTTCTCTCTTTACACCAAGTTGTGTGATACAACTTTGTTCACACACGAAGTGTAGTGACATGTTGAAATTTTGGAAGGAGATATGAAGCTAATAGGTACTACCCTACCCAATTCTCTAGCTTAGAGTCAAAAGCACTTCAAAAATTTGATGAACTCCCAAGGTCAGTTGGTAGCTCTACATGCTCAAGATGCAAACATTTTGGCTACACTGATCAGTATCTAGTCCATGTTGACCCCACACATGGAGATACTACACAAAGAACTAGTCTTTGCAAAAATAGTGATGAAGAAAGATCCACATATTTCTACACATGAAGGATTAGTTCACCTTGTTGCCAATTTATCTATCCAAATTAAATCATTGGAAGTAGCATGTGATAATTGGGATGTAACTCCAAAGATAATACTTGAGGTCCATAAAACTTTCTTGGACAAACACACTATATGTGTATAACCCTTTTCCATAAGTGTCAAAAAGGGGGAGACATAAGTTTTGGAGAGAAATAAGAAGAAGAAAAAGGAGTCAAAGACATAAGCAAAGCACAACATAATTCAACATATGCATATTTACTTAGCAGGAGTATTGGTTCAGATTCAACACAAAACAATCAACTCAGGAGGAGTTATAAGATTTTGAGGTATGAGTGTTAAGTCAAGTTTTGCAACATTTTGACATTTTGTACATATGCCAAATAGAGATAGTGAGTATCCAAGTTATGCACATAAGTTAAGATCATTTATGCATGACCAAGTGTTTTTGGTACTCATGTCAAAGGGGGAGATTGTTGATCTCATATTCATTTTGACATATGAGTGTCTATACACTTAAGTCATTTACAAGTTAGAACTAGGGTGTTTTTTAGTGGTGAATATTCATAATTTTGTGAATTTTTATTTTTATTTTCTAGTAATTTGGTTAATAATTTAATATTTAATGCAATCTAAATCACCAAATATTTATTAAATTTAGTTCTAAAATATTTAAAATTGCTCAATAATCTATTTTATTAAAAAATTTAAACTCAAAGATTTGCCACAATAACCAATACATGATTAGATTTGATTCACCTAAATATTATATATTATCAAAGAAATTAAAATTAATTCACCATAATTATTATAATTATTAGTTACTTTAGGGATATATTACCAATATTTGGTTTTCACTATTGATTTAAAATATAACTTAATTATCCTCATAATTTCTATGAGATAAAACATGTTCAATTTTTTATTAATATTCCATGATGATTAGTGAACTTTCTATTATGACTAAGATCTACCAATATTTTCTACTCAAAAATTATGACTCCAAAATAATCACCAATGTAAATAACATTTATAATAATAAAATGAGAGATTCGCCAATAATTTATATCTTTTTTTTTTTTGGGGGGGGGGGGGGGGGGGGTTTCTTAAAGTTTACCCTAGTTAGAACTTAGTTCATGCCAGACAAGTAATGCATGCTGAGCATAACATGCCAGTGCATACCGAGTGAGTTACTTAGTAAGTGCTAAGTAAAAAGTTAGTGCCAAGTCACTCAAGTGACGATCAATTAGTATGTGTCAAGTAATTCAGATGTTGAGTGATAGCATTGAAGTTGTAGTTGATGCCGAGCATCAAGGACTTCAGATGCCGAGTAAGAGAATTTTTGACATAGTCGTTTGTAATGGAAAAAACTACTATGTAAACCATTTTTGAGCTCATTGAAGGATTGTTTTACGATCCTAGATGATAAAAATGAATCTTAATTACAAATCCCTATGTAGTACATGTAGCCAATCAGTTAAAGGGATTATTTGAGTAGCTAGATGGATGAATTACAATTGTTGATTCATACCTAACCCTAAGTCACCTAAATTTTCTTAAGGAGGACAAACCCTAAACTTTGTAATAAATGTGGAAGGAGCAAAGAGAGAAGTTTGAATACATAAAAAAAACATTAATGGTGGCTAAGGAGTTTTGAATTGAGAAAAATTGTAGAATTAATTAGAGGAGAACAAAGGAAAGGAGTTAGAGGACATAAGTGATACATTTGATCAAAAAAGGATCAATGATAAATGCAACGAGGTGATCTATTATCTAGTAGTAGAGTGCTAACTGTAGGATTATTGCTAAGACATTCCAATAGGTGAATTACTTTAAATCTCTTAACAAAGTAGTCTTAATAGGCTGTTATAAATCCTTTAATAGGGTGCTTACTTCATTGTAAGTTAAAGTCCTTTCACTAGGCACACTTCTAATAGGGTGTTGAAATCCTTTAATAAGGTAAGATCTAACAATCTTGTAAGCCTTTAATAGGGTAGTTCATGTCTCATTATAAAACATTGTAACCTTAATTGGATACACTTTACAACTATAGTAGTGAAGATTTTTGGGTGTCATCCCCACCCTAATTTTAACTTCTCATTGGAGGGTTTCTGGGTAATCATATCTTGTGTCATATATGTTGAATATTATTTACTTTCATGCTATGAATGAATATGTTTAGCTAGCTATTTCAGTTTACATGTAAATTGTGAGATGGATGTATGGTGAATGATTTTATGGTTGAAGTTTTGAAGAATTGATTCACCCCTCCTCTCAGAGTTTACTTTCCCTATTGCATTTCTAAAAAAGTCTTGGTAAACCAAGGTCTGTCAGAGCTAGATCCAATGAGATCAATCTTGTGTCGATCCCATGCCCATAGCTCCTGCAACAAATAAAACAACAATCCTCCTTAAGAGGGTTCTTGGAATTTTTCTCTTAGTTTCCAATTTAAAATTGAGAAGTGAGAAAATAACTCACTTTTTGGGATATATATTCAATTTAAAAGTGAAATATTGAAATAGGAAAATAACTGGCTCACATAAATAAATCCCTTTTTAACCTAAAAAAAATCAAGCAATTCTAGTTAAAAAAAATTCAAATATGACAAAGCTGCTAGTAATTAAAATAGTTTAATCAAATACTAAAATACCCTTAAAACATTAAATCACAATATTCCTTAATAATTTCTGTGACAAATACAAATATCCAAATGAATAGACATAATACTAGTCTAGTCATAAATACAAATGAATCTGGATTTATTAAATTACCAGAGGGTTTAATTAACAATTAAACAAGATAGGTCACTCGTACAAGGACAACATTTTCTAGATATAAAAAACCAAATCACTAATTCAATGTGCCACTGCCAGGGATATAAATCCTTCACAATAAACAAGACGATCAAGTGCAATTGCATAAAATAATATAGTCGAAGCCATAAATGCATTAAATCACATAATTAACTATTTATTTAATTACATTAAAATAATCTATTTACATCACTCATTGTATCATATAACATCTAAAAGAAAGAATGAAGTAAATATATGTAGCATTGAATCATAGTATTCAGAATCCAATAAGTCCACCATATAATAATAAACAATGTATATGTTAGAATACAAAATAACCATATATCATCATAAAATGTCATGTCACATCAATAAGCATCATCATGCAGATATGATCAAACTAAACAACATAGTGTCTATCATCTATGATATTGGCAATCAAAATATAGTATCTAATTCTTAGGTCATCTTGAATATTATCCAACATGAGTATCAAAAGATATCTCAAATCCAAAATATAACAAGGAACTAAATGCAAACATGAGAGACACTACAAATTTCTTCCTTTGTAGCTATCACTTTTCCATTTTTCAAGATTTCTATTTTTTACACTTTGAGTGTCTCCAATTGTAATCCTTGTAAGTCTATTCTTGATATCAAAGTCTTATATGCTAGCTTCAATAATTATCTCAATGTATTTATGACTCAATTCAAAAGTTAATTCCATGAGTGTTCTTTCCATGATTTCCTTATCTATCTTAAATATTTCTCTCCATCTTCCATCAACTAGCTTGAAAAGATCATTGGGCACTATCCCATAAAGCTCACTTGGTGTCTTACAAAATTTATATATATACTTAATAAATAATTCCTAGTATAAATGTTTAGAATAACTGAGAGTGGGTGGGGTGAATCAGTTACTTAAGGTCCTTACGTTCACTTGAACTTTTAAACATAAAACTTTGACTATTTTTCTTATTCTGATGTTGTTCAGTCTCTAATGTAAATCAAAATTATTGTTCCAAATATAACATGCTTTGTTGAATAGAAAATGTAAAACATATAAAGCATTCAACAAAGATTTCACACTAGGATTTTTATGTGGAAACCTGAAAAACCACTAGCAACATGTCACCAATTTTTCACTCTCTCGAAGTGAACTCTATTAGAAGCCATCCCTATTAAAGGTTACAATACACACTATTTTGATTAAGTAAAAACATGTTTTGAAAGGACCTAAAACCTTCAACAGAAAGAAAAGCATAGTATCAATAGAAGTCCAAGAGGAACTGTGCAACAACACCAAAAAAGATAAACAAGCTAGTACAAAAAGCCCTAAAACAACAAATTTATAAAAAGACAACAAAAAGACAACATAAAGACATTACACACTATTAAATGTGACCTAGTTAGACGATTTAATTGCCCTATTAGGAGTGGCCTTGCTAAAAGACTTTGATTATTCCATTTACACAGATTGTTAAGTCTTTCAAATGACTGTTAGCTCAACCTCTATTAAATTTTTTTTAATACAAACTATTTACAATGATTAGAAAGAAAATAGTAGGTTTTGATCTATGTGATTACAACTCACTTTGAAAGTTCAAATCTCTATTGAGTTCAGGTGTTAATTCATTGATAAGCTCTATTCTTGATTCACTCAACAATCCTTCAAGCAATCAATTTTCCCCTTTCAACAATACTTAAGCCTTCTTGCTCAAATTTCACTTATCACTATTAACAACATCTACATAAGAAATCTCTTTTAGCTTTACATTCACTCTCACAGTTTGTGTGTATTTGATCCACCTTTATCTATATGCCTCTCTTCACATACACACTTGCACACATCAATAATTTGTTTGACTCTGTACCTCTTTAAATAGGCAATTCTGGCCTTATCATTTTCCATGATCACCGTAGATCTTAGTGTTTATGATATGTTTAACATGATTCATTGTATCTATCTATCTTCTCGATCTTCTTCTAGAAACTTCTCTAGAATCTATCTATTAGGTCTTTACCTAATCCTCACCTTTAATTTAATGATCCAACTCATCAATCTTATCTTCAACATGGTTTACATCTCCCAAGAAATCAATTGAGCTAGCTAGGAATCATGATTTCCTCAAACTCATTTTCAATAGTATTACTAGGCAATTAATAAGTTTTGACACTTGGTCATTACTTAACACTTGAAACTTCCCTTGATACCTTGCAAAACTAGACTCTAAAGTCCTAGCAATTAGGTCTAATTCTAGTAGGTCTTCCTCAATAATTTTTAGGGCTTAAAGAATTTTTTTTCCTAAGGACCCCTAAAACTAATTATGGATTTGAATACCCTTTTAGAAATTATATCAAACCCCCAAGTTCAAGTCTAAGTTCTAGTTTTGAACCATCAAACCCTAATAGGGCTATTAGGGATAATAGGCCTAAAAGATCTCACTTTCCAAAGAAACTACAAGTACCAGGGCTCTTGAAAATTTTCCAACACTTGGAAAACCTCCATGAAACCTCCACATCACCAAATCCCCTCATGGATTTGACACATCCACTCATTACTCTGAACAATTAAATTTGCAGAATATCTTTACTCATGCACATGCAAATGCAAGGCTAGGGCATCAATTTCCTAGCAAATCCTTAAGATATCCACATGAAGAAATTAGTATTAAAGTACATCCTTTTTTCTTAGGATCTTCAACTATTTTTTGGATTTTCAACCATGGATAAACAAGTAAGAGGCATTTTAAAAATAAAACCCTATTTATTAGCACTTTACTAGACTAGTGAGTAAGAAAGCACTATAACTTGCAAAATACTAAACTTCAAAATCTCAAACTAGATGCATTAGAGCAAGGAATAGAGCTTGAACTATTAATGCAAAATTTCACCTCCTACCAAAGTAGAGAGTCAGTACAAAATCCATACATGATCACATTTTGTCAAAAATCTATCACAATTTATTTCTTACTTTGTCTCCATACAACAACCAAACCAAAATCTAAATTCCAGAGGCCTTTTATTATGTCTCCACAACTTTACCAACTAATCCAAACTCTTGGATAAACATACGGTCATTATATGCAATAATTTGAAAAGTTATAACATTTTACAACAAAAGTTGCAAAAGTTATTTGAAAACATTTTGTCAACATTTTAACAACTTCATAATAGTTTTCCAAATGAATTTCCACAAAGGTCTAGCCCTAATAACTCTTAAGTAGAAGCATCTTAAAGTCCTTTCACACCTCATAGGACCCCCAAGACATTTTACATTTAATTATGAGTCATAAGACAAGTTTTATTGCATTTTTTAAATGTGGACCTCAAAAGTCCTAAATGCCATTTCAAGGTAAACTTTCATATGACTCCTACTCGACATGTCAAAATAAAAATCGTAAAGACCCACATGGTCATCTCACAAACCAAAAAATTAAACTATAGTGATACCCTTGATAGAGCCATGAGTCAAGTTGGACAATTTATTAGGTTCTTCTACACCAAACTCCTCCTGATAGGAAAAGTCTCAAGTCCTTTTAGACACAAGGAGATCAACATCTCCTCCTTTCTTCTTGATGAGTTCCTCTTTTATCTAGGTAGCCTCTAACTATTTTTTTCCCTTCTACTTAACCAAGTACTCAGGGAAACTCTCTTTTTCTTATTTTCTTAGTAACCCTATTGTCTAGAATACACTCTATCTCAGGTTCAATGGCTACGGGTAGATTAGAGAGGTAGTCCTCTTTATCAAGAATAATTACTACATCACTTGCTACTACAAATCCTAAAGGAATTTCAGGTGTCAAATTTGACACATTGAATATAAGGGATAGGGAAAAATTATTATGAAGATCCACCTTATATGCATTAGGCCCATACTTAGAGAGGATCTTGTGAGGGCCAATCCTCCTCATCATTAACTTAGTGTAAATTCCTTTTTGTAATTTTTCCTTGTTGATATGGACCATTACTAGGCCCCCCTCCTTGAACTGAACATATCTCCTTGTCTTGTCCTCTCTAGTTTTAACCTTGAGGTTATTTTTCTTCCAAATCTCTCTCACCTGTGCATCGAATTCTTGTATAGCCTCTACAAATGTTTGTGCATGTCCACTCCTATTATCTTTACCCTTTAGGTCTCTAAGCTCCAAAAATCCTCTTGGATAATTCTTATACATAGTTTGAAATGGAATCTTACCTTTTCTTGTATTGGTAGAGTTGTTCTAGGAAAATTATTCTTGAGGTAGTACCATATCCCAAGTATGATGATGCTCCTTGGTAAAATATGTGAGAAGGTTCTCTAATGATCTATTAACAACTTTAGTCTATCCATTAGTTTGGGGATGATACGAAGATATGAAAGGAAAACTTGTGCCTAGATTATTTCATAGGATCCTCAAAAAATGACTTGCACATTTGGAATCTCTACCAAAGACAATGGATAAAGGTAGTCAATGTATTCTCATAATCTCCTTAAAAAACAATTATGCAATATAGCTTGCATCTCTGGTCTTCTTACATGGGATGAAGTGATAGACAACAAAGGCACTATCATAGCCTAATTTTATCCTTGGAAAATCAAAGACAAATTCTAGTGAGGAATATGAAAAGAATTATATAAGCTTGCATTGGTGGCTGCACTATTACCTCTCTAACAAATAGTACATGTCTCCACCACCTTCCTATTGTGATGTAGATCCTAATTAGACTTGAAGGTTTATCAACTAGAGTTTCTTACCAAATTATTTCTATGGGGGTTAGCGGGTAGTGTCCCTAAAACGGGGTCATGGGGCAACACCCCTATAAGGGTTTTTGACTGTTGAAGCCAAAAATGATGTTATATTGTAAAAGACACCTAATTCTTATTTTTTTTATTGGATAAATTATTCTAGCCCTAATTTTGTAAGTGGCAAAAGCTTGTATAAAATGGCTTAAGGTTATAGATTTCATAATGTATGGTGATATTAAAGCTTCTTGCGATAGTATTGAGTTGTAAGGGATTACAAATTGGAATCACTAGATAATAATTATATTGGACTTGTTGTTGGTGGACATAGCCTAGGGATTGGGTGAACCATGTTAGATCTTTGTGTCTTGTGTTATCTTATGCACAATCTATTATTTTTTGATATTGGTTATATTTGCATTTAACTATTATTTATGTTTGAGGTTAATCCTAACAAGTAGTATTAGAGCTAGATGCTCATCATTATTTTTAGCTATCCTTTGCAAGAAGGTCTCACAATTGAGTGGGAGAGATGAAAGATGAGGGTAAGCTGAAGGTTAAGAAGTTTAATGGTAAGAAATTTCAATTATTGAAGATGTAAATGGAGGAAAATATTTATCAGCAGGATTTATGGAAGCCATTGGAAGGAAAATTCAAGAAACAAGAAACTATGACAGATGAGGACTAGGAGATTTTAAACAAAAAGACACTTGGAAGTATTTGATTATGCTTACCACCATTAGTGACATTTAACATTAAAAAAGTAAAGATGATGGAAGAGTTGATGCAAACCCTAGTGAGACTATATGAAAATATGAAGATGGTAAGAGGTAGATCTATTGTAGATCATTTAAAAGAGTTTAATACTATTACTAGTTAGTTATCTTCTATGAATGTCAATTTTGATGAAGAAATTAGGGCTCTCTTAATTTTGTGTTCTTTGTCGGAAAGCTGGAATGGCTTGGTAATGGTTGTGAGTAATTATGTTTTTGGATCTAATACCCTAAAATTGGATGATGTGATTGGTGTTATCCTGAGTGAGTAAAATTGTAGGAAAAACTTAGGTGGATCTACATCAAGAAGTTCTTTAAACACACAAAGAAGAGACAAAATTATCAAGATAGGAAATAGTTCTTGAAATCATGGGAAATCAAGAGAAAAGTCAAAGGGGAAGAGGTCTTAATCTAGGGGACCAAGAGATTGTTGGTATTGTGGTAAACTAGGGCATATAAAGAAAGATTGCTGGACTTGAAAGAATAATGAAGGAGATAAATTGGAAGGGAACAAGGAGAAAAAATTGGTAAGTAAAAAATCTAAAGAGGATTCTTTTCTTTTTTCTTTAGAAAGTGTTGATGATTCATAGGTTTTAGATTCTGGTGCTTCATTTCATGCTATACCCCATAGAGGTTGTTTTATTGATTATGTCCAAGGGGATTTTGGGCTTTTTATTTGGGGGATAAAGAACCATGTTAGATTATTGGAAAGGGAAAGTTAAGATTAAGTTGTAGAATGGGAATCATTGGGTACTACATGAGGTAACACACCTTCCAAGGCTGAGTAGGAATTTAATTTCAACAGAGCAACTCAGTGATGAGGGTTGTCTATATACTTTTAATGATAAAAATTGGAAAGTTTTAGAAGGTTCCCTTGTAGTAGAAAAAGGTGTGGAAGTAGGCACCTTATATCTTTGTACAGGTCATAGTGGTCCTTCTACTTTGATTGTTTCAAAGAAAAATGAATTTTCAAGAACAATTGGTACCATTGAGTAAGGAGAACAAACAAATGTTTTAGATTCTAATCCAACACTATGACACCATAGATTTAGGTACATGAGTGAGAAAGGTATAAAATTACTTTTTTCAAAGAAATTTTTACCAGGTATAAAATGTGTTAATATAGATTTCCATGAAGGTTGTGGGGATGGAAAATAAAAGAGAGTGAGTTTTGTGAAGAGTGGGAAGGAAATGAAAAATGAGAAATTAGGGCTTGTGCACATAGATGTATGGGGACCAGCTTAGGTATCTTCCCTTGGTGGCTCTCATTATAATGTTACATTTATTGATGATGCAACTAGAAAAGTATGGATTTATTTCCTTATACAAAAATCTGATGTATTTCAAACTTTTAAGAAATGGTAATGCTTGGTGGAAAATGAGACTGGTAAAAGATTAAAATGATTAGATCTAGTAATGGTGGTGAATATTATGGACATGAATTTTAAGATTATTGCTCCACTAATGTTATTCATAGACATTAAATTATTCCAAGGACTCCACAGGAAAATGGAGTGGCTGAATGCATGAACACGACAATAATGTGCAAGGAGCATGAGGTTTCATGTTAGGTTTCCCTTAAACAAGTGGGTGGAAGCTATCAATACTACAATATATATTATTAATAGAGGTCCCTCTACTCCTTTGGGTTGTCGTATTCTAGAGGAACCATGTACTGGTAAGAAGGTGAGTTATTCTTTTCTCAAAACCTTTGGTTGTGAAGTATTTGCACATATAGATTATAAAAATAGAACCAGGCTAGAATGTAAGTCAAAGAAATGTGTAATTGTTGGATATGGAATTGATGAATTTAGTTATAGGCTTTGGGATTTCAAAAATCGTAAAATTGTAAGAAGCAGGAATGTCATATTCAATGAGAAAGTGTTGTATAAACATGTGTTGCAACAACATGAGAAGAAAGAAAATGATTATGTAGTGTTGGATGATACTCCAAAAGATTATGTTCTAGTAGTTCCTCATGGTTTGCAACAACCACAACAAAAAGTACCATACACCCCAGTGAATGTTAGATGGTTAATAAGGCTAAATAGACCTCCAAAAAGATTTTCTCCCTCTTTGTAATCTATTTTATTAATTGATGCTAGTGAACCTGAGTGTTATGATGAAGCTATGCAAGTAGATACAAATATTTAGTGGGAGTTGGCAATGAAAGAAGAAATGAACTCTTTGCTGAAAAATAAGAAATAGGATTTGTGCAAGCCTCCCTGCAGGTAAAAGGGCTTTACAGAATAAATGGGTTTATAGGGTGATAGAAGAGTATGGAGGTAAGAAAATATTTAAAGCTAGGTTACTTGTGAAAGGATTTTCATAGAAAAAGGGCATTGATTTTGATGAGATATTTTATCCTATTGTTAAAATGACATCTATTCGTACCGTTTTAAGTATTGTGGCTACTCAAGATTTAAATTTGGAACATCTTAATGTTAAAACATCCCTTCTTCATGGTGATTTGGATGAAGAGATATATATGGCACAATGATAGGGATTTGATGTCCAAGGTAACAATAATCTAGTGTGCAAATTATAGAAAATTTTATATGATTTGAAGCAAGCACCTTGGCAATGGTATTTGAAATTTGAGAGCTCTATGCATGAGCATTGATACAATAGGTTTCATTGAGATAATTGTGTTTATTTTAAGAGGTTGGATGATGATAACTACATTATTTTATGTTTATATGTTGATGATATTCTTATAGCTAGGTCTAACATGGATCACATTAAGGGGTTAAAGGAATAGTTAGCACATTCATTTGCTATGAAGGATTTGGAGGTAGAAAATAAAATTAGTGGTTTGAAAATTTGGAGAGAGGAAAAATAGAAAGTTGACATTATCTTAGGCTGATTATATTGCAAAGGTGTTGCAACATTTTCTATGGAGAATGCTAAAGTTGTGAGAACACCTTTACCTAGTTAGTTGAAATTTACTAAGGAGATGTGTCCAAAGATACAAGGAGGCTAAGATGTCCAAGGTACCTTATGCTTTAGCTATAGGAAGCTTGATGTTACCTATGGTATGTAGTAGGCTAGATACTGCACATGTAGTTAGAGTTGCTAGCAAATATATGAGACATCTAGGAATTGAGCATTAGAATGCGGTTAAATGGATTCTCAGATATTTGAGAGGAACATCCAGTAAGTGTTTACATTTTTGGGGCTCTACTATTGATTTATAGGGCTATGTTGACTCAAATTTTGCAAGGGATATTGATACTATATAGAGTACTACAAGTTATGTATTTACTGTTGGTGGGGTAGCAGTGAGCCAAGTTTTGGTTACACAAGGTTAATGATTTATCCACTATAGAGGTAGAGTGTGTTGTTGCTATAGAGGCAGCCAAGGAGATGATATGTATTAAGTTCTTCATGTAAGAATAGGGACACCCACAGAGGGATAATTATTTGTTTATAGATAGTTAGAGTGCCATTCATCTTGCAAAGAATTTTTTTCTACATTCAAAGAAAAAATACATACAGTTAAGGTACCATCTCATTCGGTTAGTTTTGGACAATGGATAGTTAAAAATAAAGAATATGCATACATATGATAATCCAATATATATGTTTACCAAGGTAGTAACATGAGAGAAGCTAAACTCCTCCTTAGCTTCAATTAGTCTTCTAGATTGAACAAAATAAAAGAACAACACAGTCCAGGGTGGTTTGATATTCTAGTGGGAGCTACAGGTTTAGTAGTGCCATGATCAATCTTGAAGTGGGAGGTTATTGGTGTGGAGTTTGATTAGTCTCCAAGGGGGAGATTGTTTTTATGTGGAGCCTAATTAGACTTGGAGATGCAGTTTCTACCTAGATTATTTCTATGAGGGTTTGGGGACAACACCACCATGACGAGGTTAACAGATAGTGCCCCTACAAGGTCCTTTTATCTTCAACTTTCATTTTTCTATTGGATGACTTATTCTAGCCCTAATTTTGTAAAAGGCATTGGCTTCTATTTTTTTTCTATTGGATTACTTATTCTTGCCCTAATTTTGTAAGCAACAAAAGCTTGTATAAAATGGCTTAGGGTTAGGGATTTCATAATGTATGGTGATATTATAGCCACTTGCAATAGTATTGAGCTATAAGGGATTGCAGATTGTAATCATTGGATAATAATAATATTGGACTTCATGTTGATGGACATAGCCCAAGGATTGGGTGAACCACATTAAATTTTTGTGTCTTGTGTTCTCTTCTGTGCAATCTATTATTTTTTGATATTGGTTATATTTTCCTGTAACTATTATTTTTGTATGAGGTTAATCCTAAAACTTCCTAACATACTTCTACAACTTAGGCTAAAAGTAATGCCTCCTTACCAGGTCTAGTAATTTTTTAAGACCAAAATGACCTGCAAGTCCTCAACAATGCTTTTTTTTGGAAATGATTGAAAAGCTCATGAATGAAGAGTAATGGAACTGGTAAAGAATTGTTTCAATCATTGTTTTGTCATTGATGTCAAACTTGCTACTTGCAGGAATGACAATTGCTTTAGTGATCCAAATACTATAAGATGGTTGATTGACAAGGAGGTGGCAATCAATACGATGTAACTGGAGTACCTAGAGAAAGGTTGAAATTATGATGTTGTAATGAAGTATAAGGATCAGCTAAGCCATTGATGAAATAGTGCATTGATGTCAGACACGAAGAATGGGCACACTAGAACACATCAAAGATGTAAGGTCTAGCTAAGTCATTTGTAAAGCCTAACTAAGTCCATTAGAAAGAGCCAAGCAAGCTAGTTAGTGCCAAATAGATTCTCAGTTGAAGTCGAGCAAAGCTCAATTGAGTGTGTGCCAAGTGATCTTTAGGTGCCGAGCAGTCTTCAGGTATCGAGCAGTCTTCGAGTGATGAGTGAAGATCAGGTGCCGAGTAGCAAAAAAGATAATAGGTGCCGAGTAAATATTCAAGTGCCGAGTAGATATAAGTGCCAAGTGATATTAAAGTGCCGAGTGAATTACAATAGTTGAGTTTCATAGAATTCTTCAAGTGCTGAGTGTTAGTAAATCAATAATGCCAAATTGCTACATTATTTTGAAAATCAAAGATCTGCCAGATTTGAGCCGACATGGTAGTTATCTAGAATTTTTTGAATCAGATAGAAGATAAGAATGATGAGCTGGTGGCACAAAACACTATGTAAAATGTTTTTGATGAATATAATTGGATTCTAGATGAATTTTCTAGACAAGAGCAAGATATGGGATAGATACATTGTATCTTACCTAATCTATTGAAACCCTAAAGTTGGAGAGGGAGAATTGAGTGAGAAAAGTATTCTAGATTTCTATTTAAGGAGTCATAAGGTCATGAAGCAAAGAGAGGTGGTCGAGCATGAAAGCATGAGGTACTAAAGAAGATGCTAAGGTGGAAGAGAGCACAGATAATCTGCTTTGATAGGTGACCATAGATATGATTGCATTGGTATGATGAGTAAGAAGACTCAAGGTGACGAAGCTTGAGATGACAAGCTTACAGAGCTGTAGTGATTAAAGCCAAGCAAAGGATTGAACTGAAGTGTGATCTATAATCTGCAAGATATGTTATAAGTTGTATCAGATCAAAAGCCATTATTGTTACTTTCTAGCAATTGTAATAGTTAAAATAAATCCTATGGGCTTAGGTTGGTTTAATAGCCATGTTGTAAATCATTTAATAGGGTGACATTCCAAGTGAATGTTCCAAAGTCCTTTAACTAGGCCCATTCCTAATAGTATGGTGAAATCCTCTAATAAGGTCACATTTAACAATGTGTTGTAGCCTTTAACAGGGCAAACCATCAGAAGTGGTTGAAATCAATTGCACAGTTATTTTGTGAGTATCATCCCCACTCTAGTTTTACCTTCTTATTCCTAGAGGGTTTTTGGGTTATCAAATTCTCAGTATTATGGTATGATGCATGTTTACTTTTCATAGTTGTTTAAATGTTCAAAGTGCATGCATGATAATTTCAGTTATGCACCATTAAGGATTTGTAGAAAAAGTTGCATTGGACCTTGAATAATTGATTCACCCCCCCCCCCTCAATTATTCTAAAGAATTATAACATCTTTTCTCTTATAATGTTCTCCCTCATGGGTCATTTAGGGATACACAACTGGTTTCCTTTGAATAGTAAACCCTCTTGGAGAATGAAATTAGAATAATTCGTTTGAATTTTTTTTCTCAAACTTAACACAAACCTTATAGACATCCTTGAAGTCTTCATCCTCTACATAAATATCTTTCAATGTATCCATGCCTACACTTTGGAGCTAAACCTCTTGGATTGTGAGTGCCCTCCTTCTTAAGGCATCTGCTTCTTTGTTGGTTTGTCCCCTCTTATGTTTGATGATGAAATTGAAATCTTGAATTCTCTATACCAATTTTATGTGCCTATGGTTGAGCTTATTTTGTCCATTCAAAAAATGAAAGGCATGATTATCAATAAAAACAATAACCTCTTTAGGAAATAGGTAATGTGTCTATTTCTAAAGAGCTTGCACCATGTCATAGAGTTGTAAGTCATATTTTAAATACTTCTTCTTGCAATCATTTATCTTCTCACTAAATAATGCCACTGGTCTTCCTTCTTGGTTGAACATTGCACCTATAGCCACTCCACTTGCATCAAAATCAATGGCGAATACTTTGTTGAAATTAGGTAACACTAAAATAGGGTACTTTTCTATCTTCTCCTTGAGGTATTGAAAAATATTCTTCGTGTCTTTTTTCCAAACAAATTTTACACTCCTTCCTCTCTTGATAGTATCTAATATACGAGCAAAAACCTCGTTGAAGTTCTTAATGGACTTTCTATAATAGGTGGCTGAGCCATGAAAAATTATCACCTCTCCTATAGTCTTAGGTGATGGCCAATTCAACACAGCTTCTACTTTCAATGGATCCATCTTCAAGTCCCCTTTTGATACTATTAAGCTTAAGTATATGAATTCCTTCTTTAAGAACTCACATTTTTCTAGGTTTATCAATAACTTCTACTCTTACTACGTCTTCATGACCCTTTCATAGTGTACAAGGTGTTATTATCCTATTTTGTTGAAGAGTAGGATGTTATCCAAATAGACCACCAAAAACTTCCATCCTGCAAAACCTCATTCATTAGTCTCATAAATGTGATAGGAGCATTAGATAGGTCAAATGGCATCACTAACCACTCATAAAGATCCTCATTTGTTTTCAATATTGTCTTCCATTCATCCCCTTCTCTTATTATTATCTGGTGGTATCCACTCTTACGATCAATTTTAGGGAAATATAATGGACCCCCTAAATATCCTATTAGGTTTTCAATTATATGAATTAGAAATGTATATCTTATGGTTATCATATTGAGGACCCTAAAGTTAGTGCATAATCTCCATGTCCCACCTTTTTTAGGAGCTAGCATAGTGGGTACTATAAAAGTGCTCAAGATCTTCCTAATCAACCCCTTATCAAGAAAGTCTTGTACCTTTTTTGCCACTTCTTCATTTTTTTGTAAGGTAAGTTTGTATGCAACCTTGTTAGGTAGTAATGCACCAATAATGATGTCCATTTGGTGGCTTATATGCATGATAGGCAGAAAGGAATCTGGCATGTCTTTGGAAATAATATCTCTGTATTTCTCTAATAGATCCATGACTTATTGTGGGCCTACATCTAGGTCAATCTTTTTCTTCTCCTCCTTAGGCTTTAGTAACAAATCATACCCTATCCCTTCCTTTGTAAGAATCTCCAAGAACTTTTTTTTCATTGACCAACATTACACTCTTACCCACATGTTTATTACTCTCTTCCTCCATCAAAGATTGTATCGTATAAGTGAACCCATCCTTTTCAAAACTATATGATTTCTTCTCTCCATCTAGATGAGCCTTCCTATCATATTTCTAATGTGCATCAATTAAGACATCTTTTGATTCCTATCTTCAATAACTAAAAAGACATCTTTTGAAGTTAATGTGTGTAAATAATAAGAATTATATGCATTTTTACTTAGGTTATTGAATTTTAGAGTTAATTTTTAACTAATGGATTAATGTTGAAATTTGGTTGATAAATGTATATTTTTCCTTTGTCAATTCAAATTGGATTGTGTAAATCTATGATATTGTTATACATTTTAGCATGTCCAAGATTCTCACAAATTTTTAGGTGGAGATATTTGGGAAGGATCAACCTATATACACCAAGAGATCCAGTCAAGTAAAAAACTGCATGACAAAACTAAAGAAAACAACCAATCAACTAAAGCATGAATGAATACATTTATGAATGACTGGCACATGTTTGTTGGACTTATTCTACTGAATA
The DNA here is from genome assembly GCA_028749045.1 of Cupressus sempervirens. NCBI lineage: Eukaryota > Viridiplantae > Streptophyta > Pinopsida > Cupressales > Cupressaceae > Cupressus > Cupressus sempervirens. The sequence goes on along the minus strand of CM053787.1, from coordinate 432,486,975 downwards.
AAACTAATAGTTTTGTCCTCTTCTATTTCAGTCAATCATGTACAAGGGGATTAATTTTATTTTTTTTGAAATAAGAAATATTATATATGCTTCCACTACTATGTTTAAGGGGGGCACCACTACTCTATTTTCAATATGCAAGTTGTAATAGTTTCCTGGGAATTAGTTGAATGTTCAATAGTTTAGGAAGCTCATTTAGGAATTATGTTAGTATTTCATAGTTGTAAGAAAAAGCTTACGTTCATACTCAACATAGAAGCTTTGATAATGGAAGAAATCTTTTTAGACCTTATTCATGTTTTGGATGCATTGGAAATGGAAATTGTTTTACTCAAATGGATCATGATGATAAGGTAGACTCTATTACAATATTTTAGAATTTTTTTTACTCTATTTAATATAAATTGTTTCTATTTGCTAAGTATAGAACGTGTTAAAATAGAAATTTGATTTAAGTTGATAATTTTTAGTAGATAAAGACATGGTAAAAATTGATAAAGACTATTTAGAATTAGATTACTTGTTGTAGTTCAATTAAAGTATTTTTTCTCATTAGTTAGCATCATTTCTTTTTGGCAAAGTAATGTTTTGAATAGATTAGATAGAAACTCTACAATTATTTTAGATTAGAAAAATAAGAAAGAAACATGCTAGGAATCCATTTTGAGTTTTAAAATAGGAGTAAGTTAGAACTTAGAAGCTTGGTTAGGAAAATTTTGGATTGGTCTGGATTAAGTCATAGATACAAGTTAGTCACTATTTATAGTGCAAAAAACCCTAATCATTGAAGTCTCATTAAATGATCCTTATAGCAGATAACCTTGTACATGCCTTGGTCAACATTTGATTGAGAAATTAAATGATGAAAATTTACAAAACAATGACTTTGCACATCATTTTTGGCATTGTTGCCTCAGATTAACTGTATGAATAGTTTTAAGGACTTTATCGATTTAAGCTATCTATGTTTATAGGGATCTTGTGTTAAAAAAATTTGATTAGACAAAATGAATGACCTAGAGATCAATTAGGACGCTATTTTCCCCTTAGAAATTTTTTTGGGGAAGGAAACAATCAAACTTTGAACAAAGAATACTAGGAAGAAAATATATTTGGTAACAACATTGAGGAAGATATTCATTAAGAAATTCAAGAACAACTTGGAAATAATCACGAAGAAAACATGGGTGATCACAATGGAGACAATGCACCTCCTAATAGAACATTTTAGTATCCAATAGATATAAATAGGGGGGACAATGAACCTCCTCTAAAAAATATATCACCAGCCAATCTGCTAAATTTTTGCCAGATGAGTTATGAGCATCTTGATCAATTTCTTTTTGAATTTTAAGTTCTTTTTCAAAACTATGATTATACATCTAATAAAAAAGTTAAAACTCTTCCCTTAAACATTAAAGGAATCTTCTTTAAGATAGTTTATGGGTCTTTAACCTAGATCCATTTTAACTTGTGAAGAGATGGAAAATGCATTTCTAGATGAATATTAGGACTATGTAGGGTTAGGGATATGAAGGGAGAAATATTCTAAATGAGGAAAATGAAGGATGAAATTTTGAAGATTATATTAACAGATTTCAATTTTTCCATAGAAGATGTTGGACTGGTTTAATAGATGATATCACAAAGACCATTTTTCTCAAAGGAATTGATGATGACTCTAGAGATTCTTTGAATCTCATGGGTAAGAGAGACATTAAAAAATTAAATTTGTAGGAGATTATTGATATGTGTCATAATTATTCTAGAACCAAATATGGAGTAAGGGGTTATAAGAAAATGGGAGTGTAGCCTGATGTTAGTCAAGTAATGGAAGAAATAAAAAATATTAAGACATATAATCTTATTGATTTGAATGGATAGTCAAAAAGGAGGAATTCTAAACATTAGCTATTTATTGCTCAAAATATAGAGGAAAACATTTTCTACGACAATGCCCATTACATACTATTGAAGTTCGTGATATATGTGATGGTTTACATGGTACAAAGACTTGTAAAATTCTCTCTACTATAAAAAACAAGGTAGTAGAAACTAAATATGATTTAAACTATGCTGGGTGGAGGAATCAAAATTATGGACCATATGGTGGAATAAATAATTGGAATAATCAAAACCAATAGAATAATCCAAACCATTGGAACAACCCTAGTTGGAAAAATTAGAACAATTAGAACAATCAACCCTTAAGCATGCCTTAGGGACAAAAACCTCCTTGGCAGTAGAATCAAACTCCTCGGCAAAACCCAAATAATCAATGGCAACCTACACAACATTAGAATCAAAAATTGTAAAGTAATTAGAATTTTAATAAGCAATAGACACCAAATACAAATCCCTTGTTAAATAAACCAAACGAGAAAGGAAATGGACCTCATAGTCCTTACCAACTAGTGCCTAATCCAAGGAATAGACAAACCAATGTTGTTGATAAAAATCCTCCTAGTCTTAAATTCATAGAGGTAAATGACATGTACATTTAATAAATGGAAATATTTCTATATCAACTTATGTCAAACATAAGAAAAAAGAGAAAAATGAAGAAACCAATAAAACCCTGATAACTAAGCCTCAAGAAGATTAGACTAAGTTAAGAAAGGTACCCTACCCTAAAAGGTTTAATGATTAGGAAGCACACGATAATTCCAAGGAAGATCATGAAGATATGTTGGACTCAATTATTGAAGGAATTGAAGAAAATAAACATTTAAATTCCACTTGTACAAGCTATCAAGGATATTCCTAAGATCAACAAATTGATTAAATTATTATGCATAAATATTCCCTGAAGAAAGAAAAAAATGCCTTCCATAGTCCAAGTGGGAACTAACATAACAAATGTTTTATCTGGAAGACTCTTGGCACAAAAAATTAGTGATGTAGGGACACCAATGATTACATTAAAGATTGGACAAATAAAAGGTAAGAATGTCTTGATTTACTTGGGATCAACAATTAATATAATAACAGCTAACATAGTAAAATTCTTGGGACTTACAAACATACAACCCATGTCTATTGTGTTGATGTTAGTTGATACCTCTACTACTCAATTGAAAGGAAGCCTAGAAGACATCACATTGACTATAGAAACATGGGATTATCTTGTTGAATTTTTAGCTTTAAAAGAAAGAAGGAATGATAAGGGGTATCCGATAATTTTGGGATGTCCTTGACTTGTAACAATAGAAGCTTTGATAGATTGTCAATCTGGAAGCATAAAAATATCAAATGGATTAATATAAAAGGAATTATCATTATTTCCATCAACAAAACCTACACTTATCAAAATTCTTCCTAGTGGGTGGATGATGAGAAAGAAGACGATGAAAATAGGGTAGTACATTTAGCAATGATAACATTAAATTAGCATTTTAGAGACTTTCAAGAAATTTTTCAAAATGATTTGAGAAAAGAAGAGGAAAGGAATCGTAACCAAGAAAAAATTGAACAAGAAAATATGTTTTCACATCATTCTCATCAAGAAATATGCCCTCTAAACTCATTGATAAAATAAATTCAAGATGAGAGTAATGGAACAAAATAGATTTACTTACAAAAAGATAAACCTCTCCTAATCAATGTACATTTAACATGGACTTAGGATAAGAAACTCAAATAGGTGCTAACACAACATACTCAAGAATTTGCTTGGAATTATAAGGATATGTATGGTATACGTCCTGAAGTTTGTATGTACCATATATACACTAATAATGTTAAGCCAATTAGATAAGGAAAACAAAGGCTAAATCCAAATTTAAGAGAATTTTTCAAAGAAGAGATTTGAAAACTATTGAAGGTAGGGTTTATTTATCTAATATTAGATAGCCAATAGGTGTCTCCATTGGTTATTTTTCCAAAAAAAGAATGGAAAATGGAGAGCATGCGTTGAATATAGAGAGCTCAATAAGGCTACTAAAAAAGAATACTTTCCATTACCCTTTATTGATCAAGTTTTGGATAATCTTGCTGGAAGCAATTAATTTTCATTCTTGTATGGGTTCAATGGTTGCAATCAGATCCAAGTAGCTCTGGATGATCAAGATAAGACTACATTCATTTACCGATAGGGTTCTTATGCTAATAGAGTTTCACCATTTTGGTTATGTAATGCTCCAACCACATGTCAAAGAGAAGTTTTTGCGTTTTTTACAGTGGATCTTACAACTTCGTGTGAAGAAGTTTACATGGATGATTTTACAATTCATGGGAAAAAAATTGACAAGGCTTTGCAAATTTTGGACAAGGTATTAAAAAGATATGAAGATCATAGACTATCTCTCAATCATGAGAAATGCTCTTTAATGATGCAAGAAGGAATTATCTTGGGACATCACATTTCAAAAGAAGGAATAAAAGTTGATCTTGATAAAATTGAGATAATTCAACAAATTGTCACACCTACAAATCAAACTAATGTGATAATTTTTTTAGGACATGTAGGGTACTATAGATGGTTTATAGAAGGGTTCAACAAAAGGGTAGGACCTTTGTTTAACCTACTAAAGAAATACTTATTCTTTGAATGTCAAGATGCTTGCCAAAGAAATTTTGAGAACATTAAACAATCACCAATGACACCTCTAGTTATTAAAGGATCAAATTGGGATGAAACTTTTCATATTCATACAAATGCATCAAAAAATGCAATTGGAGTAGTCCTAGGACAAAAGGACAAGGAGGAAAACATGCATGCAATGTTACATTAACAAAATTTTGAGTCCTCCTAAGAATAATTATACAACAACTGAAAATGAGTGTCTTGTTGTGGTATATGCTTTAAATAAGTTTAGACATTATATAACAGGATATAATGTGTTTGTCTACATTGATCATTCTGCTATGAAATATTTTATGAAAAAAATAGTTTTGTGAGGAAGAGTTATAAGATGGCTATTGTTATTACAAGAACTTGATATGACCATTGTTGACAAAGAAGGAAAGGATAATGCTGTTGTAGATTTCTTCTCATGGATGGTTTTGTAGGGAAAGATGAACCAGTTAATGGCATTCTTCCAGATGAACATTTTTTTTCTATTTCTATGCATTCATCTTGGTTTTCAGATCTTGCTAACTATCTTGTAACATGAAGATGTCCATCACATTTTACAACATTACAAAAAAAGAAGTTGATTAGGGAAAGCTCTAGGTAAGTATGAATTGAAGGACTTTTGTTTAAACAATACCCTAATCATGTACTCAAAAGATGTGTACAAGAAACAAAATGTTATGACATCATCTATGCTTGTCACAATACTCTAGAAGCATGCCATTATTCAGTTGTCCAAATAGCCCAAAAGTTTTTGGGATTAGGATTTTTTGGCCTACAATGACTAGAGATGTCTTATCCTATACAAAGCACTGTACTGAATGTTAGAGAATGGGAAGACCCACTTCCACAATGGACATGCCTTTGTAGCCTCAAATGGCTTTGGAACCATTTGAGAAATGGGGGATCAACCTCATTGGACCAATTACTCGACCTTTAAAAGGGAATCATCATATTCTGGTAATTATAGACTACATGATTAAATGGTCAGAAGTTAAAGCACTTCCACTAACACATGAGGGAAGAATTGAAAATTTTCTATACAAAAACATATTTCAAAGATTTAGAGCACCAAGAATAACTATTTCCAATCAAGAATCTTAATTTATGTCAAGAATGATGGAGTTATGCATGAAGAAATATCAAATAACTCAGAGGAAATATTCTCCCTACCATCCACAAGCTAATGGTTAGGTGGAGGTGACAAATAAATAACTAGAATATTTAGAGAAAATTAGTAACAAAACACAAACAAGACTGGTTAGATAGACTGGATGAAGCAGTATGGGCTTACAATACAACATGGAAGACAACTATTGGATTTTTACCTTATGAATTAGTCTTTGTCAAGACACTAGTCATGCCCACAGAATTCTAGTACCAAACATTGAGACTAACAAGAGAGTTAGAAATTTTATTAACTCAAGATGAGAAAGAAAGAATTCAACAGTTAAATAGGTTGGATGAAATGAGATTATAAACATTGCTTCATATAGAAATAATTCAATAACAAAGAAACATTTGGCATGATAAGCATATGAAAACCAAAAAATTTTAACAAGGAGATTGGGCATTGTTGTATGACTCAAAATTTAAAGATTCAAGGGAAAACTTCATACAAGATGGATGGGGCCATACTAGGTGGAAACAATATATTCTAATGGGGTTGTATAGCTAACTCCTATAGATGGTGAAAAGAAAACCATGCTGGTAATTGGTAGTCAGTTTTCTGAAATAGACCACGATTTTTTTTAAAATTATTAAAATTTAAAAAATATTAGTTAAATTTTTTTATAATGAAGTGAAAACTAGAAATGGTGATTCACTAGAAGGGAAATTGAAAATTAGAAAATAAAGTGAAGAATTTTAGTTATAAAAACATCAGATCACTCCTACCAGTTCCAGATTGCCAATGGAAAAGAGGTATTTTCAAAAAGTTCTAGATTCAATATCTCAACTCCCTAATGGCATGTCAATTTTTTTTGAAAAGTGTTGCACATGTGAAGAAAAGACAAAATATAAATTTGAAAGGAAAATGGTATGCATTTATTTTATTGAACTTTTAATTATTAGGATTTTATGCAGTAATATAAGGAACCTATGTATTTGTACTATTAGTTATCCATGATTAATTATTCTTAGAAATTTTTTGATGAAAATTGAACTAGAATAAGATATAATTAATGCCATGATCTTGCCAAAGATATAAAAAAGAAAAAAGTCACATCATAAGTACATCAAAAAGGTTTTGCCAATTTCAAGGCAAGATTTGAAATACATTATTATGATCTTTTTTGCTCTATTAATTAGAACAGTCACTATTACAAGTACTGATGTTAACTAAAAATGACAAAAAGCCTCCAGTCTATCCAAAATTGATAATCAACATTTTGTCACTTTTGTTAGTTCTATTTTTGAGGATTTTTATTGTGAAATCTGATTAGATGGGTAGAAAAAGGAAATTAAAGACTAAAAGGTTGGAATTAATTGCAGAATTGGAATAATGGTTGCAATGAGTAGGGTGGTTAATTTTTTTTAGAGTATATCAAGGTTTTGATGGATTGGTAGATGAATTTGTTCAAAAATTCATGTAGGACCAGAAAAATAGGCTAATATCCAACATACTATGAGAAAATCACAAACTCAATAAATATACATTGATACCCTCTAGTCTAACATGAAAGCCACATAAACAAAAGGAAGAAAACAAAGTTAAAACTCCCTCTTTCATTTGTAGCTCCCATGTCCTTCTTTCTTCTCCATGTGATGTAGCTCCAATTGCCTATAGTGCATACAATTTAGAAGCAAAAGCCTATGATAATGATAATGTTATGAAATTACTAGCAGAAGTGATTTAAGCTTTGAGACCAAAAAGAGACCAAAGACTTATAACCTAGGGACTTTAAGGACTTGAAGGACCAAAAATGAGAGGAAGAATGCTTAGTTTATAATCAACCTTCAAGATCAGAGCATTGAACTTGTCACCTTGGATATGTGACTTGGCAAGAGATTCCTTTGATAATCCATGACACATATGACACAAGATGCCAAATGTAGGATTGCATGAAGCTTGGAAGTCAAATGTGGCTATAAATGGAAGAGAATCTATGATGCACCATGTGACACCTCAAACCAACTTAAAGCCAAGAATCTATGACAATGGAAGCCAAATATGGACATGCATAAGGAATAAGAATATATGGATTATGACATATCTTAACCAAGTGTAAATGGAGAATTCATGATGTGTCATACCCATGTGTCACAATGATGTCAATATGATGTGGAATATTTGAATTAAAAATCCATTATTCCATTCAAATAGAAATTAGTAAAAAATGGAATTAATGGAGGAAAATATGACTTAGAAAATTGAGAATTTCCATGGTTTGTGAATGATGAAAAAATTAGTTAATATAATATTAAATAATTGAGGATGTTTTTGATTAGATAAACAGGTTTTATAGGGACCTTGAAACCCAAGAGTTAAAACATTAACAAGGCTGAAAATAAGCTAGAAAAGCCCAGCCAAAAGAGTTCAAGTTCAAAGGCTGATAATAAGCACAAGGCCCAACCAAAAAAAAAAGAACATAGAAAAGACCAAGAAAAGAAACAAAAAGAATCAACAAAGGCAAGAGCCCTAACAAAAAGCCAACAAAAGGCACATATAGAAACAAAAGAACATGCAGTGGGTTAGTCCTTGTTCTTTCTCTCCAGCTCTTGCATGACTTGAGCAGCTTCATAGGCCATCTGGTTCTCCTCAACCTCCTGCTGGTGTGCCCTTTGATCCTCCTGGTCCTGACCATTGATGATGTTGTCCTTGTAGGGTCGACCACTAGTTTGGCTTTTTCCTTATCTTTTCCTTCCTCATCTTCCTTCATAACTCTATCTTTGACCCAACCAATTAAAGATATGATGTTTTTGTTAATGGAGCTTAGCCACGAAATCATTTGGTTCAAGAGATTGTGATTATAGATCTTGAGGTTGTTAATCCTTCTCTCTGCTAGACTGAGCCTCTCACCATAGCCATCACTATTATCAGAATCTCCTCCATTCCTATTTTCCTCCATATGACCCACTTTCTCTTTGACCTCCTCTAGCTTATGGAAAAGCCACTTGATTGATCTGAAGTTATCAATCATACTGTTGCGGGCATTGTTCAAGAGGTTCATCATAGTTTCCCTTGCTTTATCTGAAATAGTCACAATCACTGGGTCTATGAGTTCTTCAAGCCACGACCCTTCTTATTTTTCCACAAGGACTTGCGGGTTTGTGGCCTCTCTAAAAATGCCCATTTTTGAGGTCCTAACATTAAAGTTTTTCCAAGCTTTCCTCCCATCTTTAACTTGCAGCTCCCCTCCCTTGGTCTCAGAATCCATTTTTTGTTCCTCAGGTTGGGCTTGAATATGGTTAGGAGAAAGAGGCAGTGAAGACATATCCAGTTCTTGATGCATTCTCTCATCCTCCAGACCCTCCATCTTGCATTTCTTCCCTCCCTGGTCTTCCTTATTTTCCTCTTACATCTCTTTTCCTCCTCTTTTGTCTCCACATCCTCTTCATCATCGCTATCAACCTTCTCATCCTTCACAAGTTGCTTCTGCCCATGAATCCTAGGGCTTTTTCTACTAGTGGTTATGGATGAAGGAAATTTTTTGACTTGATGGGTGACTTTTTTACTAGCGAAAGAAATCCCACCATCCTCAAAGCTTAAGCTCTAAATATCATTTGAGTTTGAAGAGAAGCTAGAACTTCCAAAGGTCACATTCTCAGTCTGAAGGGGGGGGGGGGCATCGCTTATTTTCTGAGCCTTAAAGTGCTCATAAATAAGTAGCAAGAGCCCCTCATGTAGAGCGGGGTTATCAGTGGGCTTCTTTTTGAATCTATCCACTGCCTTGCTCATGGAAGTTAACAAGTAAAAAGGAAAATAAGTTTTACAACTATGTCGAAAATGATTCAAAAGAACAAAGTGATGGGTACAAGCCCAATCAAACCTAGGGTCCAGAGTAATATACTTGATTATAGATCTCAGAACATACCTCCATAGTTCCTTCATGGTATCATGAACATAGTATATGTCAATCTTCTTCAAGGCTTTCATTTCCTCTGCATCCTTCACAAAATCCCGCACCGTGTTAGCCAAGAGCTTCTTGTCCTTGAAGAACTTAAAACCGTCAATTGGGAGTTTAGAAATGGTTGATATCACCTCCTCAGTGATCATGAAAGAAACCCCATTCACCTTAACTCTACCATCCTTTCATGATCCAACCATAGTGTTGGTCACCTCCTGATCAAATCTATGCAGTTTTGTAATGTATCTGGTAATCCTGCTCTGATCCAACTACTCGCAAAGTTTTTTCGTGCTCCTCCATTTCTCTATTTCACCGACCAGCTCCTTTCTACACCTTTCACCTACCATATCTGCACTTTGCACACCCTCAATTCTCATATGCACCTCACACTATAACTGATAGGAACCTCTGTGTATGAGCAGAATGCAAAAAGAATTAACCTTTCGGTCGCTCTTATTGCAAATGCAAAAAATGACCCACAAAGCATCTCGAATAGTTTCTAATAAACTACGACAATTATGATCTCCCATGCTACCTTTTTGGGAAGTACCCTTTCCCCTTAATCCATTCATACTAATAATTACACATTGATCTTCTCCTTACTTCATTGTATCTTGTCCAGTTTGATCATGCTTTTGACATCTGTTGGAAAACTATTTTTGAGATGCCATGTCATTATTTGGTTTGTGTCGACCCCTATATTAGTACACCTATCAGCTACTGAGTTAGTTTCTTGAAATATATGAGTGATGTGGACTCTACTAAATTTGGAAAGAGTCTCACGTATCTCATCAATAAGATTTGCAATTGACCATGATGGCTGAGAGTTGCCTTTAATACATTTTATAATGTTGTTCGAATCCCCTTCAAGTGAAAGATTAGTAACTCTGATTTCAAAAGCCAGTTTGATAGCATTACGCACAATATTTGCTTTCACAAAGTGGTTGGTTTAAAATCCTAGTGGGAGGGAAAAACCTGCAACACCATCGCCGTTTTCATTCCTTATTATGCCTCCACTTCTCGAGGAGCTAGGATTTCCCTCGAAAGCTTCGTCAAAGTTGGCTTTATGCCATCCTTCTGGGGGGAGGAGCCATTTGGCTTCCTGTCTTTTCATCTTTCTGTCTTTTGCCTTCTCCTTTTTTTCTGCCACCTAATTCTATATCTCCCACTTTCCTCACTAAATAGTTTTCCTTAATGTTAGCAAATATTTTCTTCCCTATCGCTATAGTTGGCTCCTCTTTATCTCTAAAGATTCTATTATTTCTCTCATTCCAAATGCTCCAACAGAAATAAGGCAAAATCAAAGAACTTAATTCCTAAAGATCATGCCTATTGAACATGCATTTCTATTGACAGAAGAGATCCAAAAGGTTAAAAGGCACACACCAGCTGAAGCCCAAGTCCTGGGTGGGGAAAACCCAAACCTCCCTGGAGAAGGAGCAATGAATGAACAAATGATTGCTGGTCTCCACCTGATCTTTACATAACACACATCTACTGGGCATAATATGACCTCTTTTAATGAGGTTATCCTAGGTGAGGATTTTGTACTGTAGAGCCAGCCAATAGAACATATTAACTTTTGGAGTGAGACCAGGGAGCCAAGCCCTTGACCAAGGAGGAACCTCATTTAATTTCCAAAGGGCCAAATACCCAGAGGCAATAGTATATAGCCCATTGGCACTATCTCCCCAGACCAATTCATCCCTGTTGTTATTTAGGGCCATAGAGTTTAGCATTATCATAATAGGATTAAGATCTTCAAAGATGACAGAAAGGTCTATCCATCCCTGGTCATTTCTATAGTTACTAACTTTCTACCCAAAATGGTTGATGCAGTCATTCACCTAGACCTCATAGCTGGGGTTGTTCATAAGAGGTCCCTGAATAAAACTAACTATCAGACTAGAATTGGATATCCTCCCCATCTCCCAATTTCCAAGAGACTGTATTATTTGCCATATCCCTGGCTTTTAAAAAACCATTCCAAATAGCAGATCCTCTTGGGATATCTTCACTGAAGAGGGTAACCTATTTTGAGAGCCTCTTTATGTACTTGTTTACCAAAATGTCTCTCCATTCCCCTATGCTATTGAAGATATGCCATATTTTCTTAGTCAAAAGATCCTTGTTGAGGTGAGTTAACTTCTTGATGCCAAGACCTCTATTTTTCTTTGGGAGGCAAAATTTTTCCCAAGCAACTAGGGGATACCTTTTATTCCTTTAAGCTCTCATCCATAAAAAGTCTCTCTGAATTTTTTCCATCCTCTCAACAAATTTCATAGGGATCAAAAAAAGGCTCAAAGCATAAGTAGGCAAGTTCTAAAGGGTGGATTTGACTAGTTGGCATTTTCTAGCCTGGCTTAGAGAGACCCCTTTCCAACCAACCAGCTCCTTACTGAATCTGTTCATAAAGCCATTCTAAAAAGAATCAAGAGGATTCATTCCCAAAGGGAGTCCAAGATAATTAGAGGGAAGCTTCCCCACACTACAACCCAGAATTCTGGAGATTTTCTTCTGTTTGTCCTCAGGAGTGTTGATAAAGAAAACATAACTCTTATCCTAGTTGATGAGCTATCCTGACCCTCTGGAGTAGGTATCCAAGATGTCCTTCATTACCTTTGCCTCCTTAAAAAAAGCCTCCCCTCCCATTATAGTATCATCCTCAACAAATAATTGAGGATGTTAATTAGGAAGAATAATTAATAAAATGACATAGGATTAAATTATGGGTTATTTAATCCTATAGAGAAAATTAGTAGATAATTGGCCAATTTAATTAAATAAGTGCAACAATATCCTTTGATGAAAATGTGACAATTATGCAAATTGACTAGGATGACGATAGTTAGACCAAAGACATGGTCAAATTGATTGATTTCTTAAAATGGATAAAATGCTAAGGACACATGACATTAACTAATGACATGTAACACTTAATCGATGTCATAAATGCTACAAGATAAATGTTGATTGATATGGTTGATCATAATAACATTGATGAATGCTATCAATGTTATTAAGTGATTGATAATGACATGATTTAACACTAAGAGACTTGAAAATGTCAAATATTAGATGATATGAATGATAGTTTGACCTGGCACTGAGAGCCATGATAGTACTAAGCTTAGATGGATAAGATTTGATAGATCGATAGATTTACAAGGCACTAAAAGCCACAACAATTCCAAGGATTGGATAGATAATGATTGATTTGGGATGTTTAACACATTCTAGGTTGATTAAGACTAATTTCAAGTGATTCTACGTTGGGTGATTTTAGGTTGATTTGATATGATGTGAAAGAGGATATGAATGATGATGAATATTGTTGAGATATAATCAAGTTGACCAAAAGATCAAAATAAGTAAAATGAGGAAATGGGACAAGTTAGAAAGAAATAGCGATGAAACCGTAGACTCAAACCATTTTTGAGAGTCTACATTTTGCCCCTCTTTGATACAATGTGATTTAGAGCATTGTGTCAAACAAGACTGAGGTGAAATCCACAACAACATGCCCCAATAGGGATGATATATATAGTTTTGCCCCTCTTTGATAGAATGTGATTTAGAGCATTATGTCAAAGAATGCTGATGAGAAAGACACAACAACATGCCCCAGTAGGGATGATATATATGGGTGCCCCCTTTGATAAATTTACTAAGATAAGCATATGACAAGTCAATTTATCGACAATGAGAAGACAAAACCATAGCAACTGATGGATCTCAAATCAGAGCTCAAATGTGAAAGTTATGAGGTCTAGAGTGTAGAATAGGGGTCAATTAGGGGCCCAAGAGTAGTTTTAGGGGTTACCACTCAATAAGGTGACAAAATGATTAACATGATATGTCAATTTATTCATAATGAAGATACAAATCCAATGCAACTAATGGATTGAAAATCAGAGTTGAAACACAAAAGTTATGGGCTTTAGAGTGCAACATAGAGGCTTTGGGAGTAGTTTTGGCCATCTAACTACCCCAAGTGTTCCTAGTGTGCACTTGGTAAGACCAAGTGTGCTATGATAGTGCCAAGTGTACCCTAGGCCCACTTGGGAAGCCCAAGTGCACTCAAAAAGGGCAAAATGTGCTCAGAAGCCTAGAATGGCTCAAGATAGCCCCAAGTGCACTTAGATAGTACTAATTGTGCCCATGGTGCTCTTGGGGCCCAAAATGAAAAAATTGGTAGTTTCTAGGTGTACTTGGTAGACTAGGTGCAGATTGTGGAGAAATGGGCCCTAAATAATATCTAGAAACTAAAATTTTGAACTCTACATTATCAAGTGTGCTAAGAGAGTGTACACTATGCCCATGGTGTAGTTGGGGCCCATAAGGGTGTAGTTGGTTGTTTCTAAGCATAGTTGGTGAATTAGGATCAATAGATGGGTGTTATGGTGGCTCTTAGGCCCCCAAAACTACTTCCTAGAGGTCCCAAGTGTGTCCTAATAGAGTAGAGTGCACCGTAGGATAGCAAGCTAATAGAATGTATAAAATGATAGAATATAACCATGTTATCAGAACCCCTCATTAATCTAGATGTGATAACAAGGTGCAAATAATCATTATAACCTTCCAAGTGAGCTCCTTCCTTGCACCTACAAGCACAAAAAATAAGAAATCCAAGTTAGTTAAGCATGTTTCATTTCAGTTCACCAATTGAAGGACCAAAAAATAGGCTAATATCCAAGATACTATGAGAAAATCATAAACTCAATAAACATACACTGATATCCTCTAGTCTACCATTAAAGCCAGATAAACAAAAGGAAGAATGAAAAGTTAAAATTCCCTCTTTGATTTGTAGCTCCCATGTCCTTCTTTCTTCTCCATGTGGTGTAGCTCCAATTGCCTATAGTACATGAAATTAGGAAGCAAAAGCATATGATAATGATAATGCTATGAGAATACTAGAAGAAATGATTTAAGCTCGAGAAACCAAAAAGAGACCAAATACTTAGAACCTAGGGACTTGAAGGACTGGAAATGAGAGGAACAATTCTCAATTTATAATTAACATGCAATATGAGAGCATTGGACTTGTCACCTTGGATATGCGACTTGGCAAGAGATTCCTTTGAGAATCCATGACACATACGACACAAGATGACAATTGTAGGATTATGTGAAGCTTGGAAGTCAAACATGGCTATAAATGGAAGAGGATCTATGATGTGTCATGTGACACCTCAAACCAACTTAAAGCCAAGAATCTATGACAATGGAAGCCAAATATGGACATGCATAAGGAATAAGAATATATGGATTATGACATATCTTAGTCAAGTGTAAATGGAGAATCCATGATGTGTCATGCCCATGTGTCATGGTGATGTCAATATCATGTGGAATATTTGAATTAAAAATCCATTATTCCATACAAATAGAAATTAGTAAAAAATGGAATTAATGGAGGAAAATATGACTTAGGAAATTGAGAATTTCCATGATTTGTGAATGATGAACTAATTAATTAATAAAATATCAATTAATTGATGATGTTAATTAGGAAGAATAATTAATAAAATGACATAGGATTAAATTATGGGTTATTTAGTCCTATAGAGAAATTAGTAGATGATTGGCCAATGTGATCAAATAAGTGTGACAATATCCTTTAATGAAAATTTGATACTTATGCAAATTGATTGCGATGATGATAGTAGACCAAAGCCATGGTCAAATTGATTGATTTCTTAAAATTGATAACATTCCAAGGACACATGACATGAACTAAGGACATGTAACACTTCATCGATATCATAAATGCTACAGGATCAAGATTGATCGATATTGTTGATCATAATAACATTCACAAACATTGTCAATGTTATTAAGTGGTTGATAATGCCATGATCTAACATTGAGAGACTTGACAATGTCAAAGATTAGATGATGTGAATGATAGTTTTACCTATCATTGAGAGCCATGATATTAGTAAGGTAAAATTGTTAAGATTTGATAGATTGATAGATTTCTAAGGCATTGAAAGCCACAACAATGCCTCGGATTAGATAGGTGAATTGATTTAGGATGTTTGACACATTTTGGGTTGATTAAGACTGATTCTAGGTGATTTTGGGTAGATTTGCTATGATTTCATGTTGATTTGATTTGATTCTGAGTTGATCTGATATGATCTAAAAGAGGATACAAATGATGAAGAATATTGTTGAGATATAATAAATTTGGCCAAAAGATCAAAATTAGTGAAATGATGAAATAAGATGTGTTAGTATCAAATAGTGATGAAACTATAGACACAAAGCATTTTTGAGCATTTACACTTTCATGTAAACATTACTAAGGTTTGTGGATGAATTGTTCATATTACCATAGATATTATAAGTAAGCTCTTTGGTATACTAGATGAAGGGGAAATAATTACTAAATAAACCATGAATTTGGAAGAATTGGTTGATTATTTTTATAATGCTTAGGAAGAGAATAAAATAATAGAATTGGTCAAAAGAAATGGTAACATGAAAGGGGTGAATAGAGTATCATTTCTATAACCATCACAAGCTCTAGTGGTAGTGTTGCTGAAATACTTCACCTATGAAGGACATCATGGAATGTGCTTGGCCCTACTTTGAAAATATTGTGGCATGTACAATATGGTGAATAGAGGTCCAAATTGGAGGTGAATTTTCCATAATTTATCTTTCATTAGTTATCATCCATAATCCCTAAGGCCAAGATGAAGAAAAAAGAGGCAAGATTTCAATCCCTAATACATTTGATTATTAAACATCATTTAGTATTAGATGGTATGGGAGAAGCATCTTGGTATGAATTCTTAGAAAGGAATGTATCAATACTATTTCTAAGGTTAAAAATGTTAAAATGATTCAAAGAGAACCCAAAGTTCAATCTACACAAAAACCTAGGGTTCAAGAGAAATAAAAGCCTAGGGTTAGGGAGATACAAAAACCCAAGACCTAGGAAAAATATAAGTCTAAAAGTGAAAGATTAAAGGAGAATAGGGAAAAGTAAAGACTAAAGAAGAAAATACCTATTGTGACTCGGTGTTCTCCAAGATTTTCTTCAACTCGAGGAAAACCCACAACATTAGATACCCAATTTAAAAAGAAAAAAAAAATTATGGGAAAAAGAAGATTGTGAAGGATAGAGTTGAGCAGGAATAGAAAGAAACTAAATTTTTTGACCAAAATGATACAACTACAGATCAATTCAATGAAACAATGGGAGATACACAAGAACCTCCTATTAAGGAGAATATTCCTAAGATAGAGTATTCAAAAGAGGGAAAAAAATAATATTTTTAGGAATCTCCAAATGTAGATGAAATTATTTAGACAAAACCACAACAATTGTCACAAGATGAAGGACATGAAAATCTTTAGATGAATCCACAACAACCATCTCAAGATAAAAAATTGGAAATGAAAAAGGATAATTAGGAACTCTCTGATTGTATCCTTGATATTCTAGAAGATGAACAATTGAGATTTGATGAAGAAAGGGTGGAGGAAGAATTTGGTCACAAACTAGAGCAAGGGAGATTTTTCAAGTTATTGAGGCACAAAAAACAAGATGTTTAGGAATGAGATTCAAACTTGCATTAGTCATTTTCCTTGTTCCATGATTTAATTCTCTAAACATATTAGAGGGAGATAACTTGACATATTAGAACCATGAAATTATCATTACTAACAGGCATCAACATGAGATAGCATATCTGGCAGACAATTTCAAGGAAGTCTATCTAAATGATCACATGCAAGAAGAAAATAAGGACCTTCCAGACCCACCATGATGATGACATTTTTTTAATCAGGGAGGGGAGAAATGATGAACATCAATTAATGCATCTTTTTTCCTTATTTTCAACAACCAAAAATATATCTTTTAAAGTTATTGGGTGTAAATAATAGGAATTATATGCAGTTTTACTTAGGTTATTATCTTTTAGAGTTAATTCTGAACTAATAGATCAATTTTAATATTCGGCTGATAAAGGCATTTTTTTCATTTGTCAATTCAAATTGGATTATGTAAATCTATGAAATTGTTATACATTTTACCATGTTCAAGATGCTCGTAGATTTTTAGGTGGAGATATTTGGGAAGGATCAAACTATATACTCCTGGAGATCCAATAAACTAAAAAAATACATGACAAAACTAAAGAAAACAACTAGTCAACTAAAGCATGAATGCATACTTTTATGAATGAGTGGCATGCATTTGATGGACTTATTCTATTGAACAAAATTCATAGTTTTTTCCTCTTTTGTTTTAGTCAATCCTATACAAGCAGATTGACTATTTTTATTTTTTAAATAAGGAATACAATATATTTTTCCAGTACTTTGTTTTAGGGGGGTCACCACTACTCTGTTTTGAATATGCAAGTTGTAATAGTTTCTAGGGAAATTGTTGAAAGATTGATAGTTTAGGAATTGTGTTAGTATTTCATAGTTGTAAGAAAAGGGTAAAATTCAGACTCAACATGGAAGATATGATAATGGAAGAAATCATTTTGGAGCTTATTCATGTTTTGGATACATTGGAAATGGAAATTATTTTACTCAAATGGATCATGATGATAAGGTAGATTCTATTAGAATATTTTAGATAGTTTGTTATTCTTTTTAATATAAATTAGTTTCTTCTTTTCTAAGTATAGAAAGTGATAAAATAGGAGTGCAATTTAAGTGGATAATTTTCAATAGATAAAGAAATTGTAAAAATTGATAAATACTATTTATAATTATATTACTTTTTCTAGTTCAACTAAAGCATTTTTTCTCATTAGTTAGAATCATTTACTTTTGTTAAAGTAATGTTTTAAATAGATTAGATAGAAACTCTACTATTATTTTAGATTGGTAAAATAGGAAAGAAACATGCTAAGAATCTATTTAGGGTTTTAAAATAGGAGTAAGTAATAACTTATAAGCTTACTTATGAAAGTTTTGGATTGCTCTAGATTAAGTCAACAATATAAGTATTCACTATTTATAGTGCAAAAAATCCCAATCATTGAAGTCTCATTGAATGATCCTTATAGCAGACAACCTTGTACACACCTTGGTTGACATTTGAATGAGAAATTAAATGATGCAAATTGAAAAAACAATGATGTTGTACATCAATTTCTAATTCCTTCCTAGCAATGGATAACATGCATCCATAGGGAGAATATTTCACAAGATCCTATCCTTATAACCCCTAATACTAAACTCAACCCATGCCTCCTCATTAACAATCCCATGTTGTGATTTGTTCAGCCAAGACACCCTATATGCATTCTCATTTGGTATTATTTCCTATTTTAACTTATTCACTACCTCTAAAGAGGTTATATTATCATTGAAATTAGAATCTACAATTAATGTGTATACCTTGTTTTGTTTTTTGCAATTAATCCTAAATAAATCATTTCTTTGTCTTGGATCTTCCTTGACTGGCTCCTTACAAAAAGTTATCCTTAACATCACATTCTCACCCACTTATAAGTGTAAGGAAACCTTAGGTGAGTTCACACTCATCGCATCATCTCACTCCAAAGTATTTCTTTTGTCTTGAGAATATGAAGCCTTTTGTGGAAACCTATATACAGGATAACCAACCTGACTATAGTTATAGCACTTCATGTTAGAGAACTTGTATCCTCTTCCTAGTCCTTTGAGCCTTCCTACACTAGGTCCCCTTCCTCTATATCCTTCTCATTTACTTGATCTCCCTCCTCTATCTTTAGGGATGTATTCAACTTGAGACCCTTGGTTAATTTCTCTACCTCCAAAGTTACCTGTACCTCTGTTGTTTTTTCCTCCTTTACCTCTATTATTCTAATCTCCTTTCGAATTCAACTTCCCTTTCTGACCTCATTGCAATATGAAAACACTTATATAGTGTGTTTGGTGCTAAGAGGACAATATCTTGTTGAATATTTATCCTCAACCCTTTTAAATATCTTACAAATTTCTATGTCTCAAATTCTTATTTTTTTGACCTCAAAGTGAAATGATGAAACTCCTATATATAAGATCTTACATACAGACCCCTCTATCTTAACTTTCTTAAATTCTAATACAACTAGACCTCATTAACAAAGGAACGAAATTATTACTTTGCCTTGTCTTTCATCTATTCCAAATATGTAATTATCTCCTTTATCTCTTGAACTCTCTCTCTCCTTGAATATAGTTCCACCATGACAATGGAGAACCCTTCAATCTTCCTTTGGAAAGTCTCACCTTGTCCTTTAAAGGCGTTTGGTTCACCTTAAAGTAGTTGGACAAAATATCTCTCTATTTAATAACTTCTTTTGGTTTCAAACTACTGCCATAGGAAGGGACCTTATCAATACCATCCCCTTTCATGGTTTCAATGGCATCCATAAACATACTTTTCTCTACTTGAGCATGGGTGGCCTCTCCCTCCTTAGGATCAAGTGGTCCTTCCTCTATAGAAGTGTTGGCTTGATTCAAATTCTTTCCCATATTCTTCACATTATCCTTGAGTTTAAGAAACTCCTCTTTCAATCACTTATTGTTAACCTCCTATTCTTTCACTTTCTTGGCAAGTTACACATTTTTCACCACATTTTTCTCACCTTTTGATTCCTCTTTTTACATAAACCCCAACATCAATAGGACTCTGATACCACTATGATGGGGAGCCTAGATGGTAGAACACTACTCTTTGTAAGATAGGAGTACAATCCAATTATTGAATTGGTTTCCAAATATAGTACTCTACACTAATCTAATAGGTTTTATCAATTCCTTATACTATCCCCTTAAGAACTCCATGAACTCCTTGCCATTTCAATTCTCCATAATATCTTACACCTAAAAAATTCTTCACACACTCCTAGGGTAATATCACCAACTTGACTTCACAATAACTTCATGATGTTAATGGTTCCCTATTACTTTCCAAATGATAAAATAAACTCACTTAGATCCTACAAGGAACTTTCATTGATACCTTGCAAATCTTAAGTATTAGATTGAAGCAATTATGCCTAATTCTAGTAGGTCTTAGCAATTTTTAGGGCTTAAAATGAAAACTCTCCTAAGGACCCTTGCAAATAATTATTTATTTTAATACCTTTTTTAACATTTTATAAAATTGCTAAGTTTTAAGTCTAAGTTCCACTTTTGAACCATCAAACCCCAATTGGGCTATAAGGGCCAATGGGCCTAAAAGGTCTCACTTTCCAAAGCAACTAGAAGTACCAAGGCTCTTAAAATGTTTCCAACACTTGGAACTATTGGAAATATAAGAGGAGTAATTGAGAGGGGAGTGGTGAATTAGTTACTGCTAAAATAAATCCCAGATCCCTTAGATGTCAGTATAGAAATGTAAACTAAAGACTAAATACTACTGAAGCTTGGTAAACACACATAAGATGTTGTAACTTGATAATAATTGAATTATCTTGATAAATGCTTAACATATAAACTTTAGATGTTATCTGTGATTATCATTACTTTAACTAAGTTTGAAAAACATTAAAAAAAAATTATGAACACATTTGACACTAGGATTTAACGTGGAAACCTAGTTTGGGAAAAACCACCAATTGCAACTAGTTACTATTTTTCACTCTTCTAAAGTGAGCCTTGTTATGAGAAAACTCCATTAAAGGTTACAAAACACATTGTTGGGTGTGACTCTATTAAAAGATTTAATCACCTTTTTAGGAGTGGCCTTGTTAGAGGTCTTTGAGATAATTCAATAGAACTACCACCTTGTTAGAGGATTTGCAAATAGCTATTAAGCCAACTCTGTCAAGAGATTTATATCACTACTACAATGCTTAGAGAGTAACAATGAGATGGATTGATTTGAATGCAACTAATTTTTTGATTATTGATCTTTGTTTTGGTTTTTACTTGATCCTTCTTGATTGAATATAGCTTTGCTGCTGCACAAGGATATTCTGCTTATCCTTCAAATTTGCTTCCTCTTCTCATCATTAAATCATCAATAAAATTTTATTTTAAAATCACAACTTGACCTTATACTTATATCTTCCACTTTGTCAAGTTGACTCAACTAAAACTTAGAATAATTAATATTCATCACTTTAGTAAGCTAGAATCAATAGATAAATCAATTATTCTTAATATACCAAAATAAGAAAATCCTTCATTAGCTGACCCACCTCAGTAGAAACTAACTTAGAAATGATTTCCTTTGTTAACCAACAGGATCTTAGTTAAAACTACAAACTCTCAAAAATCCTTTGGCAACCAAGTGAGCTTGGTTAGCACTGGTTCCATCCAACTTTCCTTCATTAACTTAGTGATCTTGGTTAACACTCATCTTTTGCATATTTTCCTTTGATGCCTGAGTGATTTCAATAGACATCACCTTCTAAACTAGGAAAACATGGGAATGCGTAGTAGACATAGAAAATTGTCTTCATTGCTTGAGTGAGCTCGAGACATGCTAATTGATAATGATTATGACATTTTTGTAACATCAAAGACACTACACAATTAATCAATTGTATCCAAGAATCTCCCCCTTTGGCATTGATGGAAACATAACATGTCATAGTGCAATGAAATTTTGAATTGGTTCTTTAAGAACTCCCTCTATCAGTATGAGCTCTTCCTTTCACTAGAGTCTTTCTCTATCTACAATAACTTCTGCCAAGTTCATTCAGAACTTTCTCCCTCTTCCTCTTACAAAAAAATTCTCCTTCTTTGGAAGACTTCTCCTTCTTTAGTTGTTTAGTTCCTTACCTTATTCTAGTTCCAAAAATTTCTCAAAGATATGATAGTAAACTTCTCCCTCTTTGACAACACATACCAAAGACAATAATTCTATAAATACCAATGTACCTTAAGTACTGATTCATTTGCAATATGCCTTTTACCAATTTTACACCAACTAATTGATCTTCAACAAGTTCTAGTTGATGCATTCACTAAACTTTATTTAGTGAATTTTAGATAGGGGAATGACCCCTATTTTACCTCTTAGGTATAGAAATGCATCCTAAGGTAATGGCTTGGTGAATATGTCTACAATCTATTCTTTTGTATTAACATATTCCAATTTGACTTCTTTTTCTTGCACCAATTCTCTTAAGAAGTGCTATTTTATTGCAATGTGCTTTGTTTTAGTAGGCATTACTGGATTCTTTGATATGTTAATTGCACTGGTGTTATAATAGTATATGACTATTGGATCCTTGATCTCTATCATCATTCCTTCCAACAAATATTTGAGCCAAACAATGTTTGAACAATTAACTACTACTACTACATATTCTGCCTCTGTTGTGGATTGAGTTGTACAATTTTGCTTCTTGCTCATCCAAGACACTAGTCTTTTACCGAGAAAGAATGCTCCACCACTAATGCTTTTTCTGTCATCAATACTTCCTAGCCAATTAGTATTAGTAAATACTTTCATGTCCAAATTGCCTCCAAGTTTATACCATAAACCATAGTTTTTAGTATCTTTTAGATATCTCATGATTCTCTTGATTGCCATCATGTGATTTTCAAGGATTTGCTAAGAATATTGCTACTATTCCAACCACTAGAAAAATATCAAGCCTTGTGTGTACTACATATTGCAATTATCCAATCATTGATCTATATGTGGTCTAATCTACTTCTTTGGAATTATCATTTTTGGAGAGTTTATGTCTAGTAGACATAGGGGTTCCAACTAGTCTTGAATCTTCCATTCCAAATTTCTTTAGTATCTTGTTAATATACTTAGATTGAGTGATGTAGATACCATTTTTGTTCTGTTGTATCCGCAATCCAACAAATAATTTTATCTCTCCAATCATGGACATTTCAATTTCTTTACTCATTTCTTCTAAAAATGCTTTGCATAAGTCCTCATTTCTTGTAAATAGAGTATCATCAACAAATATTTCTACCAACACAATCTTTTTGTTTGGTCCTTCCTTGATATAAAAACTACTATTATCATTTATCCTTTAAAAGACAATCTATACCAGGTAATTATGAAGTCTTTTATACCAAGCTCTGGGAGCTTGCTTGAGACCATATAATGCTTTATGTAATTTGTAAACCATGTCCTTTTTTTTAGGATCTACAAAACCTTCTAGTTGTTCAATGTAGACTTCCTTATCAAGAATTCTATTGAAGAATGCAGATTTAACATCCATTTCAAATACTTTAAATCCTCTATGTGATGCATTTTCTAGTAAAGGTCTAACACCTTCTAGTCTTGCCACAAGAGAAAAAGTCTCTCCATAGTTAATACCTTCTTCTTGAAATTATCCTTTGCACACCAATCTTGCTTTATTTCTTGAAACTTTTTCATTTTCATTCAACTTATTTTTGAATACCCACTTTGTACCAATTATATTTTTATCCTTGGATCTAGGAATGAGAGTCCAAGTTTTGTTCTTTTCTATCTGTTCTATCTCTTCATTCAATGCTTCAATCCAAATTTCATTTTCCAAAGAATTCTTAAAATTTATAGGTTCAAATTTAGTAAGTAAACATGTAGTTTTTAATTTTTCTCTTGTCATTGTTCCATCTAATTTTTCTCTAATGATCTTATCAGGTGCATGATGCCTTCTGACATATCTTGCTAACACTAGTTCTTTATTCTTTGAATGAATTCTACCATCTTCATCTTGAATTTTAGTTTCAAGCTTAGGTCCTTCTATCTGTGACATGGGTCTATCAGGCTTAGTTTGAACCAACTTGGTAGTCTTTGATTAAGACTTGAGTGCTTCTAATTGTAGCTCAGGTTACATTGTCTACAACTTGGTAACTATTGGGGATTCTAGGGACTCAAGAGATGAAGCTTCTTTTCTTTCAAATAAATTTGGAAGGGTATTAGGTTCATAGTAAGAAAATCTTCTATTATCTTCTAGTTCCTTATTTCTTTCTTCTTCACTCTTTTTTGTGAACTCATCAATTCTAACATGTGCACTTTTTATAATTTTATGTGTAGACAAATTCAAACATCTGTATGCCTTACTTCTATAGGAGTATCCTAAAAATATGCCTTCATCACTTTTTACATCAAATTTGCCTTTTCTAGATTCTTTCAATATATAACATTTGTTGCCAAATACTTTCAAGTAACTTACATTAGGTTTGTAGCACTGTACTCTATTCAAGGTATGAATTATAGTTTTGATAGCTTCCTTCCAGTATTTGAGAGCAACATTCTTTTCAATTAGCAGGGTTGTTGCACAATCCATGATAGATCTATTTCTTCTTTTAGCTATACCATTTTGCTCTGGTGTACTAGGGGCTGATACTTGTCTATTGATTCCTCTTTCAATGTAGAAATTATTGAATTCATTGGAGATGAATTGACCACCTTTTTCCGATCTTAAGCATTTTAACCTCTTTCCAGTTTCCTTTTCTACTCTTGCCAGATACCACTTGAATTTTTGAAAGACTTCTAATTTTTCTTTTAGATACATTACTGTCATCATTGCAAAATAGTCATCAACAAAAAGAATGAAAAACATTTCTTTGCTATAGCTTTCAATTTCAAAAAATCCAAATAAATATGTATGAACAATTTCCAAGACTTCTTCTAACTGATAGTTTTTGCTTTTGAAGCTAGTCTTTACCATCTTACCAATTTGGCAATTCTTGCATAGACCCATGCCAGGCTTCTTCAAAATAGGAATATCTCTTACTCTTCTATGTTTTCTTATCTTAACCAAATTATCAAAGTTTACATGACAAAGCCTTTTGTGTCATAACTAGCTTTCTTCTACTTGAGCAATAAAATATGAACAATCACTAAGATCAAGATAAAATAGATTACCTTTTGCTTGCTTGCCAGATCCAACTAGGTTTCCTTTTTCATGTAGTAGTTTGGCCTGTCCATTCATGAATTATACCTTGAATCCAATATTATTCAATTGTGCCACACCTAGTAGATTATGTTTTGGTCCTTCAACCCAATAAGCATTATCACATACAAGTTCTTTAGTCAATAAAATACATCCTTTTCCTTTTATATTACAAGGTTTATTGTTTCCAAATCTCACACTACCTCCATCATAATATCCATGTGCTCAAATTTTGTTTTGTCTCTAGTCATATGATGCAAAAAACTGCTATGAATAATCCATATTTCATTTTGTCTAACATGAGATATAAGTGGCATCTTATCTCCTTCATCATTAGATTCATCTTTCACAACAATATATACCATTTCATCTTCACTTTTATCAGAATCTTTAGCTATAAAACAAGATTTCTTACCTTTGTCCTTGTAGTTTTTGTAGTTCTTGGAGTCCTTCTTGCCTTTATGCCTATTGGTCTTCTTTTCATCTTTGATTTCCTTATTTGGACCCCTAGTATCAATGTGAGCAACCTCTTCACAAGAAAAAGTAGATGAGATGAACTTTACCTTTGTACTTTCCTCTTCCTTTGGAATGTTTCCTTGCAAGTAGGGCTTCAAAAACTTCAAGATCACTGTCTAAACTTTCTTTTTATGTTCCTTCTTCTTTATTCTTAATTGACTAGACTTTTATTTCTTACCCTTTTTTTTGAGTGAGAGTTTAGCTTGAAAAGTAGATTTAATAGCCTTTGAACTAGGAACATAGTTATCAAAGTTATCTAACTCAAAAGTTGTCAATCTTCCAACTAGAGCATCTAGAGATATTTTATTATTTGGATCACATCTCATTTCTTGAATAGCAAATACTCTTTGAATAGGAAGAAGAGTTTTAGTTACCTTGCTTACAATTTTTTTCCCTTGAATGTCTCCTCTAGATGCTTTGATTACACTTACATTGGCCTTGACCTTTTCTACATATTTTGCAATGTTTTCATCTTCTCTGATTCTTATTTGGTCAAATTTCTCTCCAAGGCTTTCTACTTTAGATCTTCTTACATTATCATCTCCACTATAGATATCTTTCAGTTTGGTTTGCATTGCATGAGCAATTTTTCAATCCTTTACCTCATCAAATTCAGCATAACTAAGAGCAAATGCAATATAAATCATCATGATATTATGATTCTTCTTTTCAACAATATCTTCAACTGATAATGTTCCAGTGGGAGTTTTGTATTTAGTATCAAGATATTTGCAGCCTGAATCACTAATAGTAGCTAGGTATAACCTCATAAGTCCTTGCCATGCTACAAAATTGTCTTTGTTCAGCTTGGGAATTTCTTTTTTGTAGGACATCCTAATCTTTAGCTTAGGTCCTTGAAACCTTCTCTATGAGCACCACAAGTTGTGATACCAATTGTTGGATATATAAGAGGAGTAACTGAGAGGGGAGGGGTGAATCAGTTACTACTAAAATAAAACCTAGACCCCTTAGATGTTAGTATAGAAATGCAAACTAAAGACTAAATACTGCTAAAGCTCAATAAACACACATAAAATTTTGTAACTCAGTAATAATTAAATTAGCTCAATAAATTCATAACATATAAAATTTAGATGTCATCTGTGATTATCATTACTTTAATTGAGTTGCAAACACATAAAAGAAAATAGTATGAACACATTTGACACTAGGATTTACTGTGGAAATCCAATTTGGGGAAAACCACTAATTGTAACTAGTTACTAATTTTCACTCTTCTAAAGTGAGCCCTATTAGGAGCCAACCCCATTAAAGGTTACAAAACACACTGTTAGCTGTGAACCTATTAAAGGATTTAATCACCCTATTAAGAGTGGCCTTGTTAGAAGCCTTTGAGACAATTCACTAGAATTTCCACCTTGTTAAAGGATTTGAAAATAGTTGTTAAACCAACTCTGTCAAGAGATTTAGACCACTACTACAATGCTTAGAGACTAACAATGAGATGACCTGATTTGAATGCTACTGATTTGCTAATTACTAGTCTCTATTTTGGCTTGTACTTGATCCTTCTTGATTGAATAGAGATTTGCTACTCCACATGGATATTCTACTTATCCTTCAAATTTGCTTCCTCTTCTCATCATTAAATCTTGAATAACATCTTATTTTGAAATCACAACTTGACCTTATACTTATATCTTCCACTTTGTCAAGTTGACTCAAATACAACTTAGAATAATTAATATTCATCACTTTAGTTGGCTAGAATCAATAGATAAATCAATTAAGCTTAATATGCCAAAATAAGAAAATTATTTGTTAGCTGACCTAGCTCAGTAGAAACTAACTCATAAATGATTTCCTTTGTTAACCAACAGGAGCTTAGTTAAAACTACAAACTCTCAAAAATCCTTTGGCAACCGAGTGAGCTTGGTTAGACCTAGTTCCATCCAACTTTCCTTCATTAACTTAGTGAGCTTGGTTAACACTCATCTTTTGCATATTTTCCTTTGATGCCCAAGTGAACTCATTAGACATTGCCTTTTGAACTAGCCAAACATAGGAATGCTTGGTAGACACTAAAAACTATCTTCACTACCTGAGTGAGCTTGGCATATACTGACTAACAATGATTATGAAATTTGTGTAACATCAAAGACAATACATAATTAATCAATTGTATCCAACACTTGAACATCTCTATGAAACCTTGACATCACCAAATCCACTCTTGGATTTGACCCATAGACTCATCATATCTCTACCCAATTAAAATTTGTAGCATGTCTCTACCCATGCACATGTAGATATAGGACTAGGGATGTTGGAAATATGGTTAGATAGATGTCTTGATAATTTTTATTTATGGAAACATACATTCAACATATCATTTATGCATTTATAGATAGAAAATCATCTAAGAATTAGACTATTTAAACCAAGATAGAGTATAGATCTTAAGAGTATGAACAATGCATAGAGAGTTAGCTTATTCCTAGTTGAGGAAAGGTTTGTGAAATCATCATCATCATGTGTACCAGTGTGCATGTGTGTATAGACAATATGAAACAAGTTATACTAAGATTAATAGTGTGGGAATTTAATAGTGTGGAATAGAGCATGGAATTATACAGAGTTGTATGGCTGTAGGAATTATTTTGTTTACAAAATAATTACTAAGTTATGTTGAGAAGACTATGTGGATATTATTAAATAAGTTATTTTATATTATGTCAAGCCTGTGATAACATGGAGGTTTATAGGGAAGAGTTTTGTGATTTGCAAGGTATAAGTAAAGATCAAGTATCTTGCACAGATAATGTGGAAGTTACATGATTAGATGTGACAGGCAAACTATTGTGAGAACTATCTAAGCCTTATGTGATGCAAAATTTGTTGTAAGATCAAAGAAAATGAAAGTTACAATAGCAAATCAAGTATTGTATGTATACCTATCTTGTGAAGGAATTGAATAATATAATTTCATGTTAGGGCAGTGGGTTCTTCATGCATAAATTGTAATTGTTCTACCAACTCCTAATAGGGATGTATCAACTCCTAATAGAGTTGTAGAAACTCCTAAAAAGGTTGTAGGAACTCCTAAGATGGTTGAGGCTTGTAACAAGGCCTGGTCCTCTAAAAAGGAATCAAGACACTATATGTATTGCATAGACTCCTAACAGGGTCAATATCCTTAACATGATCCTATTGTTTAGTGAATCATCTAGTGGGTATCATCCCCACCATGGTTTTCCCTTGGCTAGGGTTTACCTAGTTAAAAAATAATGGTGTTATTAGTTCTCTTTGTACATGGTTATATTTTCTATTCAACATTGTTGGTTTACTTTCATATTCAAGTTGTAAAGTATTTAACAATATTCAGTTGTGGGAAAGAATTTGTAATATACCGATTCACCACCCCCATTATTATCTATTTCTAATAATTGGTATTCGAGAATAGTTACTTTGAAGAGGCTTAAAAACTTAAGTAAGATCCTGGTGAATATGGAATAGTTGAAGAAGAATCTTGAAGAATCCCTTGAATAGATTGACATTCTTATTGAAGAGAGAGATAACTTGAAAGATAGATACAAAGATGAAAAGGTTTACATTGGCAAGCTGAAAGATGAAATTGATGATCTTAAATTTTCCAAGGAACCTCTTGTGTAGATAAGTTATAATGATGATATAGAAAATCTCAAGAAAGAGAATGAGATCTTGAAACATGAGTTGAAAATTGTTGAACTAAAGTTGAGTGTTATGATTAATGGCAATAAGAGTGAACCTGATCTAAAATCTGAGAATGTAGACCTTATGTCCCAATTGAGTCAATTGACATCTAAATTAGATGCTATTTTGATAGAGCATGCAGATTTGAAAAAATACAATATCATTGTGAAAGGAGAGTTGACAATAACAAAATTTTTTTTAGAGAAACTTTACACAAGTTCTAAGAAAATTGATGAATAGATATTTCATCAAAGACCTTCTTATGACAAGATAGGCCTTGGATATCTTGTTGGAGAGAAGTTAAAAAAGAAAGAAGATATTAGGATAGAACTAGATTCTATAACATAAATCCCTAAAGAAAAGTTCAAGTGGTTTGATGTAGTTGAGAAAATTAAATTAACAGAGAAATTTGATGAACCTATAACAATAGAGCAAGTTGAACAACATAAGCAAGATGATTTATCTAAAGAGATAAGAAATGAATTCAAAGGTAGATGCTATATATTTAATGAAGTTGGACATATCTAGAAATATTGCACAAGAAAGTGCTTTAAACGTATTATTAATTTCTATTGTTATAATTGTCATGGTTATGGACATAAAGTAGTAGAATGTAAGAAACCTAAGTTTATTGATGATAATAAGAATAGTAAAATGTTTAGGAATACTAACCCTACAAGAAATGGAATAAGTAGATCTCAGAGAAGATTTGATGATGGAGAGAAACCTAATGGTGAGAAAAAGAAATTTTTTTGTTACAAATGTAGCAATCCTAGACACACTGCAAGAAATTGCAGAGAAACTCAAAATTAGAATGGAAACAATCAGAGGAGAAATGCACCTGTATGTCAGTTATGCAATAACTTTGGACACATAGAAAGATTTTATAGAATGGATAGAGTGAACTTTAATAGGAACTCTAATCATAGAAGGAATAATAACATGAATAAGGAATGAAAATGGAGGCAACAACAGTCAGAAAGAAGTAGTCAAGGAACATGTTGAGGAATTCAAAGAAGCATTTGTGAAGGCTTGTAATCCAAAGAGTTCACATACACTATTAGATGACAAATTCTTTGATGCACATGATGGAAAGTTGAAGTCATAGATTATTTTTGGCTCAACCTATTTGAATTAAGATATTACAAAAGAAACACAACATTAGTGCTCAGAACTAATGATAGAGATTATGTAGTTAACAAAAGGTAGAAGACATAGAGAGAAAGCTATGGTTTACTGTGCATGTCTTGATATGATCACAATAAGAAAGAACAAGGAAACTGGTAAACAAAGACAATATTATGAGTTTGTGGTAGATAAACATTTATTGTTAAGTCCATTTTGAAAAGATTTAAGGATTGCAAACAAGATTTGAGGTACCATTATTTATGCAAAGTGTCTTGAGAAAATTGAAG
This sequence comes from Cupressus sempervirens, assembly GCA_028749045.1. Taxonomy (NCBI): domain Eukaryota; kingdom Viridiplantae; phylum Streptophyta; class Pinopsida; order Cupressales; family Cupressaceae; genus Cupressus; species Cupressus sempervirens. Next base: position 432,455,900 of record CM053787.1, on the reverse strand, counting down.
AGTGATTTGAAAAAAATTGAAGTGCATAGTAAATTTTGTAAGCCAAAAATTGCAAAAGCTCTAAAATTATGAATTTGAGGTAGTTTACAAAGTATTGAATCCAATTTATTATAGTATTTATCATTATTGATAAATGGCTAGTCAAAAAGTGTATGATGTTAGTGATAGATTGAGGTATGAGTTCAAGAAACACCCATTCATTTCTTTATTAGATGATCTTATAGGCCAATTTTTGCAAGTTCCAAAAAATGTGGTACACGTAGAAGTTATAAGGAGTTATATACATTGTAAAATTAAGAGCATAGAAGATGAGGAGATTCACAAAGATTTAGGAAAGACGTGAAAAAATAGCTTATCCCTGAAGTTTGAGTATGTGCACATTGAAGATTTGAATTTAGTGAAGGATATGTTCTACATAAAATTCGATAATCATAAGTTCACCCAAATTATTTTGAGTAGAATATATGATGATATGTTCTGGTTGGGTGATGTGTAGATTGTCACTAATAATGACCTAATTCAAAAGGTCATAGGAGTAAGCAATGAAGGTTGTAATCTTGTCAATAAGAGAAATGTTAGGAAAATGGTGGAAACTAACTTCAAGAGAAATTTTGATGAAAGGAATATGAAGGTTGATTCTATTCAAGATAAAGGGAGTCAAATTGATGACTAAAATCTTAGGGTACAAGTTGAACCATGGATCAAGGGTTAACTCTGTACCAGCTGTATTTCTTCATGCAACATATGTGATGGCTATTGAATGGAGGAAAGTGAATTTGTGTGACATTATCATATTGCAAAGAGAAATAAAACAAAGAGTGCAGTGTTTATATTTGAGTCACTATTGACTCATTTGTTCTTCTATGTTACAAGAAAGTTTCTATTGGAATTAAACTTCTAAGGAGGGGGGGGGGGGGAGGTGAATCAACAGTTTAAACTTTGACCCATAAAAGCATTCACCACACATCCATCTCATACATTCACTAAGTAAACTGAAATACCATGTAAAGAATGCAAATCTAAAACATCTAAACAAGTAAACATTCACACATGTATGACACCAGATATAATTACTCATAAACCCTCCAATGAGAAGGAAAAACTGGGGTGGGGATGAAACCCACAAATCTTCACTACTGTAGTAATAAAGTGTATCCAATGAAGGTGACAATTTTTGATCATGAGACATGATCTACCTTGTGAAAAGTCTTCCCTATTAAAGGCTTACAAAGATTATTAGGTCTCTCCCTTTTAAAGGATTTCAACACCCTATCAGAAGTGTGCCTTGCTAAAGGACTTTAACTCACAATTAAGTAAGCACCTTGTTAGAGGATTTCAATACAACCTATTAGGACTACTCTATTAGGAGATTTAATTGATTCACGTACTATAATGATTCAATAATGATCCTACGGTTAACACTTCATTGCTTGATAACAGATCACCTCTACACTAATATATTGTCAATCCTTCTTGATTAAATGTCTTTATGATGTATGTTCTTCTCTTCCTCTATTCTCCTTTAATTGATTCTACAATGCAATCTCAGATCATAACTCCTTAGCCACCATGAATGCTCTATTTGTGCATTCAAACTTCTTTATTAGTTCCTACACACTCCTTTTCACACTCTAAAGAGTTTAGGGTTTATCCTCCTTAAGAAGACATAGGTGACTTAGGGTTAAGTATGAATCAATGGCTATAATTCATCCATTTTTTTCCTCAAACCTTCCCTTTTCCTAATTGGCTACATGTAATTACATTGGGAATCCAACTTTAGATTCTTCCTTATTTCCAAAATATCATAATTCAATCTTTAGTCAACTCAAAAATGGTTTACATAGTTGTTTGTGCCATTACAAACAACTATGACAAAAATATCTTACTCGACATCTAATATCTCTGATACTTGGCATATACTGATTTCTATTTTGTGACTCAGCATCTGTATCACTCTACATGCACTTCTTGCTTAGTTCTTGAATCACTCAGTATTCACTATCTACTGGAACTTGAGTGACTTGGCACATGAGTGGCTTGACACTCATTGTAGACTCTGTATGCTGTATTAAATATATGTTTTTCTTGACATTTACTACTTATTCGACATGAACTAAGTAAATGACTTAAGTATGTAGACACTCTTTAGTCAAAACCAATTTGAGATCAACAATCTCCCCCTTTGACATGAGTGTCAAAAAATAATTGGTCATGCACCAATATCCTTATTCTTACAAGCATAACATATCTCTCATTTGGATTATGTACAAAAAAAAAAAAATTCAAAATTTTGTAACAACTATATACCTCAAAATTTGATAACTCCCCCTAAGTTGATAAGTCTGTTCGGTACTCAAAAGTTCTATACTCCTGTTGAGTAAATGTGTCTCAACTAATACTCTTTGACTTCATGTTTTTCTTTTCTTCCTCCCCCTTATCTTATTCTATCTATTTCTCTATTCCTTTTCTTACTCTCGCTCATTCTTCTCTATCTCCTCTACATTTTATATCTCCCCCTTTTTCTTACTCTCCCCCTTTTTAACACTAATGTCAAATGGGCTATACACTTATAGTGTAATTTTCCAAAAAGAACTTATGGAGCTCTAGGATAATCTTGAGATTTTCATCCCAATTTTCACATGCTACATCCAAAGACTTGATTTGGATGGCGAGCTTGGTAGAAAGGTGGACTAGGCCATCTAATGTTGAAAGATTGTGGTATTTCTTCATAAGTGTTTCAACATAGCCTACTTCCTTGCGTAAGATCACCATGTGTTAGGTCAATGTTGTTTGGATGCTAATTAGTTTGGCCCTTATATTGGCTGCATCTAAAGAAAATGCTGCTAACTGACTCTGGGTTTGTAGCAAAGTTCTGAAGTGCTTTGCACTTTAAGCTAGATACATAGGTAGTTTTGCATTTGATGAATTAAATTTATTTTCCAAACTCAAAATGTGACTTTTAGTCTCTTGTGTGAAGAGTATTGGATTACACAATTTAGTGTACAATGAAAATATATTCTCAAGTACCTTCTTCACACCCTCGACCTTAGTTGCTAATGTAGCTTGTGTGAGTGCTATGTCACACAATATTTTCTCATTTACTTTGATCTGAAATTTCTTTTCTGACCATTCTAACAATTTAACATTTGTCACTTGTTCAATGTATGGCTTGGTCTCATCTGGATTCAGTAGAGTATATGCATCTAAGAAGATATCTTTCATATCTAACAATACCTACTTCTACCTATGCTCCCTTTTGAGTAATTCTCAATGCTTCTTTCTTGCTACGACTTCTTGTAATATGCCCATCTACTCAATTTTCATTATGTCAAAGTCATACTTTGGTAACACAATCTCTTCATCAAGGATCACATCTCCATATTGTATTATTTCTTCAGCCTTAGATGAGCTTGGACTTTGTAGTATGATCAATAATGGTGTTGCATTAGTGCTTGACTTCTTAAGAGTATGACTAGAAGGAGTGCTACATACTGGTAAGGTTACCAGGGCTTAAATCTACTTGCTCCTTAACCTTTGGTGTCAACCCTATATCTTTAGGCTTGTCCTATTCTACCATAATGCCTTGATGGACCTTGTACTTGTGCTGGAGGTGCAGATAATATTATCTGACCTATTTTACTCTATGTATTAGTAGTGGCTTGGGTTTCCACTATATTTTTCTTAACTGTATTAACCTTTTCTGAGGTAGCTTTAGATACTTTATTCAAAGGTTGTACAATAGTGACTTGAGGGGTGATATTAGGTGGTTTTTTATAATAACCCAAAATTTTCTCATTGCCATGATCACCTATTCTAGTCTATTCTGGTCCATTCTAAAGTCCTATGTCACTAGGCAATTCTAGTTCTAATTTTCACTACTTGACCTAAGTGTCAAAGAAAAAAACCCTAAATATGCATTAATCAAGATGTGTACTTAATTCCTAACTCTTGACTCGTATTAGTCACATTAAACATATTTGATTGAGATTTAATTTAATTTAGAGTATCTATACTTTAATTAAATTAAATTATATCCTAAGGCTAATGTAATAGGGAATTAGAATAGTTAATTTAATAATTGTGCCCACTTTAATTAATTAAATTAGATTATTTAATTAAATCAAAAAGGCACTTATGAGGTCATATCTCACTTATTAAATTAAATAATATTTTTAAAGTCTTCTCTTTAGTTCTAAGGTAGAAACTCTAAGTGAACTACTTCTCAAAATTGGAATCAATCTAGTTAACTTTCTCTCACACTTATGAAAAGTTCAGTTAACTACTCATCACACTTAGATTTGAATTAATTAACTTCACTTGCACAAGGAAGTTTTCATTTCAACTGAATCTTGCCTTCGATCCTAACCATTGATCTAAGTTGATCTCAATTATTGATGAATTCAAAGAATTATATTTAAGAGGCTCATAATTCCTCATTCTAGAGGTTGAATTGAATTTGTATCAAATCTCTACTGAATCATGCACTCATTAACTCATCATTCCCATAAGCTCTTAATTATTTAGATTTAAGGATCATATAGCTTTAACATACATACATATAGTCTAGTTTATTTCATATGTTATTAGATTAAGTGCATATCTCATCTAGAATACTTGCATCTCATATAGACTTAATTTTATTTAAACCCTTCATTCTAGAATGGTTTGATTGCCTATACCTCAACTCTAATAGCATAAACAGGCAAAATCCTTCTAGATAGAAGGCAATGGGTCACACCGTCAGACCTCTTAGATGAACAATCCCATGTTCATTCAAGGATGAATCTATAGGTAAGGACCATGTTGAAGTGTGTGTGAGGTTTAGAGGCCCACAAATTCATGCATACATTTTTGGCGCCCATCGTGGGTCCCAAAAAATAGTTTTCTGGCCTCATCTACATTAATTTCTATCATTTTTTATCACTCTATCCATACTATCCCATATAGTATTCTGAATTCTCATGCGTGAAATTTCATTCTCACGTGAAGATTTAAAGGTCTCACCCAAATATCTACACTTTCTCATGTGAAAAGTGCCCTATTATGCAAGTTTTCACATGGTACATCATTTTCTCACACAAGTCAGTGAAAGATCTCATGCAGCCCTACATAAATAGTAAGGTTCATTTTGTTATTTTTTAGCATGTTCGTTATCTTTTACTGACAAGTTTTTCTTTAAAGCATTACTGTTATATTTTTATGGTTTTTTGCAGCTTAACCGTTGTCTGCAAGATGTTTGATGAAGATTCCTTATACAAACCATTCAAACATGAATTGACTATTTGTTTGCAGGATGATTTTCAAAGATACGTTTGTTGAAGATCAGATCTTAAAAACCACAAAACAATGTGTTTTCTTTCCTACTTTCAAAACATAGTCTAATTAGGGCTTGTGAACTTCCTAGGGTGCAAGACAAAAGAATAGGGGATTATGCTCTTCACCACTTGGAGGTCATCACCAAGGGTGAATCAAAAACCTAGATGCTTTTGAAAGATGGCATCTCAAAGAAGGCAAGTTGCTTAGTGGTTCTCTAGTGCTAATTCTTTTCTATGATGAGATGATGGTTTCCTTTCAAAAGAATCAAAATCTTTAGGAAGAATGAGTCTATATTGATTAAGCTAAGTTGGTAATTAACATGTTCTACATGTTTGGGTGAGAAAGTAAGGTAGAGGAGTATGCTCTTTCCCCTTAAGAGAAATTAGAAACTTTGACCCTTGCATTCGAACCACCAGTCTAAGTCAATCCTTTAGAGGGCCTGCTAGAGTGATCCAACCTCTGGGAACAACTGAAGTGAGCACACTCCTTTAGCCAGAGATTCCAACTCACTATAATCAAGATGCTTTGTAAAGTGAAAGACTCCAAAGCCAAATTAATTTCTTTCCCTTGATTCTTGATATCGCTTATCCAGGGGAAGCTATGTCTATTGCACTGGCCGGTGCTAGCCCCAATCTTGCTAAGAAAGTGTGCGCACACTTAGATGTTGGTATGGGTTGATGGTCTCAACTCTTCTTATGGAGCCACTGGGAATTAGTACAAATAGAAGCCAAGTAAGAAACTTTTAGTTAGGAGTTTCCTGATTCACCTCCAAAAGGAGGCATAATCTTTGTGCAAGGAGGGGGAAGAATCTCTCCTGTAGAACTCACCATAGGCATGCTACTAGGAATTGGAAGGTGGTATACATGCTTGACCCCTGCCACAAGGGTGTTCACTTGGCATATATGTTATTAAGCCCTTTGAATACACCAAAAACATGGGTGCCCTCTAGTGGGGTGACATGGCTGTGTGAGGTGCACACATGCACATAAGTTGTGGGACATAGGTTTTTCCATCTCTACCATTTTCTATTTCTAGGGATAAATCATGTTTGTTATAAAGTCCTAAACATGTCCAAACCTACTTAAACAAACTGAAAGTCAAGACTCCCCTGTCCCTCTGAGTTGCTTTGCCCTCAGTTGGATTGTATTCAACTACAACTTGCTTCTTGCATTCTGTTGAAAATACTTTGTCTTGCTTTGAAACCCAACATCACTTTCACAATTCTAAAAATCATCCTACATTCTATCTAAAAATGTCCAAATTGTAGAAAATCTCTTCAGAATCCAACTCTATTGTCAGTTTGGTCTTGAATTTTGTGCATAATCTTGCAACATTTTGTGCAAACAGTCATCTTTTCATGTAAGCCAGTCCAGATCTTTGCACAAGAACTTGCATATACCCATGCAAGATCTTATCAAGTGTCTTTTTTGAACTTGTCACTTCTTTGCATGACTTGGAGCACATTCTTGTGCGAGTTCATATTGCTATTCTAAGATTTTGCGTCGCCCAGTGTACTTTCTCACATGCCTTGTAGAGAATCTTCGTGCAAGACCTTGTCCTAAAACTATCAAATAAACTTATTCGAGCAATATTTGATCTATTTCTAGTCTATTTCTTGCATTAAGTTGTCCCTTCTCTATCTGTAAATAGTCCCAAACAACAACATTTAGCTTAACTAAAGATTTGTGATCTATACTTTGAGCATTCTCATCTTTTAGTTGTCTTGATTCTTGTTCTTTAGTGCTTGTCATACTCTGCATTATGATAGTCATAATTTTTGGCTACTTTAGCCTTCAAATTAGACTATTTATGCCTTAGTATAAAACACTCTTATCTTTTCCTACTAAGACTAAGTTCTAGTGCGGTCCTTGTCCAAGTTCTTGCTTCTTGTCCTTGTCTATGACTGTCACAATAAGAAGCAACAATATGTTTTATCCTCTTAGAATTAAGTGAGGTGATTCTAGGGGTCATAATCATAGTAGAGGTCAACTTACTTTTGTTACATAGTCTACATCTAGTTCATCTAGTGAGGAATCTTCATGATCTCCCTCATTTGTCAGATCACATCAAGTCTAGTGAACGTTCTCCATAAACTTGAGACAAACCAGTAATCCCTTGTATCAAGAGGATCCTAAAACTAGCAAAGGTCTTATATCTCCAAAAATAACATCTAACTTCATTTTTAAAGGACCTTTCCACTTGCAACATACTGAAACTGAACATATTCCTACAATGGCTGATCATGAACCTGAACATGGTACTCATAGCAGAGACCAAGATACACCTAGGAATGACAAAGAGAAAGACCATAACACTGATGAGGAACATCAAGAGGTGGAAATACTTTGAGAACACATAGAAAAATGCCAAAGAGACAAAAATTTTCAAAAGGTCATAGAAATCCTACTTAATGAAGAGAAGGAAAAGTATTTTCTCAAAATTCCCCAAGAGGGAGCCAAGCTACCCTCTCATTTCAATGTGGAAACCATCGTCACACCTGAAGATGAAATTGAGACTTCCAAACTACAAAAGCAACTAAAAATTATGCAAGACCAATTAGCTCAGATGATGTAGGAAAAAGAAAAACCCACAAAAACATATACATTAGATGCTCTTTTTCCATTTCCATTTGACAAGAGCATAGACACGCCTCCTTTTCCATGAGGAGTAGAACTACCTAAGTATGACAAATACTTTGGAACCATTGATCCCCAAGATCACTTGTGGGAATTTGGTGCCCTATCTATAGAATTTATGCATAACCAGACATACCTTATGCATTTATTCCCTAGAAGTCTAGGTCGTTAGGCCTTGGAGTGGTTCTCGCACTTGCCTCTCAGTATCAAAATGTTCGATGAAATTGCTAGCTTGTTTGTTCAGTAGTATTCTCATAACATTCAACATCTTGTCAATATTTGAGATCTATGTAACCTTAAGTAGAAAGTTGGGTAACCTTTCCTTACATTCCTCCAATGGTGGAGACAAATTTATAGTAAGTATTCATGCAAAATTCGAGAAATGTAAAAACTTGACATTTGCACTAATAATCTCCTACCTGATTTTGGGTATAGAGTCCAACTTCAGGGTCCATGTACCTTTGAACACATGATAACATAGGCCATTCACATAGAGGAATTTATGGTCAAGAAGGGTGAACTCACTCTTTAGAAGGAAACAAAACAAGGCTCCACCTCCAAAAAGGACAAAACCAAGTATGTCAACAAGAACTGAGAAATTGTACATGATGGGGTTATTGACAATGTCACTCCTAAACCTGCTAAGGTAGCCTTTAATCTCATAGATGGTCTCAATATGGCCAAAAATCCTGAGAAACTTTTTCTTAAATACAAAACATCAATAAAAAAATTGAGAAACTCATGGGCCACATATCCTAAATGAGAGTATACAACCTTGGGTGAACCTTTGGATGTGGTTTATAAAACATTGTTACAAAATAAGCTTATTTCACCACTGGACAACTCTCACCCTGATGATCTGCAACCATGTCCACCATGGTGGAGTGAAACTATATTCTATGAGTAAGACCAAAATAAGGGACACAAAACTAGCAACTGCATAAAACTATGTCACCAAGTTCAAGACATGATCGATGCTGGTGACATTGTGGTAGATGGATATAACAAGAGCTTAGATCACAAGGCATTTGAAGAACCTTTTCCAACTTATGAAAAAGGAGAGAGTTCAAAACCTAAACCTAACAAAAAGGTCAACTATGCATACTCCAATGATGACAATATGATCAACATGGTTGAACTTGTGGGTTTTGAATACTGTGACATCATCACAATTAAAGGCAAGCAAGATAATGTTAAACCCAAGATAGTATTTGTCTTGAGGGGCTCTACTTTGAAGATAACAAACAACACACCTTTTCAACACTATGCTAATGCTGTCATGCATTCTTGTGCCAAGCTAGTGCTTAAAAGCCTTGTGTCTTCTACTCTTGATCCTGAATAGCATAAAGAAAAAGCCCTTGTTGGTCCATCTAGCAAAGGTGTAGAACTCACAACAAATTCAATAGCTACCAACTATAGTGTTCTCGATCAATTAAAACAAAATAATGCTCAAATCTCCATCTTCGAGCTACTTAAGATCTCGCCTACTCATAGGAAGATTCTGGACAAAGCCCTCATTGAGGTGAACATTCCTCAAGATCTTGATCTTGAATGATTTCAACCCGTGGTAGGTCACCTTACCTCACCTTATTTTATTTCCTTCTTTGAGGAGGATGATAAGTCACTGAGTCACCGACACAATAAACCTTTACCCACTGAGGTCATGATACATCAAACACATGTTTGTTGGGTACTCATCAATAATGACACTAGCTTAAATATTGTCTCTACTGCTTTGCTCAGATAATTGAATTATTTTGAGGACTCTATTGATCCTCAATGTTAGATCACTATCAAAGCATATGATGAAGTTTAATGAAAGTCTCTAGGTCTTGTGGTCTTACCCATTCACATCGGTCCTATAGAAAGGGATGTCACTTGTCAAGTGCTCAACATTCCCTTGGCTTATAAGATTCTACTAGGATATCATTAGATACATGGGAGGCATGCTATGCCATCTACATATCGCCAATGCATCAAATTCCTATTTCATGGCTCTAAAGTTACTATTCCTACCACTACCAGCTATACTTGCAATATGCTCAAAGCTACTAAAAATTTTGTCCCCACTATAAGGGAATCCATTGATTATCACAACAACAAGCTGAAACAAATTGAGTAGTCATTCAAACTAAGAGAAACTAGCATGGGATAGTACCATATTGAACTAGTGCTATAATTAACATCTCTTCAGGAGTCTCCTCATCATTATGGGAGACCCTCAGAGGCAAAGAAGCCGTTTGTGCTGATGTGCCAAACCAAGTATAATGGAAGTTTTGTCAAGACTATAGCTCCCATAGAGGATGACAGTGAAAATAGAGCCATTTCTGCATGGCTTTATAGAGAAGAGACTCTAGTAGACTTAATAGAGCATTCTCAAGAGATCACTCTTGAGAAATATGGACCTGGTCTTAGGCTTATGAAGCATTTTGGCTACATAGGAACTAGCCCTATTGGGTACAATAGCAATGGCCTAATTGATCCTATCAAGGCAATAGCTTGAGGAAACAATGATTCAATTGGTTTAGTCTTTAAGAAGGTTTCCTTTCATTTGGGAGCTAACAAATTAGTACCAAAACCTAAGAATTCATCTAGAAATGAGTCACAAGCCAAGTTAGATACTCAAGAGGAACAATCTGATGATGAGGATCCCTATCCTTATCCTATCCCTCATGACCTTGCTAAATTCTTTGCTGAGCTAGATGACTTTGTGCCATGTGTCAACACTATGGATGATACTAGTGATTCTTCTAAGGTCAATACTAATCAACCCAAAGCTCATTTAAAAAAGGGAGAGTCTAGTTAGTCATTGTGTATTGAGTACCTTTGTAAAAACCCAGATGATCAAGGCAAGTATGACCCTATTACTATTGGAGAGCTCTACAGTCTCTTGCCATGTAGCATTGATTCTAAGGAATATGAGTTTGACTCTCTTTTAGAAGTGACTATTGATAAAGATATTGACCAAGTTCATCTCTATAAAACCAAATCAAAGTGGGTCAAACATCTAGGGTTAGGTCAGATGGGTCTGATCCAACTAGTGTCCTAGAGTCATCAATTGCTAATGTTAGTACTTAGAGGCATTCAAACACATTTGTGGACAAAGTCCCTATAGGTCTCAAATTTCTTGTCCAAGTACTTAATGAGTATACCATGAACACAATCAAACTAGTCACTACTCTATCACTAACACATCCCAAGCTTATAGACTGGAACCCTAATGCATCTAGTGAAGTCCCCACATTCTAGAATGACTGTGCTCTTGCCTACTACCTAAATGTTATCAAACGTGTAACATCTTCCACGAGTGAGCAGAGCATCAACATGACTAAAGCCAACATAAAATATCTTAGTCATACAATGAAAAGGAAAAATGTAAAAGGTTTGATGGTGAAATTCACATTATAGTAGTGTTAGAACCCAAAAAAGTAAAAACAAAAGACGTATTCAAGGGTTAAAACCTCTTTGAGGCACCTGCGGATGAGATATTTGATGCACTTCCAAGTCACTTTCAAGAGAGATCACCAGTGTTGATAGAGTTAACATAGCTCATTAAATTGGGTACAAAAGAACATCCTCATATGATACATCTAGCACAGTCAGTGTCTCTTAAAGAAAAGGAAGAGTTCATTGCCTTCTTCCAAGAGAAGAAGATAAATTTTGCTTGGACATACTCTAACATGCTAGTACTGCATCTTGATCTTATCATGCATCATTTGTCCATTGCACTAGGCATCAAGCCAGTCAAATGAAAACTTCAAAAAATGCATTCTCATGTTGCATTGCTTGTTAGAGTAGAACTAGAGAAACTTTTGAAAGAAAGATTCATCTATGCAATTGATTACTCTGAATGGATATCCACCATTTTCCTAGTCTCCAAGCATGATAAATCTATCAGAGTTTGTACTAACTTCTATGATCTCAACTTAGCATGTCCTAAAGATGATTTTCCACTCCCCAACATTGATATGATAGAGGACATGATGGTAGGCTATGAGATGTACTCACTAATGGATGGGTTTTTTGGTTACAATTAGATAAAAATTGTGCCAGAAGATCAAGAGAAGACTATTTTTACATGTGCGTGGGGAATCTTCTATTGGAATGTAATGCCATTTGGCTTAAAAAATTCTAGTGCGACCTATCAGGGAAGATCAAGAGAAGTAACTATAATTTTCCATGACATGATGCATAAGACCATGGAGGACTACATGGATGATACCTTGACCAAGAGTGAAAAATGCAATACTCATCTACAAGATTTGCGATCCATCCCAGACCACATGGAAAAATTCAGTCTTCGGCTCAATCCTAAGAAATTTGCATTTGGTGTCACATCAAGAAAGTTGCTAGGATACATCATGTCCACAAAAGGAATTGAGGTGTATCAAGAGAAAGTTCAAGCATTTATGGATATGCCTCCACCTTGAAACATCAGCCAGATGAGAGGTCTACAAGGAAAACTCTAATCTATTCATAGGTTCATCTCACAGTTGGCAGATAGATCACAACCCTTCACAAAGTCTTTACATAAGGGTTTCAAATTCAATTGGAGTCAGGATTGTGAACAAATCTTAACAAAGATCAAACAATATCTTGCCAATCCACCAATCTTGATACCTCCTATCTATGGGAAGCCATTGATTTTATACATTTCAGTGATTGAAACATCTCTGGGAATCTTATTAGCTCAAGAGGACAATGACAACAAGGAGAGAGCTATTTGCTACTAGAGTCACACACTAATCTCTTATGAGAGAAACTAAAACATCATTGAGAAAGCTTTCTTGGCAGTCATCTTTGCTTCCTAGAAGTTGAGACACTACAAGCTTGCCCACACTATGCGACTGGTAGCTAAAATAGATCCACTAAAGTACTTGCTTAGTAAGGAAGCTCTCATAGGAAGATTGGCTAAATGGGTCATTATACTCAGTGAATTTCACATCCAGTATGTTGAACAAAAAGCCATCAAGGGACAAGCAATTGTAGACCAGCTAGTAGATACACCTATGCAAAGTCTTCTCCTAATGAACATTGATTTCCTTGATGAGTCAATTCTGACACTCACACAGAAAAAATGGGTTATGTTCTTTATTGGGTCCTTCACACAATAGGGATCTAGTGCTAGATTACTCTTCATAACACCATAGAGATATTCATAGCCCAAAGCATACAAGATTTTGTTCCCTTGTACAAACAACATTGCTGAATACAAATCTTTGATTAATGGCATGAAGATTGCAGCTGAATGGAGAGTGGATCAGTTATACATCTTTGGAGACTCTCAGCTTGTAATCAACTAGGTTAATGATGTGTATCAAATAAAGGATGATAAATTAATTCCTTACAAATGCATGGTTGATGACTTGAAGAAGTATTTCACAGACATCACCTTCTAGAAAATTCCTCATGCAGACAATAAAATAGCTGATGCTATGGCTACTTTGGCCTCCTTTCTATAGATGCCTGAAAATGATCTTTGATATGAGTTCTCGGTGGAAGTGTTACACTACCCAGTCTATGACACCTCTGATTCTAGGATGATCTATTCCATTGTAGGACAAGACTCATCCTACTACTATCACATCTATTCCTATCTCCATAATTAAACCATTCTAGAAGTTCTGACCTAGAATGAGAAACATTACCTTATCCATAATGCTTTGCCATATGTCATTATTGCTGATGACCTATATAGGAGAGGTCTTGATGGAACACTCCTTAGGTTTTTATAACTTGAAGAGTCCAAATGTGCATTAATTGACATTCACGAGAGCATTTGTAGATCCCACTCAAATGGCTTGACACTAGCTCAAAAACTCGTTAGAGCTGGTTACTATTGGCCTAAAATGGAGCAAGAAGCTATCAAGTATGCTAAGTCCTACAAGCAATGTCATCTCTATAGAAATTTGATCCACAGTCTAGCTAAGGAGCTGATTCCCTCTACTACAATGTGGCCATTTCAACAATGGGCCTTCGACTTGGTGAGTTAGATTCACCCAACCTCTTCTAATGGACATAAGTTCATCATCATAGCTACATACTACTTCACAAAGTGGGTAGAGGCAGTACCTCTTGCAATAGCAAATGGAAAAATTGTAGCTCTTTTCATCACAAATTACATCATCTGCAGGTATGGTGTACCATCCTCAATCATTACTAAAAATGGAGGACAGTTCAAAAATAAAGACCTCAAGGTACTATGCAAATGATTCAAAATCACACAACATTGGTCTTCTATCTATTACCCCCAAGGTAATGGCCAGGCTAAGACATCCAATAAGGCAATCCTCAAGATCATCTATTGCATAGTCAACAAATCTGGGAGAGATTGGCACATCTAGATTAATCAGGCCTTGTGGGCATATAGGACAAGCATTAGGACTCCAATGGGTATGATGCCCTTTGCTTTGGTTTATGGAGTAGATTCTATGCTTCTAATAGAGGTCAAGATTCCTACCTTGAGAATCTCTATGAAAGGCCTTATTACTGATGAAGATTGCAAGATAGCTTGGCTTCAAGAGCTAGTGTTACTAGATGAACATTGACAAGTGGTGTGTGATCATCTACAAGCTTATTAGTAGTTAATGTCAAGAAGCTACAATCAAAAAGTTAGGCCATGTGACTTCTAGCTGGGAGATCTCATCCTAAGAGAGAACCCTAAGAATCAACAATGAGTTCCAAAAGGAAAGTTTGAACCAAACTAGCTTGGTCCTTACATCATCACTACAATGTATCGATCCGGTGCTTACCGGCTTTCCATAGCCGAGGGAGAAGTACTCAGAAGAACTTGTCAATGCTCTCCACTTGAAGTAGTTTTATAGTTGATATTATCTCAATAACTCTTTGTATATATCTATATGTACTAAAAAAAATCCTAAAAATTAGAAAACGTCCTGAAAAAATTATTACCCTAGTGAAAACCTAGCAATAGGTACCTTGGTAACACCAAAAAAAAAAAAAAAAAGAAAAAAAAAAAAAAAAGTACCATTGGTGAAAACTTGGCAATAGGCATCATGGTAGCAAAGAAAATAATTTTTTTCCAAGAAGGTGAAAATCTAGTAAATAGGCACCTCTTGTTCCTAATGCTCTATCTTGCAGTGCATCTTCTAGCTATCTATATAGTTGCTTTGCTGCTTTTCCCACTTTCTGCTCATGTATCCATGGATTGAGTCTTCTCACAACATAGGGGTATTCCCTTTTAGTGTCACATAATCTCTTTTGCAATAATCACTAGTCATTCTAGTTGTGTCTGGCTAGTATTTCCAGTGTCACTCTTTGTTAAGATTCTCCTCATAGAATCTCTTTCGCAACAATCACCAGTTGTTTCAGCTGTGTCTACCTATTATTGCTCAAGTCATGTTTCAAGATTTCTTGATGGAAGATATCTCTTGCATCAGTCACCAGTAGTCCTAGCCATGTCTATCTATTGTGAAGATTTTGGCCTCCTTTTAAAGATTGTGAAGACTTAGGGTTAGGTATGGATCTACGATCCATATTGAATCTCAAGTTCCCGCTCATTCCTTACTTTTTTATCATTGGTTGCATGCCTTCTCCATTTTTCTGATTGGCTACATGCTGATCACATAGGAATCATAAAAGATTGTTCTTATCATTTTTCTCTTTTGAAATCCTTCTATGTCAGCTCCAAAAATGGTTTACATCTAAGTTTGTGAGGGCACAAATTCATATGTTGATTCTATGTTACTCGACACATACTAAACTACTAGTGCTGAATATATATACTATGCTAGATTTCTTAGCACCTATTACACTTTGTCTTGCTCAGGACATATATGATTCTAGCTCACTCAACATATGAAGCATTCTAACTTACTCAACATCAACTATGACTTGGCACTTATATACTACTCGACACCTGAAGTCACTCAGCACATAGTTTGGCTTGACATACATAGTGTACTTGGCTACAATGTAGAAAGTGATTAAGTGTGTTAACACACAAATGTCAAAACCACCTAAGAACCAACAATATCCTCCTTTGATGTGAGTGTCAAAAATATTTAACTAGACACTACTAGTCTATCCTTATGAGTACCTTATCCACAAAATTTAAAAATTTTATTCAAAATTTGTGCAAAATACCTTAACTCCCTCTGCGCTGATTGTGCCTTGACACTCTTTTTCTTCTATCTTATACCTATATTCTGTACCTGTGTGTTTGTATCTATTTTATCAAAGCAAGCTATTTTCCATATGATTGCCAAAATTTTGTATCTCCCCCTTTTGACTATATCTTCCTTACTATTATTTCTCCCTCTATCTTATTATCTCCCCCTTTCCTTTTTATTATTCCTCCCCCTTTTTGACACTTATGTCAAAGGGTTCTAAGGAGTAATACCATAATTAGCCAAAAAATTACTATTCACCTTTATTGTTTTTAGAGTTGCATCCCAATTCTCCAAAGCTATGTCAAGTGACGTGTGTTGGATGGCACTTTCTACAACAAGGTGTACAAGTCCATCAAGTGTAGAAAGATTTGGATCTTTCTTCAAAATTATTTCAGCATACACTTGTTCCTTGTGGAGGACTTCTAAATGATGGGTTATGGAGGACTAAATTTGCATTAGTTTGGCCTTAATTTTAGCTTCCTCTTCTGTTAGTACAACTAATTCCCTTTGAGTGTAAAGCGATTGGGCAAAATGCTTCTCACTTTGAGCTGGATCCCTAGGTAATTGCATGCTAGAGATTTTTAAGTTTCATTCCAAGCTCATTATTCTTTGATTTATTTCTTGTGTGAAATTTGAAAAGTCACACAGCTTCCTATACAATGAAAAAATATTTTCAAGGACAATTTTGACGTTATCTATTTTCTTGGCCAACTCTACTTTTTAAAGTGCTATTCCACTTGATATCTTTTCATTCACCTTTCCTTGAAAATTTCTCTTTGACCATTGAATGAGTTTAACATTGGTATCTTGGTCTTCATTTGTCACCTAGTCAACTATGTGTGATAGTTGCTCAATTATTGGCTTTACTTCATCTAGTGACTACAAGCTAAAAGCATCCATGATGATGTCCTTGATGTCATGAAGTGCTTGCTTATGTTTGAATTCTTTCCTCAGTATTTCCTACCTCATCCTTCTATCTAATGCATTTTGCATTTCAATAATTTGTGCCATTGTTATAGTCTTGGAATCATAAGAAGGAATCACAATATCTTCATCTAATTTAGTGTCTCCATAGTGAAGTACCCTGGCCACTCTAGTTGAACTTGAGCTTGGAATTGAAAATTGCAAGGGGATGGCTTTAGTGCTCAACTTTTGAATGATCTTAGTAGGAGTGCCAGTCTTTGGTAGTTCTACCAATGTCTAATTTGTAGCTTGCTCCTTTTCTTTTTCTGTACCCTCTTTTTCATCTAACTTCTTTTCTTCTACACTCGGTATCTGATCATTATCACTTGTTGCACTTGGTGGAGGTAGTGGTGGAAGCATAAAAACTTTAGCCCTAGTAGTGGTATATGTGAAAGGTGGATCCTTTGGCTTCACCTTTTCTCTTTGTGGTTCTACTACCGCTCTTTGTGGTTCTACTACTACTCTTTGTAGTTCATCTACACTCATCAATATAGGGCTTTTGCATAACTATGCCTATAAAGCTAGATCTTTGAGAGATCCTTTGCAGTAAGTGGATAGATGTTTTGAGCTGACTTGTCAAGAACATCCTTGATGATTATTGTCTCTGTAGGTGTAGTGGTTACATGAGGTGGACTAGGACATGGAAATTGTGTGTCTTGCACACTCTATTCTTCTTCTTGCTACTAGTTAGCTATTGCCATAGTTTCTTCTCCCTTAGTTGATTCTTCCTCTTCTTTCTCCTTATTCTCTTCCTCTCATTTCTTTGCTTCCTATCCTTTCTTTTCTTCTTCTATTTCCTTTGCCTCTGCCTATCGTTTCTATTCTTATGATTTATTTTCCTCCTCTTTCTCTTTGGCACTAGTTTCTACCTTATTGGTTTCCTCTACTTTATCATTAGTAATTTTATAAAAAAAATTCCACAATTGTGTGGATTTATTTACAACATCCTCAATCTTGTTTTAGAGGATGCAAAAGGCTCTGTACTTGGGTGCAAACTTGCCACTATGTTTCTTGTTTTCCTTTGTTATTTGAGCCTTTTTCATGTCAAGCTTTACTTGTGCTAGGGTAGACTCTCTAATCTCCCTCTGCATCTTTAGACAATAATGCCATGTATTCTCAGCTATCTCATATAGTTCCTTTGGCATGGTATTCTCAAGCTCTAAAGGTGTGTTTTTAAATTCTTCCATCATGGCATACATAGATTCCTCTACTTTATTCTACTCTTCCCTATTGAGCTTACTAAAATTAAGAGACTTTAAATCATTCAAATCTATATTTTTAATCTTATTACAAAATTTGTCAAATGCAAATTTAGGAGGATGGCTTACCACTTTAAATTGACTGATGTCCTCAAATTTTGTTCTCTCCTCATCATCTGTATCTAGTTATGCCACATACCATCTTCTATTCTTGGGCTCTTTAGTTAGTTGTACAATGGCTTTCTTCCTTTCCTTTGATGCTTCTTTGGCCTTCTAAGTGGTTGCTCTTGTAGTGGCCCTTGTTGCTGCTAGCTTAACTAGAGCTAGGTTAGTGAATTTCTTAGGCTTGGGCTGAGCTTTGGCATTTCTTTTCTTTTTCTTGGTAGGTGTAGGTGCTTCCTTAGCTTCTTCTCCCTTGGCACCTTCCTCTTTGTCTTCCCCTAAGCCTTGGGTAAGCTCTATTGGGCATTGCCCTTTCTCTCCTTCTTCACTATCTCCTTCTACTTGTTGTTGTTGTTCTTCTTCACCTGCTTCTCCCTCAATGCTTGCCCCAAATTTCTTCTTTATCTTCCTTACCATTTTATCTTTCTTCTTATGAAAAAACCTTTTTTTAGTTCAGTCTCAACTTTGGACTTGACAACATCATATGTCCCAAAGTGAGGAGCTACGTTATCTATTTTTTCTACAAGCAATACTATGATTACTTCTGAGACTTCATATATATCAAGCTCATATACCAATGGCCTTAGCCATCTTACTCTTGGTATTACTACCTAGATATAGGTGTAATCAATGTCGACCAAGAAGCATATGTCATTGACATGTTTCTCTACCAATGAAACTGGTGTTCTCATTCTTTGCTTTATGGATTTTTTAAAGTCTTCAAAATAACTTGTCATTTGAGCTTCAAAGTTATCTCTCATCTGATCAATTAATTCATTTATTTGTGTAATTGCAGTTTTGTTGGGGTTCCAATTCACCTTTCCTATAGAAGGGAATTCTTCCATTGCATAATAGAATATACACATAACAATTGAGCCAAATTTGCATTGTGCACCATTTGATCTCCTTATTGCTCCTAGGTTCTCATTAATTTGTTGCAACATGAGTTCTACCAAATCATATTTGTGATCTTTCTTCACTAGTTTGTAGGCTACATCAACTACTAGACATGGCACACTGTTTAGTTTGCTGGATTGATAGAATTTGTGAGATATAATTCTCACAAAAAAATCTAGAAGTGGATCAATTATTGTATCAATGGTCATTCCCCTATTGTTCTATTTTGCTCCATTATTTTTCTCAATGAGCTCCTTTTTGTCATTTGTCAACATCTTTGGCCAATCTAGGGTTGGGAATCCTATGACCCTATAAACTATTGTCTTGGTAATCTTAATAGGTCCCATCTCTAGCCATAGAAAACCATCATGAATTTGACTCAGAACAATGTGAATACATTGAATTTTGAACCCTATAGGTTAGACTAGGGCATTGGTCAATCCCTTTCTCTCAACTATCTCAAACTCCTTTTTCAAAATCTTATTCTCACACAGTTTGTCATAGGCTTGGAATATTTCAAAATCACCTATGGCACCAATTGGGGTCTATACTAGTGGGACGTCCCCCATATCTCCATCCAATGGAGTATTGGTTGCATCTTCTTCTAGCACTATCCTCTCACCTTGGGTCAAGTATGGCCTTGGTGCAGCATCTCCTTGCCCTCGTCCTTTCGCTCGCCCCTTCCGCCTCCGATCTCCCTTATCTAATCATGCGGTACGGGATTGGGAAAACAAGTTGGTTGTCAACCTGTCCACTGCTGTCTTAGACCCTCTTTCTTTTAACTTTTTAAAGCAGGGTCTTAATTTCTCTTGCTCCCCTCGAGTCATCCCTCACATGCAGTTCCTCATTGAGATCGAGAATGCTATTCGCTCTCTTTCAAATGATGAGGCAGAAGCAGTTAGGCAAGATTGTGCAGTCGCCCTTAGGCATGCTAAACCACCAAAACCCAATTTGCCTAGTGGAGAAATGCATGCCTTTAAAAGTCTTGTCAAGGATAATGACATCATTATTACCAAAGCTGATAAAGGTAATGCTACTGTCATCATGAACAGGCAAGACTATGTCTCCAAAATGTGTGACTTGCTCGCTGACACCAGCAGCTATCGCACTCTCTCGCGCAATCCGTGCCCCAAGATCTGTAAGAGAGTCAAAGCCTTGGTTCTCAATTCCTCCTTTGATGAGACCACAAAGAAAAAATTGGTTCCATCCAAAGAAGTGACCCCCCGTATTTATGGGGTCCCTAAAATTCACAAAGGAGGCATACCTTTGAGACCCATTGTGGACACTATTGGGTCACCTACTTATCTCCTTGCCTCCCACCTTGCCAAGTTAATTTCCCCCTTGATTGGAAATTCCAACTCTTTCATCAAGGATTCTTTGCATTTCGTCTAGTTTGTTAAGGGCTGCAAGGTTGAACAGGATGACATCATGGTAAGTTTTGATGTGGTCTCCCTCTTCAGCAAAGTCCCTATTCAGGAGTCTGTTCTTATTGTAAAGAGCAAGATTGGTGATGAGATGACAGACTTGGTTGAATTCTGTTTAAGATCCACGTTCTTCTTCTTCCAAAATGTTATCTATGAGCAAGTGGAAGGGGTTGCCATGGGTTCCCCTCTCTCTCCGATCATTGCGAACCTCTTTATGGAACATTTTGAGGAGGCAGCCATCCACTCCTTTCCCCTGAAACCTAGATGGTGGAAACGATATGTAGATGACACCAATGTGTGTTGGCCACATGGGCTTGAAAAACTTGAGGAGTTTCACAAGCACATCAACAACTTGGTCCCTAGCATATCGTTTACCATGGAGCTAGAGTCAGACAACCGCTTATCCTTTCTTGATGTTCTTCTCATCAGGAAGCAGGATGGCACCTTTGGTAGGTAGGTTTATCGTAAATCCACCCACACTGACTTATATCTCCACTCTTCTTCCCATCACCACCCCAGCCATAAAGCCAGCATCCTTAGAACCCTTGCCCTGAGAGCCTTCAGAATCTGTGATGAAGAACACTTAGATAGTGAGTTATCTCATCTTCGTCAGGTCTTCTCCTTGAATGGATATCCGTGCAAGAAAATTTCTAGGGCTCTTCGCCAGGACAAATCCTTCTTTCTTTCTAGCTCTAGGCCTACCCCATCCTCGAACCTCCCTGCTTTGCATGTTTCCATTCCTTTTGTGGATGGCATCTCCCAAAAGATTGCCAAAATCTTAACAAAAAGGGGCCTCCGAGTTGTATTTAAACCCCTTTCAAAGTTAAGTAATCTTGTCCCATAGCTCAAGGACTCCAAAGACTCATTTCTTGACTCAGGAGTCTATAAGATTATGTGCTCATGTGGCACCCCCTACATTGGAGAAACTGGTCATTCTTTTCGTACTAGGATACGTGAGCACGGGGCAGACATCATGCATGATAGGGTCCAAAAATCTGCCTTAGCAGAGTACTCCATCACCACCAAACATCACATTTGTTTGGAGCAAGCGCAAATCCTTTGCAAAGAGAGCAATTATTTCAAGAGAAAGCTCAAAGAAGCCATTGAAATTAGCCACCACCCCCTCAACCTTAATCGAGATGATGAGTGGTCCTTGAACCCCTCGTGGCAACCTTTGCTTCGCTCGCTCGATTGCCGGCAACAGCATGGATAGCCCCCTCCCTTGTCTGTGGTTTGGTGTCCTTGTTCGTTGGCTCTTCTTAGTCTTGTTTTTTCTTTGTTTTTTCTTCTTCCTTTCTGTCCTCTTCTTTTCTGTCTCTTGGTTGTTTCTTTTCTCGTGCGGCTTGCTTTTCTTTATGTTTTTGGTCTTCTAATTTTATTATTTTTTCTAAGTTTTTTAATTTTATTAATTTATTCATTAATTATTTTTTAATAATTAGTATTTTTATTGTTTTTATTTTCTTATTTTTTACTTTCATTTATTTGGTCTCGTGTATCGAGTTGGTCTTGTATTCTTTTGCGATCTCTCCTTTATATATATATATATATACACACACACACACACACATTTGGTCCTTTTATTTTTATTTTTAGATTGATTTTATTTATTTATTTTCAATTATTTATGTTTATTTTTAATTTTCTCTTGTGTCGGGTGGGTCTTATTTTTGGGAGACCTTTTGCATTTGTTCCTGTTTATATATATATTTTATTTTCTTTCTCTATTTTTCTTTTATTTTTATTATTTCATATATATATATATATATAATTTATATATATTCATTATGCATATATATTTTATACATACATATACTATTATATTAGGATATATATGCATAGGTCTTCTTATATATATATATATATATATACAATTTCTTAATTCATATATATAGTTATATATTATATACATTCGTTATCTTATTTTAAAAATGTCTTTTATATATATATATATATATATATATATATATATATATATATATACTCTCTCTTTTTCTCAGTTATTCCTATACTCTTCCCTCTTTCTTTTGTTTCTTCTATCTTGGTTTTTTTCTTCTCTTGTCCCCTTTTTTAATTTTTCTTTTTCTTTCTTTTCATTTCCTTCTTCCTCTACCTCGTGTTGTGTGCTCCTCCTCCCCCTCTCTTCTTTTTATTCTGCTTGGCTTGGTTAGTTTGCATACTTTTTACTTCCTTCTCTCATCCTGATGATGGATCACAGAGTGTGATCCGAAATGTTGATGATAAAAAAACTTACACAATCAAATCCAGAAGCAACATCATCATTACCAATTTTGTAGTTGTAGCACTTTCTTATATCTTGCACCATGACTACTTTATGTGGAATGATGGATAATGGACTAGCTAGGTCATTTCTGTAGGAAACTTCAAGGATTGGCCGAAATTCGGGTTGCTTTACTTCATTATTGACTAACTGTATCTCACGACCTTCTTTTACTTTGGGGTTTCTTGAGCTACATGCCATTTTATCAAACTAGGTTTTTAAACGTATTAAAACTTTAACTTTCATGTATCTTGGCACTTGATAAATACCTTTGAATCGATGAATTTGTGCTGAATTGCTATTGAGATCCATGCAAATGGCTGCTAGGTTGTTGCTTAATCACTCCTTCACTCCTCTTGACTTTTCTCTATGTTTGAATTGTGTGAAAATGAACAAAAATTGACCTTATACCTAGCAAAGACCTAGCATTAAATGCTTCGTGCATATAGCTGTAAACTCGGCACTTGAAGGATTCAATATGACTTGGCTCCCATTGTATTTCATTTACTTAGCCTCCGTTAGATTACTTCTTCACTTAGCTTCTACTATTAGCTTAGTGTCTATTCGAGCTTTACTCGGCATCTAAGAGTAACTCGGTAGCTTGTTCAAAGTTTTACTTGGCATCTTTTTTTCATTCTGATTTCTTCCTTGCAGTTCTTCTTTATTCTTTGGAACTAATGTATGATTTAACTTTGTATATCTGTCCCATACACCTTTCTTTTGCTTAGTTGGATGAAGTGTGATCACTTGACCCATTGGGTAAAGTGATCACTCCATTTGATGTGCTGCACTCATCTTTCTTCTTCCAAGTTTTGTTCATTTGCCCTCTTATTTATTCAACATCAACCTGATCTTTTCCTTTGTTGAATTTTGTCTTGGGTTCTTTTGACTTTGTTGGACAATTCCTATTGATATGTCCAATCTTTAAGAAATTGAAACATGTAGTTTGGCTTAGCCATCTACTGTAACTCCCCTTAAAATGTGTTCTTATGTAATTCTTAGGGATGTGTCCATACACTTGACAATAGTGACAGCTATACCTGGTGTTGTAATCCCAGTTGTAGTGATGTGCATTATTGTTTCCTATTGTAGGTTGATTAGATGTCTACATAGGATTTGATCTAAACTCAAATGCTCTATGTCCATACTTTTTGCAATTGTAGCAGTGACCTTCAAATCTTGATATCCTCATAGTTTTGGTTCTACATTCATCTACTTGATGTAATTATTTTTTGCACTTGTGACAAAAGTTTGCATTAGTGGGTTTAGTATTCTTATCTTTGTTACTCCTTTCTTCTAATGTCTTGGATGATTCTCCTTGTTCAGTGCTGAAGTAACCAAGTCCTGAAGTATCATTACTAGCCCTTGGTGATTTTAGTAATTGTTCAAAGTACTTGATAGCCTCATTGGGTTTGTTGTAGCTTTTTTCTATCTGCATCTCTTTTTTCAATTCATTCTGCAATTATTCATTCTGCATCTTCAAGGTGGAGGCCTTAATGTCTTTCATGTTTAGTTCATGATGAGCATTCATCATCTAGCTTAAGGTGTATAGCTACATGTTTGAGATCTTTTCAAACTCAATTGTCTTCTCCTCTATTCTATTGGTAAGATTTCTCTTGTCATCTTCTATCATGAGCTTGTCTTCAATGGCTCTCTTCTTTTGTTTAGCCACTTCACAAAGCATTATGGCTTGCGATTCTTGTTCAAGCTTTAGTAATCTAATTTCTTTAGATTGTGTTCTATTTTTTTCCATCAGTTTTTCTATTGCTGCATCAAAATCCTTGAAATCTCCATTGGAAAACACTTGTGTGGTATCAATATCCTTGTAGTGTATGTCATTTTCAGCTATGGCTATCTCCTTCCTTCTTTTTAAGTACTTTCTCAATTCTTCTTTTATTTCTTCCACTTTGTGTAGAGGTAGGTGCACATCAATCACCTAATTATCTATGATCTTCCCAAGTTTGAAGACTTCTTTCTTTAGATCTTTTCTCTAAGCTCTTAGGCTTCTCCTTGTGAGAACCACTAGCTCTAATACCAATTGTTGGAATGTCCAAAATGGGAAGAATAATTTTGAGGGGGGGGGGGGGGGGGGTGTGAATTAGAAGTACCACACTTTTAACCTTTTCTATTCTTTTAAATCAAATAACTGAAAGTTAATTGCATGCATATAAATACATTAAATAGCCATAAAGTAAACACATGCAATACCATAAAGTAAACACATGCAATAACACATAAGACCAGATTTGGTAACCCAAAAATTATCTAGGAATAAGAAGGTGAAACTGGGGTGGGGATGATACCCACAAAAATTACTAAAGCAATAATTATTTAACCACTTCTGATGGTCTGCCCTTTGAAAGGCCTGTCTTGTTAAAGGCTTTACACTGTGTCAATAGTGACCTGATTAGAGGATTTACAAACACTTCACATGAAGTTTCACCCTGTTCAAGGATTTGCAATAGGTTTTTAAACACACCTAATACAATAGGATTTTCAATCACCTTCTCTAAAGGTTCTCCTACCTAGCTGTTAAGCTAACCTATCAATATAGGATTTCCAACTTCTAATACATTGGCAAGAAAGTATTAGAACAATAAATCTGACATAATGCAATATCTAATTTCTTGATTTAGGCACTTGATCTACTCTCTTTGATCTTGATCCTTTGAGATCTGATATCTGATCGTGTCCCTTGTCCCTTGTGCTATTTTGATAAATTGGATATGATATTATAGCACTATTCCTCTAAGTCTTTCCTTCTTCACAATGAATTTTGGTATAGTCTCCCCATACACTATTCTCTACCATATACCTAATGGAGTCTTCAACCTCCTTTTCAAGATTTTGAAGACTTAGGGTTAGGTATGGATCTAGGATCCATATTGAATCTCAAGTTCTTGCTCATTTGTTGCATATTTATCATTGGTTGCATGCCTTCTACATTTTTTTGATTGGCTGCATGCTGATCACATAGGAATCATAAAAGATTCATTCTTATCCTTTTTCTCTTTTGAAATCCTTCTATGTTGGCTCAAAAAATGGTTTACATCTAAGTTTGTGAGGGCAGAAACTGATATGCTAATTTTGTGTTACTCGGTACATACTGAACTACTGGTGCTTGACACATATACTATCCTAGATTGCTCTGCACCTATTACACTTTATCTTTCTCAAAACATATATGATTCTAGCTCACTCAACATATGAAGCATTCTAACTTGCTCGAAATCAACTATGGCTCAGCACCTATATGTCACTTGGCACTTATAGACTACTCAGCACCTGAAGTCACTTGGAACACACTGTGGGTTGACATACATAGTGTGATCAGCTTTAATGTATAAAGTGATTAAGTGTGTTGACACTCAAATGTCAAAACCATCTAAGGACCAACATTCTCCTTGTCTGTTGAACTCTTCATGCTACTATAAATACTAATACTCATGCTACTAAGTGAATGTATGTGTCATTGTGAGTATACCTAGCACACTTCTATCTCAAGTTATGAACGCAAGGGTCATTAAGATGGATCTCTCATGTGTTTGGTGTGTCTGCCACGTAAGCAAAAATTTAGTTATCCTAATGTTTATGTTTTGATGCTTATGTTAACTTGCTAAAATAAAAGGGACAAACGTTCTGGTCATTCTGGCTTCTTGTGCCTCAAATTCTTACATTCAATCTCGACAAACCAATAACATATTACCTATTCATATTCCCATGATTGCACTGTCAATGGGAATTGTATGACATATGGGATTTTGTCCTATGCAAAGTGATGATAAATTGTTGAGACTTGGTAACTAGACCTAGGGTTGCATCTAGCATAGGGTTGCATTACATATTTCACTTACACAAGCACATGGTCTAATTATAGATCTACTTGCATCCTTTGTGATGAGGGATTGCTAGCTTCTTAAAAGTATCATGTTTTTTAATGATTGCACAAATGATCAATTAATCACCCTCTTGGTTATTTTGGCTGCTTTGAACTCATTTTTGGGATCGAATTCAGAATCTAACACACTAAAACAACTGAAAAACATGTTTTAAAATTTTGGGACTGATACGATCGAACACTTGTGCAGTCCAAATTTTTTTGATACTTTATGATTCTTGGAATCTTTTCAACTCAAAATTTCTTCAAACTTCATCACTAATCTAGAAAAAATCAACTATGGTCAAATTTGGTCAACTTTTGGTCAAACTTGGCCTTTAAGACCTTGAAATCATGCCGAATTGACTCTAAATTTTTCTTTTGATGATTCTGATCTCTCCTACATTTTTTTGAATCTTGTCTTTCTTCAATATCTCTCAACATACTACTTTACATAATATTTCTGGTGTGTCATCTTTCAATTTCACTCCCAAGGGGGCAGGACGATTACATCATTGAACTTGAATTTTAAATCAATTTGAATCTTTATTGCTTGGGGAATCTTGTTCCCATCCTATGTCCACATCACTCAGGGCATCTTATTCTCCTCTTTTCTTGCATCTTTGTCATCTATTGTATCTTATAAAGAGTCTTATGGATAGGTATTGGGACAATCTAAACCTCGACTCCTAAGGATCAAGCCTTGTTCTAGGGATGATTCTATGACTCATAATTTGATCTTGTTGTCTTATATAAATCTTAGGAATCTAGATGTTCTATCTGGATCCTTAAAGGTTAAGCTTTATTCTAGAGACAACCTTTTAAATGATGTCAATTTTAGGTATCTAGGTGATCTATCTGGATCCTTAAAGGTTAGGCTTCATCCTAAAGATAACCTTTTAAATGCTATCAATTTCAGGTATCTAGATGTTCTATCTTGATCCCTAAAGGTTAAGCTCTATTTTGGAGATAATCTTATAAATGCTATCAATTTTAGGTATCTAGATGTTCTATCTAGATCCTTAAAGATTAAGCTTTGTTCGTGAGATAATCTTTTGAATGCTTACCAAATCTTTATTATCTAGATGTTATATCTAGATCCTTAAAGGTTAAACTTTGTTCTAAAGAAAACCTTTAAAATTCTTATTTGATTTAGGTATCTAGGTGTTCTACTTCGATTCCTTGGGATTAAGCTCCATTCTGGAGATAGTCCTTAAAAGCTTATCAATTGGTCTTCGTATCATCAACTTTCAGAACCAATCTTTTTTTGTAATCTATGCATCACACTTTCTAATTTTCTTTGAATCAAATGTGCTGCTCGCACATTCATTCAAAGAGGGGAAAAATGTAATACCCCAGAATTGGCTCATTGCCATGATCACCAATTCTAGTCTATTTTGGTCAATTCTAAAGTCCTATGTCACTAGGTAATTCCAGTTTTGATTTTCACTACTTGAACTAACTATCAAATGTAGAAAATCCTAAATCTACATTAATCAAGATGTCTAATTAATTCCTAAGTATTGACTTGTATTAGTCACATTAAACATATTTGATTGTGATTTAATTAAATTCAGAGTATCTATACTTCAATTAAATTAAATTATATCCCAAGACTAATGTACTAGGGAATTAAAATATTTAATTTAATAATTTTGCCCACTTTAATTAATTGAATTAGATTATTCAATTAAATGAAAAAAGGAACTTATGAGGTCATATCTCACTTATTAAATTAAATAATATCTTTAAAATCTTCTCTTCAATTCTAAAGTGGAAACCCTGAGTGAACTACTTCTCAAAATTAGAATCAATCTAGCTAACTTGCTCTCACACTTATGACAAGTTCAGTTAACTACTCATCACACTCATATTTGAGATAGTTAACTTCACCTGAACAAGGAAGTTTCCATTTCAACTAAATCTTTTCTTTGATCTTGACTATTGTTCTGAGTTGATCTTAATAGTTGATGGATTCCAGGAATTCTATTTAAGAGGCTCATAATTCCTCATTACAGAGGTTGGATTGAATTTGTATCGAATCTCTGTTGAATCATGCACTCATTAACTAATCATTCTTATAAGCTCTTAATTATTTAGATTTAAGGATCATATAGATTTAATATGCATACATATAGTCTAGTTTATTTTATATGCTATTAGATTAAGTGCATATCTCATCTAGAATACTTGCATCTCATATAGACTTAATTTTATTTTAACCCTTCATTCTAGAATGGTTTGGTTATTTGTACCTCAACTCTGAGAACATAAATAGGCAAAATCCTTTTATATAGAAGGCAATGGGTCACACTATCAGACCTCTTGGATGAACTATCCCATGTCCATTCTAGGATGAATACGCAAGTAAGGACCACGTTGAAGTGTGTGTGAGGTTTAGAGGCCTAAAAATTCATGCATATAGTTCTTATGTATTCACCTCTTCCCTTGGAGTTTTAGTTATTGATTTCTTTAGTTCATCTACACTCACCAAAATAGGGTTATCACATAATTTGGCCTATAGTGTACACTGATGAAGCATATTTTTGACATCTTCCTCTACAAGAGGATTGATGTTCTAAGCAGTTAAATTAGAAACATCCTTCACTATTACTATTTCAGTATTCTCACTTGTTACATGTTGAGGGCTAGCATTAGGAAAGTGTGTATCTTGTTCACTTTGTGATGCAGGAGCATCCAGAGGTATAAGGGCAATCTTGTGTCACCCAAAAAAAATGTACTTAGACTTAGTTTCTATTTTATGTCTTTACATTTTTGGATACCCATTTGGCTCAAATAAAGGTTCCAACTCTCATAGTTCAACTATTAGTGCATTTAAAAATCCCGAAAAAATAGGAGCATGCAATTTGACCATCATTTTGGTGACCTAGAAAGTGTGACTTGGCCAAATGAATGTAATCGAGATTTAGAGTATTCTAGAAAAAGAATCAGGTCAAAAGGCCTCACGGTTTGAAAGTTATTGCAGTTTTTCGAGTTTTGGAGACCCCCTAAGAATGCTTCAAAGTTAGGTTTGGGGCATTAAATGACCTCGAAAAGGGTCAAAAAATGGGGGACAAGTGAAGCTTGTCCATAGGGCTATAGAGCGCTTCGAGAGCTTTCCAAAAATGTAAACAGTTCGTCAATCGGAGTTACGGTTCAAAAGTTATGCCTCCCGAAAGTTCGGCTACCGTTTCTGGATTCTTCTAGAATTGCACCGACTTCTAACGCCACTTCCGAAACCTTCTATTTTGTCGGTGGATGCCTACTAGCACTTTCTAGAATGTACTCCTAGTCCTTAACCCTCCGGGGTCTATTTAAGGAGATTTTTGGCATTGTAAAAGGCAGTTCGGATTGGAGCTTGAGAGGAGGTGCTAAAAGGAGAAATATTCTTCAGATTTATGCTATTGTAAGCCCACAGGGCATGTTTTGAGTTTATTTTCTCTGCACTGTTTGTACCAGCTTATTTTCTTAGTTAATATAATTTCCCCTTTCTATTGTGTCTATTCTGGTTCTTGGGTTGTGTCCCCATCAAGTGGTATCAGAGCAGGTTTTCCTGAGTGTGTAGACAGAGCGCCGACTGTGAGGCAGTTTGCACCAGGACTGTGTGGTTGTGGGTTCGAGTTAGAAGATGCCTCCATGAAGAGAGCGTGGTGGAAGGGCCAGAGCTATTGATCCTGAGGAGGTTAGAGCCCTCCAGAGATAGGTACAAGCCTTGCAAGAGGAGCTTCGTAGAGGAGCAAATATTGCCGCAGATGACAATAGTGAGGATGACAATGAAGAGGAAGTAATGGAAGTTGACGGGGAAGTTCTGAATCCTGTAGAGGAAAGGCTTTTTAGGGCCATTTCTAGGTTTGGGAAAAGACCTACAATTGAAGTGGGTATATTTTTGGGAAATTTGAAACCAGATGAGTTGATCGATTGGATCAATGAATTGGACGAATACTTTGAATATGAGGATATAAGGGACCCAGATAGGGTTAAGTTTGCAAAGGCCAAACTAAAAGGCCATGCCAAAATTTGGTGGAAAGAGATTCAACTAGAAAGACTTAGAAGAGGAAAGGAGAAGATCACAAGATGGGATCGCATGGTGGACAAATTGAAGAAGCAGTTCATTCCTATGGACTACGAGCTTGATCTGTTTAAGAAGATGCATGGGTTAAAGCAAGCAGGAAGATCAGTCCAAGAATATACAGAGGAGTTTTATCGACTCCTGATTAGAGCGGGGCATGCAGAAGCAAATAAGGAGAAGGTTGCTCGTTATATCAGTGGGTTACGGCCTAGCATCCAGGAAGAACTAAGTCTGGTAAGAATGACCAGCGTTGAAGAAGCATACCAGTTTGCCCTACGAGTTGAAGAGAAGCTGAGTAAAAGGTTTGAAGGAAGACAAAGAGGGCGCGGTCAAGGAGGAAGGGGAAGTGGTAGATCATCTGGAGGCCGCAATGAAACTCAAAAGAAAAATGAAGATGAGGGTACTAGCAGGAACCAGAGGAATGAGGGTTTCAACCGCTCCCGTGATCAAGACTTTGGAAATCAAAGAGGAAGAGGTAGAGGACGTGGGCAAGGAAGAGGAGGCTTCTGTGGTACCTATTTCCATTGCAATGAAGAAGGTCATCGTGCCTTTGAATGCCCTCAACAACAAGGAAGGACAAATAGGAGAGCTGAGGGCCAAGCTAGGATTGCTCATGTGGATGAGGATGTACAATCATCACATTCAGAGGATGCAAAAAGAGGAGAGACCTTGGTAAATGAAAGAGTCCTACTAAGTGGTGAAAATGAACCAGGACAATGGAGGAGTTTGTTCCGTACCAGATGCAAGTGTGAGGATAAATGTTGTGATGTGATCATTGATGGTGGTAGCACTGATAACTTGGTATCTGAAGAGATGGTCTCTAAGCTGAAGCTCAAGAGGGAGAAACATCCCTAGCCCTATCGGATTTCTTGGGTAAAAGATGATCATAAGGTCCTGGTAAGTGAACAATGTTTAGTAAAATTCAAAATTGGGAGTTACCATGATGAAGTTCTTTGTGATGTTATTTCGATGGATGTTTGCCATCTATTGTTGGGTAGACCATGGCAGTTTGATAGACATGCAATACATGATGGACATGCAAACACATACTCTCTGATAAAGGATGGAGTTCGCCACAAATTGAAGCCCATGAAAAAGGAAGGTGAAAAGGTATGTAGCAGTGCTAGGATTTGTCTTGTTGATGGAAGGAAGTTTTTAGATGGCATGAAACATCAGCACATGTGCTATGCTTTGATTCCTAGAAAAGATAAAGAAGGTAGTAGTGAAATACCATTTGAAGTTTCAGATTTACTAGGAGAATTTGGAGATATTATCTCTGATAATGTTCCAGATGGATTGCCACCAGTAAGGCAAATCAGTCATCAAATAGATTTGATTCCAGGAGCTAGTTTTCCTAACAAGGCTGCTCACAGGATGACTCCTACTGAAACAGAGGAGCTAAATAGACAGGTTCAGGAGCTGTTGAGGAAGGGCTTGATTCGAGAGAGCCTGAGTCCATGTGCAGCACCTGCAGTACTTGCACCAAAGAAGGATGGAGAGTGGAGGATGTGTACAGATTCTCGAGCTATAAATAGGATAACCATCAAGTACCGGTTTCCTTTACCAAGGATGGATGATCTTATGGACTGCTTGAGTGGAGCTCAGTACTTCACAAAGATAGATCTGAAGAGTGGCTATCATCAGATATGGATTCAAGAAGGAGATGAGTGGAAAACAGCCTTCAAGACCAAGGAGGGTCTTTATGAGTGGTTAGTCATGCCCTTTGGATTGACGAACGCCCCAAGCACCTTCATGCGGCTCATGAATGAGGTACTTAAGAAGTTCTTGGGAAAATTTGTTATTGTCTATTTGGATGATATTTTAATTTTCAGCAAGACTTTGGAAGAACATTTACTGCATATTCGTAGTGTCCTTGAAAGGCTAAGGGAAGAGAAACTGTTAATTAATCTAAAGAAGTGTGTCTTTGCAAAAAGGGAGTTAGTCTATTTGGGATTTGTTATATCACCTGAAGGTCTCAAAATGGATCCAGAGAAGGTAAAAGCCATCTTGGAATGGCCTACTCCAAGGTTTGCTACTGAGGTAAGATCATTTCATGGTCTGGTTAGTTTTTACAGAAAGTTTATTAAGAATTTCAGTGGCATATGTGCACCTCTAACTGATACAATAAGAGGGGATAGAAAAGAGTTCAAATGGACTACAACAGCTGCAAGAAGTTTTGAATTGCTGAAGAAGAAGGTGACTGAACAGCCTGTGTTGGCACTTCCAGATTTTAGAAAAGTATTCCAGGTGGATTGTGATGCTAGTGGTAGCGCTATTGGGGCTGTATTAAGCCAAGAAGGTAAGCCTATTGCATATTTTAGTGAAAAATTGAATGATGCAAAGAAGAAGTATTCTGTTTATGATCAAGAGTTCTATGCAATAGTTCAGGCCTTAAAGAAATGGAGGCATTATTTATTGCCAAAGGAATTTGTTTTGTATACTGATCATCAGGCATTACAGTACCTAAATAGCCAAGGTAAATTGAATCAGAGGCATATGAAGTGGGTAGAATTCTTGCAGAGTTATACATTTGTGTTGAAGCATAGAAGTGGAAAATCTAACAGGGTTGCAGATGCATTAAGTAGGAGACAACTATTGCTTACAACAATGCAGGTTGAAGTAGTTGGGTTGGATGAACTCAAGAATTTGTACCCCGAGGATCCTGATTTTGCTGAAGCATGGAAAGCTTGTAAAGAACCTGTTGCTGTAGATAGAACCAAGTGGTTAGACTATTTGATTCAGGATGGCATGTTGTTCAAAGGTAGTCAATTGTGCATTCCAAGGAGTTCCATGAGGGAAAATCTAATTAAGGAGAAACACAGTGGAGGGATGGCAGGACATTTTGGTCGGGATAAGACCATGGCCATTCTTAGAGAACATTATTTTTGGCCTCAAATTACACAGGATGTGAAGAAGTTTGTACAGAGTTGCCAGGTTTGTCAAGTGGCCAAGGGGTTTAGTCAAAATACTGGCCTATATCAGCCATTTCCTGTTCCATCAAGGCCATGGGAGGACATAAGTATGGATTTTGTTCTTGGATTGCCAAGGACACAAAGGGGTAATGACTCAGTATTTGTGGTGGTTGATAGGTTCTCCAAAATGGCACATTTCATTCGATCCCACAAAACTCATGATGCTGTCCATATTGCAGACTTGTTTTTCAAAGAGTTGGTAAGACTACATGGTCTTCCAAGGAGTATAGTTTCTGACCGAGATACTAAATTTGTGGGGTATTTCTGGAGGACGTTGTGGAAGAAGTTGAGAACAGACTTGAAATTCAGTTCCACGCATCACCCACAGACTGATGGCCAAACAGAAGTGGTAAATAGAAGTCTGGGCAATTTGCTGAGATGTTTAGTTGGAGATAAGCCCAAGGGATGGGATTTGATTCTACCACAGGCAGAGTTTTCTTATAATAACTCTGTAAATAGGAGTACTGGAAAATCACCATTTCAAATTGTATATGGGAATAGCCCAAGGACTGCACCAGAATTGAGGAGGATAGAACAAGGGGAGAGAACAAGTGTTGAAGCTGAGGAATTTGCTGAACACATCAAGCGTCTACATGAGGAGGTTCAAGCACACATTATCAAGATGAATCAAGAGTATAAAGCTAGGGCTGATCAAAGGAGAAGACATAAGGAATTCCAAGTAGGGGATCTTGTCATGGTGCACTTACGAAAAGAAAGATTTCCAGTTGTTACTTACAACAAGCTGAAAATGAAGAAATTTGGCCCCTGCAAGGTTTTGAAGAAACATAACTCAGGAAATGCATATGAGGTGGAGCTGCTAGATGGTATTCACATTTCTCCCATTTTCAACATTGCAGATTTAATAGAGTATCATGATGATGGTGCAGATGAGGAGCTGGTTTTAGAGCCATGCCCAATTCCTGCTTCTAAGAAGGAGGAGATAGAAGACATTCTAGATCATCGTGTGGGTAGGAGTACCAGAAATAGGCAGTATGAAGAGTATTTGGTCAAATGGAAAGGACGACCGATCGAAGACTCAACTTGGATTTCAGCAGCTGAGGTTTCCCATTTGGGATTTCCTCTACCATCCATAAAGTGACAGGGTCACTTTTCAATCTACCCTGGGTGTCTGATGCAGGAGCATCCAGAGGTATAAGGGCAATCCTGTGTCACCCAAAAAAAATATACTTAGACTTAGTTTCTATTTTATGTCTTTACATTTTTGGATACCCATTTTTCTCAAATAAAGGTTCCAACTCTCACAGTTCAACTATCAGTGCATTTAAAAATCCCAAAAAAATAGGAGCATGCAATTTGACCATCATTTTGGTGACCTAGAAGGTGTGACTTGGCCAAACGAATGTAATCAAGATTTAGAGCATTCCAAAAAAAGAATCAGGTCAAAAGGCCCCACGGTTTGAAAGTTATTGCAGTTTTTTGGGTTTTGGAGACCCCCTAAGAATGCTTCAAAGTCAAGTTTGGGGCATTAAATGACCTCGAAAAGGGTCAAAAATGGGGGATAAGTGAAGCTTGTCCATAGGGCTATAGAGCACTTCAAGAGATTTTCGAAAATGTAAACGGTTCGTCAATCGGAGTTACGGTTCAAAAGTTATGCCTCCCGGAAGTTCGGCTACCGTTTCTGGATTCTTCTAGAATTGCACCGACTTCTAACGCCACTTCCGGAACCTTCTATTTTGTCGGTGGATGCCTACTAGCACTTTCTAGAATGTACTCCTAGTCCTTAACCCTCCGGGGTCTATTTAAGGAGATTTCTGGCATTGTAAAAGGCAGTTCGGATTGGAGCTTGAGAGGAGGTGCTAAAAGGAGAAATATTCTCCAGATTTATGCTATTGTAAGCCCGCAGGGCATGTTTTGAGTTTATTTTCTTTGCACTGTTTGTACCAGCTTATTTTCTTAGTTAATATAATTTCCCCTTTCTATTGTGTCTATTCTGGTTCTTGGGTTGTGTCCCCATCACTTTGTTCTTCTTGTTGCTCTATTTTAGCTGTTGCCTTGTCATCTACATTCATTTTTTTTCATCCCTCAACAATGTCATCATTATTATCATCTTCCTCATCATCTTTAACCTCTATGGGTTCTTGTTCTCCTTCTTACACTATAGAAGGCCCATATGTTACTTTCCACATTTGTGGGGACTTCTTAACGACATCTTCAATATTATTTTATAGTATGTTTGAAGGCTCTATATTTAGGTACAAACCTAATTGCATATTTCTTCATAGCCTTAGCATTTTGTGCCTTACTAAGTTCAGGCATAACTTGTGCAAGTGATGATTCCCTTATTTGTCTTTCCAAGTTTAAACAATAATGCCACTTTTTCTCAACTCTCTCATATAAAATTTTAGGCATAAAGTTAGCAATTTCTAGTGGGGCTTTCTTAAAAATTTTCATCATGGCATATATAGCCTTCTCCATTTGATTTTTTACCAAGATGATCAAAATAACCATAAGAAAATCTTGATAAGTCTGCACTATTCTTGACATTTTTAGAAAGATTTTTAAGATATGATAGTGGATTGTGACACACCACTTTGAATTGGGTATTGTCATCTAGTTCCATTCTCTCCTCATTAGATTGAACTTGTGCAATGTATTTCCTCCTTGGTCTTTTTTGCACATCTCCTTCCTGCTTAACTAGCATGGCTTTCTCCTTAGCCTTTTGAGTAGTCACACATGCACTAGCCCTTTTAGTAGGTGCAACTGGTTTGGGCTAGCTTGTTTTAGCAGTTTTCTTAGCCTTTGTCATTAGTTGTACCTTGGCCTTCCTCTTCTTTTGATCAGTAGGTGTAGATGCTTCCTTGGCTTCTTCTCCCTTGGCACCTTTAGCAACTTATATTTCCTCCTCTAGCTGATCTTCACCTTGAACTTGTGTAAGTGTAAGTGGTGCTTGTGTCTAGATGTCTTCTTCCTCTTCATCCTCTTATTCTTCATCTTCTTCCTATTTGGTACCTTCACCAAATTTAGCTTTTAGCTTCTTCACTAATTTATCTTTCTTCTTAATAATAGAGGCAATCTTCAATTCCATGGTGATCTTGGATTTTTCCATCTCATAATTTCCAAAAGTAGTAGCATCTTTGTCTATATCTTCTACAAGTAAAGTTTTAGTAGTCACAAAGGCTTCATCTACACTTATTTAATATCCTAAGGGTCTCAACCATCTTATCCTTGGAGTTTCTACTTGAACAAATGTGTAATCAACATCTACTAGAAAACAAATGTCATCATAATGCTTTTCCACTAGTGATACTAGAATTCCTAATCTTTTCTTCATAGACAGCTTAAAGTCTTTAAAATAACTTGTCATCACAGACTCAAAATTCTCACCTAATTGTTCAATGAACTCACCAATCTGTACTGTCACTGACCTATTTGTTTTCCATCCCATAGTGTCAAATGTAGGAAAAGTGTTTTGAACATAAAAGAATATACATATCAAGATAGAACCAAATTTTCATTGAGCACTCTTTGTCTTCCTTATTGCTCCTAGGTTCTCAACCAATTTTTGTAGTTGTATCTCTGCAAGATCATATGTGTGATCTTTCTTGACAATCTTATAACCAACATCCACTGCAATATAGGGCACATTGTTCAATCTGCTAGATTGGTAAAACTTGTATGAAATAACCTTGATTGCAAAGTCTAACAAAAGATATATAATGGTATCAATTTTCATGCCTCTCTTGTTCCACATGGCACATGTATTCTTCTCAATAACCTCTTTTGAATCACTCCTTAATGTCTTAGGCTAATCTAGGGTTGGATACCCTATAACCCTATGGATTATTCTCTTGGTTATCTTTATAGGCCCATTGTCTAACCATAATGAACTATCATGTATCCTACTTATCACAATTCTAATCCATTCTATTTTGAATACATTTGGGAAACCTAGGGCTTGAGTTTACCCTTTCTTCTCTACAACTTTGTATTCTTCTTTCAATACACCATTCTTACATCATCGATCATATGCTTGCCTAATCTCCATATCTCCTATACTTCCAATGTTGTACTTATAACATTTCCTTACATCTTGAACCATTAAAACATTTAGTGGTATCATGGATAATGCACTAGAGGAGTCTTTCTTGTATGCAATATCAGGTATGACCTTGAATAACAATTGCTTAACCTCATTACTAAGTAGTTGAACATTCAAAACCTTCTTACCCTCTACATTCTTTTAACTAGATGCCATTATGTGAAACTAGGGTTTACAAAAGTATGAATAACATAACTTGACACTTGATAAATACCTTGCAAGAGATGATAAAATGGTGTTTTAATCTTTGCTCAAATATTCTACAATCACTTTGGATGGATTTCTAGATCACCTCTTGCTCTCCTTGCTCTTTCTTGATTTTGAAATGTTGAAAAATGAGTTGAAATCAATCAAATACCCTTTTGGAACAATGCAATTAATGCTCAGTGCTTACATAGCTATAAGCTCAACATCAAATTTTTTTTGGCTCACTCGACATCCACTAGAATTTCATTCACTTGGCAACCATTACCAACTCAACATCAACTAGCTAGTCTATTAGCCTAGCATCCTCTAGCTATTCACTTGACACATATAGGAAAATTTTCATGCTTAACAACAACATGAAAAGCTTGGAGATTTTTCTTAGATTCCTAATAACATCTTGCATCTTTTTTCATCCTAATGTACTTTTTTTAGTACTGAATCCTTTTGGAATGAATGAATGATATAATTTTTCAATATTAGTCCCACATACCTTTTGATTGCTTAGTTTGATGAGGTGTGATCACTTGACCCATTGGGTGAAGTGATCCCTTCTCCATTTTATGTGCTACAATCATCCTTTTTCTTCCATGTCTTGTTCATTTCATTTTTGACATTTTTAACATGTGCCTTGCCTTTTCCTTTTTCAAAATAATAACTAGGTGCGTTTGACCTTGTTGGATAATATCAACTAATGTGACAAGTCCTTAAATAGCTAAAACATGTGGTATGACTGAACCACCTTTTGTAGTCACATCTGAAGTGTGTCCTAATATAATTCTTAGGAATATGTCCATATTCTTGACAATAATGACAACTATACCTTGTATTACAATCCTAGCTATAAGAATTTCCATTGTTCCTTACCTTGGTTTGCTTGTTTGATGACCACATGGGTCTGAATTTGCACTCAAAATATCTATGTACATACTTCTAACAGTTATAGCAATATCTTTCAAATATTTTTGTGTGCATGGTCTTGCTTCTACATTCATGTGCATGATGTCTTGGTTTGTTGCACTTATGATAGTGAACCATGCTCTTATGCTTGACATTTTGATTTACAGTCTTGCTCCTACACACATTAGTAATATGTCCTTTCTTACCACAATTATGACAAGTAGGTTTGGAATTCTTACCTTGTTGTTCCTTTCTTCAACACTTTTGAATGACTCTAATCCCTCATTAAGCGTGTATCCCAGTCTAGATGTATACTTATTAGGTCTAGGGGATTCAATAACTACTTAAAGTATTTCATGGCTTCAATTGGTTTATTGAAACTTTCAGAAAATTTTGTTTGTCCTTTTAGGTCATTTTGTAGTTGTTCATTCTATAACTTCAATTTTGTTATCTCAATATCCTTAGCATTCAATTTATATTTGGCATTCATCATTTGACTCGAAGTATCCAATTGCATGTTGGAAATCTTGGTTAGCTCTGATGATTTCTCTTACAATTTATTGCTCAAAATTCTTGTCTTCTTCAATCATTGTTTTGTCTTCCATATCTTTCTTCTTCTATTTAGTCACCTCACATACCAGTATGGCTTGTGATTCTTACTCTAACATTAGATTTATAATCTTCTCAGCTCAGGCTTTTTACTTCTCCATTAGATCTACAACTATTGCATCAAATTCATTAGAATCTCCATTAGCAAATAGCTTAGCAGTGTCCATCTCTCTATATTGTGTGTCATTCTCCTTGATAGAAATTTATTCCTTCTCTTTAAGGATTTCTTTAGTTCTTCTCTTGCTTCATTTAGTTGATGTAGAATGAGTTGTATTTCAATTCCCTAATTCTCATTGATCTTTCCCAACTTGTAGACTTCCATTTCAAGATCTTTCCTAAAAGTTGCAAAGCTTCTCTTTTAGAGAACATAGCTCTGATACCAATAATTGGAATTACAATAGGAAAGGTAAGCATGTGTGGTGGGGGGAGGGGGTGGGGGAGCTAAATCAATAGTTTAAACTTTGACCCATGAAAGCATTCACCACACATCCATCTCATACATTCACTAAGTAAACTAAAATACCATGTAAACAAGTAAACATTCACACATGTATGACACCAATATGATTACCAAGAAACTCTCAAATGAGAAGGTAAAACTAGGGTGGGGATGAGATGCACAAATCTTCACTATTGTAGTAATAAAGTGTAGCGATTAAAGGTTAGAATGTTTGATCATGAGACATGATATACCCTATGAAAGGTCTACCTTGTTAAATAATTACTATTAGGTCTCACCCTGTTAAAGGATTTCAACATGCTATTAGAAGTGTGCCTTGCTGAAGGACTTTAACTCATAATTAAATAAGCACGTTGTTAGAGGATTTCAATACAACCTATTAGGACTACTCTATTAGGAGATGTAATTGATTCACCTGCTAAAATGATTTAGCAATGATCTTTTAGTTAGAAATTGATTGTTTGATAATAGATCACATCTACACTAATATATTCTCGATCCTTCTTGATTAGATGTCTATATACTATATGCTTTTATGTTCCTCTATTCTCCTTTAACTAATTCTACAATGAAATCTTAGATCATAACTCCTTAGCCACCACGAAATTTTTATTTGCACATGCAAACTTTTGTCTTAGGTCCTTCATACTCCTTTTCACACTCTAGAGTGTTTAAGGTCTGTCCTCCTCAAGAAGACATAGATGACTTAGGGTTAGGTATGAATCAATAGCTATGATTCATCTATTTTTTTGCTTAGACCTTCCCTTTTCCTAATTAGATGCATGTAATTGCATTGGAAATCCAACTTAAGATTCATCCTTATCTCCAAAATATCATATTTCAATCTTTAGTTGGCTCAAAAAAAAATTACATAGTTATTTGTGCCATTATAAACAACTATGAC
Organism: Cupressus sempervirens; assembly: GCA_028749045.1. Taxonomy (NCBI): domain Eukaryota; kingdom Viridiplantae; phylum Streptophyta; class Pinopsida; order Cupressales; family Cupressaceae; genus Cupressus; species Cupressus sempervirens. The sequence goes on along the minus strand of CM053787.1, from coordinate 432,414,838 downwards.
AAAACTATCTTAATATCTAAAGTCCTTGATGCTTAGCATATACTAATTTCTATTCTGTGACTCAACATTTGTATCACTTAGCATGCACTGCTTGCTCAACACTTGAATTATGTTGCATTCACTTTCTAGTTAGCACTTGAGTGAATCAGCACATAAGTGGCTCGACACTCACTAAGGACTCGACATGCTTGAGTATATACATGTTGTGCTCATCATGTACTACTTATTGACCATGAACTAGGTAAATGAATTAAGTGTGTAGACACTCATTAATCAAAACCAATCCGAGATCAACAGTTTCTAGGAGTAATTAATTGGGAAAGTAGCGAGTGCATAATGAAGACAATAATTGAATGCTATAGATCCAAACCAAAGAATATTAGAGACATTGATATTGATAGCATGATGAAGAACTTTCAGTCTAAAATTAAATTGAGGTATAGGATACTTCCCTCTATGGTGGAAAAGTATAAGGATGATTTGTGCTTTATGTTGGAGACAGATAAAACATGCATGGAAGCAATGATACCTAGATTAAAATTCATTGTGCCTATGGGCTATGCGATAAACATAGAATTGATAGAAGGATATGTGTAGATTATACTTGAATATGAGTAGGACATAGAATGCCCTAGATGGGGAAAATATGATGAAAGGTTAAGGACTGTAGAATCCAAACTCCATAGCAAAGAGAGAAAGAGAGGGATTCTATCTTCAAGGAATCTAACATGTCAAGGTAGGAATTAAATGAACTAAAGGGAATTGAGCTAGAAACAAAGGCTAGTGAGAAATCTAAATTTTTAGCAGCAACACCTATTGTAGTAGTAGGAATCTCATAAGAAGTAATGGTGGCACAACCATGTGCACAAGCTAAAGATGATAGCCCAATGTATGTGGAAGCCCATACACCTTCTAGGGAAGAGGTAGAAGTAGAGAAAACACAACAAGCACTATCACCACCTCATATTGTTATGGGTATTGAATCCATACAAGTGTATAGTACACACATACCTATGAAAACTAAGGAGAACCCATTTACTGTGTACAAAACAAATATTATTAGCAATGTTAGTAATATCATAAATTTTTCTAGTTTTGATGATGAGAAAGAAGAGAAAGAGAAGAAAAAAGAACAAGAAAAGAGGAAACGTGATGTAGAAGAGAAGAAGAGAAGAGAAGAAGAGGTAAAGAAGAGGAAAGAAGAAGAGGAAAAGAGGAAGAAAGCAGAAGAAGATGCGAAGAAAGAAGATGAAGAAAAGAAGAGAGTAGAGGAACAAAAGATAAAGTCTACTATACTTTTAGTAATGTTAGTAGTTGGAATGTCTATAGTAGCATCTATTCCATCTGATGATGAAGATTAAAAATAATTAATGGGCACTTTGAGCAAGTTATTCAAGAAGAATAAAACTGTTAAGTCTTTGGAGAAGACTATTGCTAAAGTCTTGGAGTGTATGTAGAAGATAGTTTCCACAACTATAGCAAATCCAAACATATAGACCAAGGCAAAAGAGTTGGTGAAGACCTTTGATAAGGAATTCACAACTCCAGTTCATGTAGTAGCAGGACAAGTGTAAACAAATCGTGAAGAACCCAATTTGACATAGTCTGCACTAATGTGTGTAATGATTTGAAGGCCCTAGATAGAAAAATCAAGGAATTGAGACAATGTATTACTAAAGGTAAGAAGTTTTATTGACATTGCACAATGTCTTACACTTACCTATTGAATTTTGATGTAAAGATCAAAGGCCACAAGGGAAAGCTTTAGACACTCACTACAATATTGCAACAACTTGAGATCAAAATTGAAGATTCTATGAATGAAATTGAGGAGATCCAAAATGCTATCCAAAGCATTGAATGTGACAAGGAAAAGGTAATAAGAAGATCCTCTATTCTTAGAGATTATCTGGTACCTAAATTTGTAATTTTGTAGAGGTAGTTGGAGGAATGTCTTTTAGCAAAGAATTCCTATGAAAAATTTTCCTATACTGACCTAAGTGTAGTTGAAGTGGTATCCTATGCACTTTGTGCACTCTTCAGTATATCTGATATAGTCAAAGGTAACTAGAAGAAAGGCTTTGATAGATTGAAGATTGATTTTTAAGATTGCATATTCAGAATGACAAGTTGATCAACAACAAGCAACAAGTTTTTGTGATACAGTTTTGGCACCTTTATCATTGATGTCAAAGGGGGAGTACTATGAAGAGGAAAATTTGTATAGATGTAAATATTTGTGTACGGGGGATCTTATGGATGTATCAATGTAAAGCAGTGATAAGGAATGTAATGATCCATCAAAACATGAATAAAATTGTTATCTTTTGAAGGCAATTTTTGTGTAGTTACTTTTATTTGTTTTTGTAATGTATGACTTAATTTTGGGACTTAGACAATTTTACCAAATGTTGCCATCAATTTCAAAGGGGTAGATCATTGGTAATATGGTCAGATAGATGTCTTGATGACTTTCATTTATGGTAATATACATTCAATGTTTCATTTATACATTTAGAGATAGAAAATTGTCTAAGTATTAGATAGTTTGCAGTAGCACAGAGTATAGATCTTAAGAGTACAAACAATGAAAAAAGAGTTAGCTTATGTGTAGTTGAGGAAAGGTTTATGACATCATGATGATTATGTGTATCAGTGAACATGTGTGTATGGACAATACTTTGCAAGTTATACTAAGATTAATAGTGAAGGCATTTAATAATGCAGGACAGAGCATGGCAACATATAGAGTTGTACAACTTTAGGAATTATTTTGGTTACAAAATAACCCATATGTTATTTTGAGCCACCTATGTGGATATTATTGCATAATTTATTTTATATTATATCAAGTGTGTGATAACATGAAGGTTGACATTGTAGAGTTTTTTGATTGTGCAAGGTATAAGCAAAGATCTTATCTTGTGTAGATAATATGGAAGTTGCATGATTAGATGTAAGATGGAAACTATTGTGAAAACTATCTGTGAGGCTTATGTGATGTGGATTCTGATGTAAGATCAGAGGAAGTGTGAGTTACAAAAAAAAAAAAGAGTATTGTATGTATACCTATCTTGTAAAGGAATTGAATTGTATAATTTCATGTTAGGGTAGTGGGCTCTTCTTACAAGGCCTAGTCCTCTAACAAGGACTTGATACACTATATGTACATTGTAGAATTGTAACAGAGTCAATATCATTAACAAGATCCTATTGTTTAGTGAATCATCTAATGGGTATCATCCCCACCGAGGTTTTCCCTTGGCTAGGGTTTCCCTAGTTAACAAATAATGGTGTTGTGAGTTCTTTATGTGCATGGTTATATTTATTGTTCAACATTGTTGGTTTACTTTCATATTTAAGTTATAAAGTGTATAAAAATATTTAGTTGTGGGTAAAAGTTTTTAATATACCTATTCACCCCTCCTCTCAGTATTATCTATTTCTAACAAGGGCATCAGTTTTCTAGAATTTCTTTAAAGATCTCCACATGAAAACTTTTTATTCTTAAATTAAACCATTTTTTCTTGGGATCCCCAACTTTTCATATATTTTCAACCCTCAATCAACAAGCACGAGGTAATTTTTTTTTAAAACCCTAGTTATCAACACCTTTCTAGGCTAGTGAGAAAGAAAACACTATAACTTGCAAAATACTAAACATGAAAATATCAAACTAGATGCATTAGAACAAGGAAATAGAGATTTAACTATTCATGTCACCATTTCTCTCCTGTCAATGCAAAGAGTTTTTACAAAAGCCATACAAAGTTAAATTTTGCAGAAGATCTATCACAATTTATTTCTTACTTTGTCTCCATACAACAACCAAACCAAAATCATCATTATAGAGGCCTTTTATTATGTTTAAATAAATTTCCCTATTGATCCAACCAATCTGATAAGCATATGGTTGCTATATGCAAGAGTTTAAAAAGTTGCAACATTTTGCAAGAAAAGTTGCAAAAGTTGCTTGAAAACATTTTTTCAACATTTTGACAACTTGACAACACTTTTCCAAATGAATTTTCATGAAGATCTAACCTTCCTTACTCTTAAATATAAGCATCCTAAAGCTCTTTCCATTTCATAGTACCTCTAATATTTTTTACATTCAATTATGACTTGCAAAATAGTTTTGATTACATTTGTTCAATGTGGACCTCAAAAGCCATAAAGGCCATTTCAAGGTAAATTTCCACATGACTCCTTCTCAACATACAAAAATCAAACTCCTAAAGAAACACATGGTCTTACCACATGCCAAAACATGAAACTAGAGTGAGCCCCTTGATAAGGCCATGAGTTAAGTTAGACAATTTATTTGGTGCTCCTGAATGAGTACCAACAATACATTTGACAACAACAAGATATTTATATTGATATGTTTCTGGACTCGATTGTGTAAAGATTTTTACCATCAACATTTTGAATCACACTACGTGATCCATCATCAGGATGAAAGAGAGCAAGAGATTCCAAACAAAGTGATGATGGATCACGTAAAGCGATTCAAAATGTTGATGGTAAAAATGTTTACACAATCAAATCCATAACCATATCAATATATTTATTTAATGTATTGTGGAAATTTGATCTCTTTAACAAGATATTTATGAACAATAAATATGAATGAAAATGAACAATTATGATGATAGATAGCATGAAAAAAACAATTAGAAAATAAACAATAATACCAACATTAGTTTCTACAACAATAACAATATGTTCTACAATAGTTTCAACAAATACCCCCACAACAACAATATCGTACATTTTGATCCAAAAACAAGAGGAGGTTCCTCAACAACAAGTACAACAAATTGCACGATCACAACAAAAGAACCATTTTGTATTTGTGGTTCTAATATATGAGTAAAAGAACAAACCTCTTTCACCTTTTGTAAAGAAAAAGGATCACAAAACACAAACTATTCAACCTTAATGTCATAAAAATGGTATTTGTAATTAGAATTTGAAGATGATGTAAACTTTTTTATTAGACTGTAGGAATCGGGTGCATTACGGCCTCCCCTATAAATTGCAGTGCACCAGGTAAAATTTTTAATGTGACCAATAGCGCTAGCGCGACACGCCCACCAGTACCATAGGGATAGGGGAGACTAGAACCCGTGACCAACCCCCTACAACAGGGAAGATTTAGCCAACCGAGCTAGGGTCCCCACGCAGAAGATGATGTAAACTAATGTAATGTGTGAAATTGGAGTTTTTATATTTTTTTGTAAGAATTTAGTCAAATTTTTAAATTTTGAAATCATTTTTCAACTAAAAAAACTATAGGGTGTAGTTCCTATCAAACAAGTATACGCAAATCATCTTTTTTTGTCTAGTTTAAAAATATGTTATAGGTGACATGTATAGCTAGGGAATAAAAAAAGACATATTGCTTTTTGATAACTATTATCTTTGTTATAAGTACTCAAGGTCAACCTTATCAGAACCCAATAGTTTTTTCCTCCTGTCAAAATTTCCCTATCAAACTATTATTTTTTGAAAAATAATTATATATTCTTGAAGAGGAGTCTTTCCTTTGGGGGCAAATACAGATTTTAATTTTTTTGATATGATTTACTATTTTTTCCTTTTTTTAGGGAGCATCTTCTCAAATGTTAAGATACCTAACTATAATATTTTGAAATTATAACATATTATAACTAATCAAAATACTATGAAATTTATATAATGATAATATTAACTTTGAGATCTATAAAAGGGATTTTTTTTAGTTTTTGAGAAAGTTGAGTTTTGATAGAAAAATGAAATTTGACCAAAACAAGTTTTGAGGTCCTAAAAGGTGACACGAATATGTGCTTTTACCCATACCAAATCTTCCTAGTAACACATCCCTATCTTCTTCATATTCAAATGCATCATAACATAGTCAAAAGGAATGACATCAAACTAAAAGTTCAAACAAAAAGAAAAAGGGAAAACTATACCTATTGATCCAATGCCTAATGATTAGATTGTCAAAAACCTCAAATAGCTAACTAAGCATGTTAAGGAATTGGAATTCCATTGCAGAAATTTTTACACACAGAATGAGATTTATGTCCTAATCCCTTTGATAAAAATTTAAACATGCCTCTAGTTCCAAAACAGTTTGAGACACCAAGATTTAAGGAATATCACAGAAAAGGAAATCCACTTGACCAAATTAGAGAGTTTTGTTCCTCTTGCACTAAAACAAGTCAAGAGAAAACATATCTTATGAGATTATTTCCTCAAATACTTGGTAGGCCAACACTCAAATGGTACTCTAAACTATCTAGAAACATTAAATCTTGGAATGAATTGGCAAGAAAGTTTATATCCCATTTTTATTTTAACATAACGAATGAATTGATATTATCCAATTTATGTGCAAAAAAGAAAAAGATAGGAGAATTATTTATGATATTATTACTATTTTGGAGAAACCTTACAAGGAAAATTGCAATTGATATCCTAGAATAAGAAAAAGTGAACTTATGAATTGAGAACCTAGTTCTTGAATAGATTTATGAACTTAAGATCAAGAGTCCTAGTACCATTTCAAAGTTTATGAAAAGGGGAGTTAGCATTTATGACACCCTTATTTACAAAGTGATCCCATAAATCAACAAGGATAAAAAAACACAAAAAAATATACTGATAAAGTGAAGCTCTTTTCTAAGAACAAGAATATCACAAATGATGGTATTATTGATGTTTGAATGATTAGCACTACACAACCCAAATTAACTATCAAGGGTTCTAGTACAAAAAACAAAAAAACTACATCTCAAACAACACCCCAAATACAAACTACTAATTCCTCAACTCAAAATTGATTCATACAACCTCCAAGAAATAAGTACTAATAATTTACACTATTAGGGTTACCACTTGATGTTTTCCTACAATAATTTATCCAAAACAACTTTCTACAATAATTATTGTATGCGTGAACTTGTGGGCCTCTAAACCTCACACAAACTCCAACATTACCTGTGGAATCATCCTAGGATAAACATGGAGTCATTTATCCAAGAGACCTAATAGTGCAACCCGTTGCCTTCTATCTAGAAGGATTTTTCCTATGAGCTCTCAGAATGAGATGTAGGCAACTAGACCTTTCTAGAATGAAGGATTTATGCAAAAGATGGATGTGCAAGTAATCTATATGAAGTGCAATCTATTCTATTAAACAATAAAAGAAAACTAAATTAAATGTATGCATTGTTTAATCTAAATGATATAGAAATATTAAGAAAAGCACATATAAAGCTATGAAAGTGAGTATTCAATTTGACAACAATTATATAGCCTTAAAAATCCAACCTTTTGTAATGAGAAATTAGGAGTCTCTTAAAAAAAATTCCTAGAATCCATTAGTGGTTAAGATCAACTTAGATTGACAGTCGAGACTAAAGCCAAGATTCAGTCAAAGTGGAAGATTTCCAATACAGATGCAGTTAACTAACTCAAATCTTGAGTGCAAGAAACAATTAACTCAAATTCACTTTAGTGTGAGAGTAAGTGAATTAAGTCACTTCTAGTTAAAGAAGTAGTTAACTGAGAATTTCCATTTTAAACTAACAAATAGAACGTGGGAAAGATATTCAATTTAATAAAATGAGATATGACCTCATAAATGCCTTTTCTATTTAATTGAATAATTACATTAAATTAATTAAAATAAGCATAGTTATTAAATTAAATATTTTTAATTCCTTAGTACATTAGCCTTATGTGATAATTTAATTTAATTAAAGTATAAATACTTTAAATTAAATTAAATCTCAATCAAATAGGTTTAATGTGACTAATACGAGTCAATATTTTAGGAATTAAATAAATAGCATGATTAATGCAGATTAGGGTTTTTTTGCATTTGACAATTAAGCCAAGTAGCAAATATTGGAGTAAGAATTGCCTAGTAAAATAAGAGTTTAGAATTGATCAGAATAGACCAGAATTGGTAATCATGGCAATGAGCCAATTTTGGGGTATTACATCTATCCCTTCTTTGAATGAATGTGTGAGCAACATGTTCAATTCAAAGAAAATTAGAAAGTGTGATGCACAGATCAGGAAATATGATTGGTTCCAAAGTTGATGTTACAAAGAACAATTGATAAGCTTTTAAGGACCATCTCCAAAATGAAGTTAATCTTAAGGAATCTAAGTAAAGCACCTAGATACCTAAATTAATAATCATTTTAAAGGTTTTCTTCAGAAAGAAGTTTAGCCTTTAAGGATCTAGACAAAACACCTAGATACCCGAGATTGATAGCATTTTAAAGGTTTTCTTCAGAATGAAGTTTAACCTTTAAGGTTCTAGACAGAACATTTAGATACCCGAGATTGATAGATAAGCTTTTTAAAGATTATCTCCAGAATAGAGCTTAACCTTAAGAGATCTAGATAGAACACCTAGATACCTAGATTGATAGATAAGCTTTTAAAGATTATCTCTAGAATGGAGCTTAACCTTAAGGGATCTAGATAGAACACCTAGATATCTAGATTGATAAATAACAAGATTCAATCATAAGTCATAGAATCATCCTCAAAATGGGGCTTGATCCTTAGGAATTAGGGTTTAGACTATCTGAATACCTGTCCATCAAACTCTGATAAGAATTGTTATAAAGCATGATCAACTAATGACAAGATGAAATAGATGACAAAGATGTTAGATATAGGAGAACAAGATGCCCCTAGTGATGAGATGCCCCGAGTGGTGAGGACATAAGATGGGAAAAAAATGCCTCAAGCAATGAAGATTCAGGTTGATTTGGAATTCCAGTTCAATGATGTAATCATCCTGCCCCCTCAAGAGTGAAATTAAAAGATGACATATCAAAAATATGATGTAAAGTAGTATGTTGAGAGATATAGAGGAAATAAAAGATTCAAGAAAATGTAGAAGAGATCAGAATGATCAAAAGAAAAGTCAGAGTTAATTCAGCATGACTTGAAGGTCCAAAAGACCAAGTTTGACCAAAAGTTGACTAGAATTGACCATAGTTGACTTGAGTTGACTTTTTTTGAAATAAATTTTGAAAGCATGATGAATTTCAAGGTGAAAAGATTCCAAGAATCATAAAGTATCAAAAAGATGTGGACTACACAAGCATTCGATCGTGTCGGTCCCAAAATTTTAAAACATGTTTTTGAGCTGCTTAAGTGTGTCAGCTTTCAAATTCGATCCCAAAAATGGATTCAAGATGGTCAAATTAGCCAAGGGGTGATTTTTGTGCAAATAAGAGCATTTCAAAAAATTAGGCCAAAACCTATATAATGGCCCAAGAGGTCATTTTCAAATCATTTGTACATTTTGTCTTTAGTGAATAGGAGAGCTCTAAGAGGAAGATGGCAATTTCAGTGCGATTTCATTATTTCAAGCACTCCTAATGACACAACCAGCCAATAAACTATAGACCTTCAGTGAGTGATTGATAATTTGCTTCACATTTAATTTTTTCATTCATTTTGAGGTAGTTTTAGCACACTTTTAGCCTATTTTTAGGTTAAGTCAATCGATTCTCACACAAAACAATCCTTTCTCATGTGAGGCCAATATTTTCTCACGTGAAGATACACCATCCCAGTGTTTCTTCATGCATGCCGTTGGGAAATCTTATGTGGGAGATACCCACCTCTCGTGCGAGATTTGCAAGATTTTGGGTGAACTTCATTGATGATCTTTTCATTTCTCATGCGAGGACTTGATTTCTCACATGAAGATGCAAAATCTAGTGTGAAGAAATGAATTCTTGTGCAAAGAAATGCATTTTCGCATGAAAATCTAGAATTACATGCAAATCTAGACTTGCACTTTTGATGTTTTAGCCTTGAATTTTTGTTCATTTAATCGTCATTTTGACTTTCTGAGTGAGTACTGACTATTTGCATGTTGTTTATGTTCATGTGTGCAAGATGTCTTCGATGATGTCATGTTTAGGTCCCACTATTTTCCATACAGAGCTCTGTTGTGGAGCCTCGACGATGCAGACATGGTCCACATAGATAGATTGGGTCTTACCTCTCTATGCCAAATCCAAGTAGTGTTGGTGAATTATGACCTCTTTGACAGTACTGGTGGAGTGTTTCCATTTGAAAATGAACACTTTCCATCTACCCCAGGGAGAGACGATTGTGACTCCTAAGGATATATATAAGATACTGCGGATCCCTTTTCATGGTCTAAGAGTGGTGTACAACATAATGCCCCAAGCAGGCACAAAGGCACTGAGGGCTATATTTTAGAGAGAGTTAGTGATAGGGCAAGAAATCACATGGGATGAGCTCATCCACACATATGGTATGACTCATAGGTTAGCCTCTGTGTTGGCTATTTTCATCAGCTACTTCTTAGTGCTAGATAGAGAACAACACAGACTGTAGTTTGGGTGGGGGGTTATGTTGCAGAGGATGCTCAACTCACCAAAGTGATTTGGATGGGGCTAGTGCATGCTTGCCCACATGTTTTACGAGATGCATGAGATTGTCTACCATGGGTAGAAGAGCATGGCCACTGGTGTTTGTGTGCTGGAAATCTGGGCCTAGCAACACCTTCCTAAATGGAGACCAATTTTTGAGGATTCTCGAGAGCCAATGGAGCCATACATATGAAGATATAGAGGGCATCTTACCCAGGCAGGTCTAGGTAAGATAGAGCATTGGAGGACCCATCTCGATGACCTGGTCTTTGTCATATGGTGACCCTAGAGAGGGACCGAGGATCAAGATAATACTTTGAGGGAGCTAAGCTAGATGTTCTCCTCACGGCTACTATTAGGCAAGGCCACACATATCATTGAGAGATTCCCCATCATTTGGGTGTGGAGACAATATGGATGACAATAAGATATATCAGAGGAGTACTGCACATATGCCATTATTGATGTGTGCAACCTAGTGGCATAGTCAAATTACCTCCCTGAGGTATCAAATGTAGATATGAAACTTGCATACCAGGCATACTTCATTAGCCATCCCTTCTTGCATTTCATAGATCCTTTGGGGATGGTAGCACAGGCACCTCAATAGGCACCATAGCAGCAGGTACCTTAGTAGTAGGCACCTCAAGGTCCACCATCATAGGTGAAACAAAGGGTATGATAGGTGTAGATTCCCCTACATTAGATGGGGTTGTATCTAGGTTTTGGTGGTAGCAGTGGGGAGTAGAGCTGGCAACAAAGGCCATGAGTGGAGGAGTAGGCACTTGAGCAACAACTCAAGGTGCTTGATGAGGAGATGCAAGAGCAGCCTACTATAGGGCCTCAGGATGCCTTGAGGTAGGCAAGGGAGAGGATTAGGCAGGCCTCTCGATAGTTGGGAGAGTTGTAGATTTAGGTGGTGGTGAAAGATGCATGGATTGCAAAGAGGGATCGTGAGATCTAGAGGCTATGGTAGTAGGTATAGGTAGCTGAGTGGAGGACGAAGATGCTATAGGATGAGGTGAGACTGCAGTCAACTCAAGTAGCCTTTTACTTTGCACATTTTTTGATAGTAGTGCTTGATGAGGCTTAGTAGGTGCCTCACTTTTCATAGTATTGACAAGACTCTGAAGGTCCATGCCCACCAGCCAAGCCAGACATGCCGCCTCCTCCTCCTCTAAGAGGTGAGGGTAGTGGATAGAGTTAGATACATGATGCTCTTACCTTTGATTTTGATTCTGGCTATGTATTGATTAGTGAGCGAGCACCATTTTGCTCCATTTTTTATTGATAGCACTCAAGTAGCACTCATTTTTTATACTAACACATTCTTTGAGATATATATGAGATTTTGAGCTGAGTATCATTGTGTACATGTCATTGTCATTGTCTATCTTTCACTTTTGATATACATGAGATGTTTTATGCTTGTCATTATGAGATGAAAATATGATGTTGATGTATGAATGTATGTTTGATTTGTGTTGTTCATGTAGATGAGATAGATTTATGGATTTATGAATGAAATGCATAGTTACATGGACTGACATCTCATGTAGTGTTCCATGTTTTCACTTGATAGTGACAGGTGTCTCAGCGAGGAGCACGAGGGGAAGAACCAAAGGATAAAATGCTTGTATAGCTGTGAAGAATCATGATACATTGAAAAAACCAAGAATCCCTCATTATAGAAGTGAAAAGTAAATTTTCCATCGAATCATATGCTGAACCAAGTAATGCAATCTTATGTGATAGGCAACCCTAAACTAGATGCAACCCTAGCTCTGGTTACGAAGTCTCAATAATTTATCATCACTGAGTATAGGACAAAATCCCATATGTCATACAATTTCCACTAATATTTCAATCATGAAAATATGAATAGGACATATGTTATAAGTTTTTCGAGATTAAATGTAAGCATTTGAGACACAAGAAGCCAGAATGACTAGAACATTTGCCCCTTTTGATGTAACAAGTTAACATAAGCATCAAAACATAAATGTTAGGATGACCAGAATGTTGCTTGCATGTAGACATACCAAACACACAAGAGATACATCTTATGCTAAGTACTCAGTATGTATTCTATTGATAACAACCCTTGCATTCATAACCTGAGACAGAAGTGTGCTAGATATACTCGCAGTGACCTACACATTCACTTAATAGGATGAGTATCAGTATGTACTATAGCATGAAGAGTTCACTCCAATAGACAAGGAGAAGAGCCAATGTTATTGACATATCCATATAAAAGGAGTTGAGGTACACCTGACCATCCAATACGAGATGGAGGTTCTTATAGTGGACACCCCTCTTATAGGAATATGTCAACTTATTGGAACTAAATTGCAAATAGAAAACAAAGAAAAGACAATGCCCTTACTCATTACTTCTCTAGTTGGAAATGACATTATTAAGTTGTTCGAGGAGACATGATGAAAGAAAAGTGAAATAAATAAAGAAAATTCTTAGTATATCCAAACAAGTATGTCATTTTGAGTTCAATGTTTTTTGGATTGAGTTCAAGTGTCAATGTCCAGAACATGAATGAAAGAAATCTCTTCAATAGGGTGACAACAATTGACATAGATAGTCAAAATGACTAGTGATTGAGGTAAAGGAGGAATCTTCAAGGTGAAGAACCTAAGAGTACCAAGTGATAGTAGATGGACACAAATAGAATGACTGGTGACTAACACAAGAGAGATCTTCCATAAGGGAATCTTGAAATGTGACTCAAGGAATAGGAGGCAGACACAACTGAAACACCTAGTGACTATTGTGAAAGATATTCTATGAGGAAAATCTCAAAAAGAGTGACATTGGCAATAGTACGTAGACACACCCAAAAAAACTAGTGACTATTGCAAAAGAGATTCTATAAAGAGAATCTCAAAAAGAGTGACATTGGTGATAGTAGGAAAACATAGCCAAAAGAAATGGTGACTCGTGAAATAAATTCTATGAGGAGAATCTCGAAAAGAGTCACACTAGCAATAGTAGGCAGACACAACCAGAATGATTGGTGACTGTCACAAAAGATATTCTATGACATTGAAGGGGAATGTCCTCGAGTTGTGAGAAGACTCAATCCATGGATACATGAGTAAAGTGGAAAATTAAAGTAGGAAAGCAAGTATACAAGAAGCCAAAAGATACACTACAAGATGGAGCATTACAAACAAGTGGTGTCTATTTACCAGGTTTTCACATTCTTGGTAGAGCTTTCATTTTTTTTTAGCTACCATGATGCCTATTTCTAGGTTTTCACCAATGGCACTTTTCTTATTTTTCAATTTTTTTGTATTTTTCTTTTTTTGATTTTTTTGTATTGTTTTGGATTTTTTAATTTTTTTGGTGTTACGAAGGTGCCTATTGCTAAGTTTTCACTTGGGTAATGATTTTTTTCAAGACTTTTCTAATTTTTAGGATTTTCTTTTAGGACATTTAAATATGTACAAAGAGCTTATGATATCAGATTAGTTGTAAAACCTCTTCAAGTGGATAGTGTTAATAGGGTCCTTGAGAATTTCTTCCTTGGCTATAGAAAGTTGATAAGCACCAGATCCATATACTATAGTGATGATGTAAGGACCAAGCTAATTTGGTTCAAACTTCCACTTTTGGACTCGTTGTTGTTGATTCTTAGGATTCTCTCTTAGGACAAGATCACCTAGTTGGAAGTCATGTGGCCTAACTTTTTGATTGTAGCTTCATGATATTCACTACCGATAAGCTCGTAGATGACCACACACAACTTGTCAACATTCATCTAGTGGCACCAGCTCTTGAAGCCAAGCTATCCTATAATCTTCGTTAATAACAAGGCCTTTCATAGAGATTATCAAGATAGGAATCTTGACCTCTATTGGAAGCACAACATCTACTCCATAAACCAAAGCGAAGGGAATTGTACCCATTGGAGTCTTGATGCTTGTCCTATATGTCCACAAGGTTGGATTAATCTAGAGTTGCCAGTCCCTCCTAGATTTGCTGACTGTACAATGGAGGATCTTGAGGATTACCTTATTGGATGCCTTCGCCTGGCCATTACCCTAAGGGTAATAGATAGAAGACCAATGCTATGTGATTTTGAATCATTTGCATAACTCTTTGAGGACTTTTTTTTTGAATTGCCCTCCATTGTTAGTAATGATGGAGGATGGTACATCATACCTATAGATGATGTAGTTTGTGATAAAAAGAGTGACACTTTTACCATTTTTGATTGTGAGAGGTACTACCTGTACCCACTTTGTGAAGTAGTATATAGCTATGATAATGAACTTATGTCCATTAGAAGAGTTTGGGTGAATCTGACCCACCAAGTTGAAGGCCCATTTTTGAAATGGCCACATTGCAATAGATGGAATTAGCTCCCTAGCTAGAGCATGAATTAGATTCCCATGGAGCTGACACTACTAGTAGGACTTAGCATACTTGATCAAATCTTGCTCCATTTTAGGCCAATAGTAACCAACTTTAATGGGTTTGTGAGCTAGTGTCAAGCCATTTGAGTGAGATCCACAAATGCCCTCGTGAGTGTCAGTTAATGCATGTTTGGGCTCTTCAGGTTCTAAACACCTAAGGAGTGTTCCGTTAAGACCTCTCTTAAATATATCATTAGCAATAATGACATACCATGAAGCATTACATATTAGATAACATTTCTCATTTTGGGTCAGACCTTTTGGAATGGTTTGGTTATAGAGATAGGAATAGATGCGATGGTAGTGGAATGAGTCTTGTCCTATAAAAGAACAAACCATCCTAGAATTAGGGGTGTCGTAGGTTGGGTAGTGTAACACTTACACTAGAAACTCATGTCAGAGATCATTTTCAGGCATCTATAACAAGGAGGCCAAAGTAGTCATAGCATTAACTTCTTTATTATCTACTTGAGGAATTTTTTGGAAGGTGATGTGTGCAAAATGCTTCTTCAAGTCATCAACTATGTGTTTGTAAGGAATTAATTTCTCATCCTTTTGTTTGATACACATCATTAACCTAGTTGATTATGAGCTGAGAGTCCCAAAAGATATCTAACTGATCCACTCTCCATTCAATTTTCATTTTCATGCCATTCATTAAAGCCTCATATTCTGCAATGTTATTTGTACAAGGAAACAAAATATTGTATGCTTTGGTTATGGAATATCTCTATGGTGTTATGAAGAGTAATCCAAAACCATATCCCTATTGTGTGAAGGATCCATCAAAGAACATCACCCACATTTGGTGTGTGAGCGATAGAATGGACTCATGAGGGAAATCAATATTCATTGATAGGAGACTCTACATAGGTGCATATGCTAGTTGATCTGCAATCACTTGTCCCTTGATGGATTTTCATTCAACATACTAGATGTCAAATTTGTTGAGTATCATAACCCACTTATCCAATCATCTGGTGAGAGATGCCTTACTAAGAAAGTACTTCAGTGGATCTATTTTAGCCATGAGCCATGTAGTGTGAGCGAGCATGTAGTGTCTCAACTTTTGGGAAGCAAAGACAACTACTAAGAAAGCTTTCTTAATGATGATGTAATTCCTCTTATAAGAGATCAATGTGTGACTGAAGTAGTAAATAGCTCTCTCCTTGTTATCATTTTCCTCTTGAGCTAATAAGATCCCTAGAGATGTTTCAATTGCTAAAATGTGCAAAATCAAAGGCTTCCCATAAATAGGAGGCATCAAGATTGGTGGATTAGCAAGATATTGTTTGATTTGTGTTAAGCTTTGCTCACAATCCTGAATCCAGTTGAATTTCACACCCTTATGTAAATTCTTTGTAAAAGATTATGATCTATCCACCAAATATGAGATAAACCTATGAATAGATTGGAGTCTACCTTATAGGCCTCTCATTTGGTTGATGTTTTGAGGTGGAGGCATATCCATAATTGCTTGAACTTTCTCTGGATCCACCTCAATTCCTTTTGGAGACATGATGTATCCTTTCCTGATGTGACACCAAATGTTCATTTCTTAGGATTGAGCCAAAGATTGAATTTTTCCATGTGATCTAGGATGGGTACCAAATACTGTAAATGAGTATTATGTTTTGTGCTTTTGACCAAGGTATCATCCATTTAGTCCTCCATCATCTTATACATCATGTCATGGAAAATTGTAGTTACTACTCTTTGATAGGTTGCACCATCATTTTTCAAGCCAAATGGTAGTACATTCCAATAGAAGGTTTCGCAAGCACATGTAAAAGTAGTCTTCTCCTAATGTTCTAGCACAATTTTTAATTGATTATAACTAGAAAACCCATCCATGAGTGAGTACATCTCATAGCTTGCTATCATGTCCACTATCATATTGGGAATTGGAAAATCATCCTTAGGACATGCTAAGTTGAGATCACATAAGTCAGTACAAAATTTGATAGATTTATCATACTTAGAGACTTGGACAATGTTGGATATCCATTCGGCATAATCAATTGCATGGATGAATCCTAATTTTAGAAGTTTCTCCAATTCTACTTTGATGAGCAATACAACATGAGGATGCATTTTCTGAATTTTCTATTTAACTAGTTTGATGCCTAGTGCAATGGACAAATGATGCATGATAAGATCAGGATCCAGTCCTGGCATTATAGAATATGTCCAAGAAAAATTTAACTTCTCTTAGAAAAAAGTAATGAATTCTTCCTTTTCTTTAGGAGAGTGTGACAGTGCCAAATGTATCATATGAGGATATTCTTTTGTACCTAGGTTGATTGGCTATGTTAGCTCTATCAACATTGATGATCTCTCTTGAAAGCGACTTGGAAGTGCATCAAATATCTCATCTATGGGTGCCTCTTTTTTTTTTACTTTTTTAGGTTCCAACACTACCACAATGTGGTTTTCACCACCAGACCTTTTGCATTTTTCCTTTTTAATTGTACGACTGAGATATTTGATGTTAGCTTCAATCATGTTGACACTCTGGTCACTGGTGGAAGATGTTATAGGTTCAACAACATTTAGGTAGTAGATGAGAGCATAGTCCATCTAGAGCATAGGGACTTCACTAGATGCATTAGGGTTCCAGTATATAAGCTCAAGATGTGTAAGTGAATGAGTAGTGAAAAGTTCAATTGCATTCATGGTATAGTCATTAAGTGCTTGGACCAGCAATTCAAGGCCTATGAGAACATTGTCCACAAGTGTATTCGAATGCCTTTGAGTACTAATGTCAACAATTGACAACTCTAGGACACTTGTTGGATCAGACCCATTTGACCTAACCCTAGATGTTTCATCCACTGAAAGTTGGTTTTCATAGACATGAACTTGGTCAATGTGTTTATCAATAGTCACTTCTAAAAGAGAGTCAAACTCATAATCCTTAGAATCAATTCTACATGGTGAGAGGCTGTAGAATTCCCCAAAAGTGATAGGGACATACTTGCCTTCATCATCTAGGCTTATGCACAAGTATTCAACATGTGAAGCCTAACTAGACTCTCCCTTGTCTAAATTATCCTTGAGTTGATTAGTATTGTCCTCAGAAGAATCACTGGTTTCATATGTAGTGTTGACACATGGCACAAAGTCATTAGGATCAACAAAGAATTTAGCTAAATCATGAGGAATAGGCTAAGGATAAGGATCCTCATCGTTAGATTGGTCATCTTGAGTATCTAACTAAGCTTGTGACTCATTTCTGGATGAACTCTCAGGTTTTTGGATGAATTTTTTAGCTCCCAAATGGAAGGGAACCTTCTTAAAGCCTAGAATAGATGTATCTCTATTTCTTTGAGCTATTGCCTTGATAGGATCAACTAGGCCATTGTTATTACACCCAATAGGGCTAGTTCTCCTATACCCAAAATGCTTCATGAGTCTAAGACCAGGCCCATATTTCTTAGGAGTGACCACTCAAGCTTGCTCTATTAGATCTACTAGAGTTTCTTCTTTGTAAAGCAATGTAGCAATGGCTCTATTTTCACTTTCATCCTCTAAAGGAACTATAGCCTTGACAAAAGGGTTATTATACTTGGTTTGAGGTGTCAACAAAAATGGCTTCTTTACCTCTAAGATTCTCCTATAATGATGAGGAGGATTAGGAAGAGATGTTAATGATAGTACTGGTTCAATATGGTACTCTTCCATGCTAGTTTATTTTAGTTTGAATGACTACTCAATTTGTTTTAGCTTGTTAATATGATAATCAATGGATTCCCTATTAATGGGAACAAAATTTTCACCAGATTTGAGCATATTGTAGGTATAGCTAGTAGTGGCAAGAATAGTGCCTTTGAAGCCATGAAATGAAAATTTGATGCAAAGGTGATATGTTGATGGCACAGTATGTATCTCATGTATCCATGGCCATCCTAGCAGAATGTTATAAGCTAAGAGAATGTTGAGCACTTGATAGGTGACATCCCTTTCTATAGGACCGATGCAAAGGGGTAAGACCACAAGACCTAGAGACTTTCATTTGACTTCATCATACACTTTGATAGTGATCTTATGTCAAGGATCAATAGAGTCCTCAGAATAATTCAATTATCTAAGACAAGAAGCAGAGATAATGTTCAACCTAGCACCATTATCGATGAGTACCTGATGAACACATTTCTAGTATCATGACCTCAATATATATAGGTTGATTGTGTGGGTGAATTAATGAGTTATCATCCTCTTCAAAGAAAGACATAAAGCAAAGCAAGGTCAAGTGACCTACCATGGATTGAAATCCCTCAAGATCAAGATCTTGAGGAGCATTTTCCTCAATAAGGGCTTTGTCTAGAATTTTCCTATGAGCATGTGAGATTTTAAGCAGCTCAAAGATGGAGATTTGAGCATTAGTTCATTTTAATTTATATAGAACACTATAGTTGGTTGCTGTTGAATTTGTTGCGAGTTTTGCACCTTTTCCAAATGGCCTAGCAAGGGTTTTATCTTTATGTTGTTTGGGTTCAAGATTAGAAGGTGTAGGGCCTTTAAGCACTAACTTGGTGTGAGAGCATGTAATAGCATTATAAGAGTGTTGCAAAGGTGTGTTGTCTATTGTGTTAGAAGCAGTGCCCCTCAAGACAAATGGTGTCTTGGGTTTATCATTATCGTGCTTACCCTTGATGGTAATGATGTTAGAATATTCAAAATTCACAGATTCAACCATGTTGATCACATTGTCATCATTAGAGTATGCATAGTTGACCTTTTTTTTAGGTTTTTGTTTTAAAGTTTCTCCCTTTTCATAAGCTGGGAAGGGCTCTTTGAAGGCCTTGTGATCAGAGTTCTTGTTAACATCAATGATGTCCTGGACTTTGTGATGCAAATTTATGTAGTTACTAGTTTTGAGTCCCTTATTTTGGAGGTACTCATAGAATGTAGTTTCATTCCACCATGGTGCATGTGGTTGTGGATCATAAGGGCGAGAGTTGTCTAGTGGTGAAATAAGCTTGTTCTGTAACAAGGTCTTGTAAACCACATCTAAAGGTTCACCCAAGGGTGTATACTCTTGCTTAGGAAATGTAGCCCATGAGTTTCTTAGTTTTTTTTTTTATAGATGTCTTGTTCTTAGGAGCAAGTTTCTTAGCATTTTCAGCCACATGGAAACCATTAGTGAGATTAAAGGCTGCCTTAGTAGGTTTAGGAGTGACATTGTCAACAACCCCATCATGTACAATTTCTCGGTTCTTGTTGATATACTTGGTTTTGTGCTTGTTGGAGGTGGAGCCTTGTTTTGTGTCCTCTTGAAGAGCAAGTTCACCTTTCTTGACCATAAATTCCTGTATGCAAATGGCCTATATGATCATATCTTCAAAGGTATGTGGACCTTGAAGTTGGACTTTATACCGAAAATCAGGTAGGAGATTTTTAGTGAAGATGTCAAGCTTTTCCGTTTCTAGAATCTTGCATGAATATTTAGTGTATAATTGTCTCCACCTTTGGAGGAATGTGAGGAATGGTTCCCCAACCTTCTACTTAAGGTTGCGTAAATCTCAAATATTGACAGGGTGTTGAATGGTATGAGAATATTGCTGGACAAAAAAGTTTGCAATTTCATCAAACGTTTTGATACTAGGAGACAAGTGTGAGAACCACTCCAAAGCTTGACCACCTAGACTTCTAGGGAATAAATGCATGAGATATGTCTAGTTATACTCAAATTCCATAGAAAAGGCATCAAATTCCTACAAGTGATCTTGGGGATTAGTGGTTCCAGAGTATTTGTCATACTTTAGTAGTTCTAATCCTCATGGGAAAGGAGGCATGTCTATGCTCTTTTCAAATGGAAATGGACAAAGACCATCTAAGGTGTATGTTTTTGCAGGTTTTCCTTCTCTTGCATCATCTGAGCCAGTTGGTCTTGCATAATTTTTTGTTGGCTATGGAGTTTGGAAGTCTTAGTATCCTCTTCAGGCATGATGATGGTTTCTGCATTGAAATGATAGGGTAGCTTAGCTCCCTCTTGGGAAAGTTTGAGAAAGTAAATTTCTTTCTCTTCGTTGGGTAGGATTTCCATGACCTTTTGAAAGTTTTTTTTTTCTTTTTGGCTTTTTTCTATGTGTTCAAGAAGTATTTCCACTTCTTCCTATTTCTCATCAATGTCATGGTCTTTCTCTTTATCATTCCTAGGTGTATCTTAGTGTCTACTATGACTACCATATTCAGGTTCATGATCAACCATTGTAGGAATATGTTTAGTTTCAATATGTTGTGATTGGAAAGGTCCTTTGAAAAGGAAGTTAGATGTTTTTTTTGGAGATACAGGACCTTTTCTGGTCTCAGGATCCTCTTGATACAAAGGGTTCCTAGTTTGTTGTATGTTTATGGAGAATGTTCACTGGACTCAAGATGATTTGATGGGCAAGGGAGATGATGAAGATCCCTCACTGGAAGAACTTGATGCAGACCATGTAAAAAAAGAAAGGTAACCTCTACCATGATTATGACCCCTAGCATGAGCTCACCTAAGTCTAAGAGGGTAAAACACATTGTCGCTTGTTGTTGCCATAGTTATAGACAAGGACAAGAAGCAAAAACTTGGACAAGGACTACACTAGAACTTAGTCTCAATGAGACAAGACAAGAGTGTTGTATACTAAGGAAAAAATAGTCTAATTTGAAGGCTAGAATAGCCAAATATTATGACTATCATAATGTGGAGTATGACAAGCACTAAAGAACAAGAATCAATGAAAACTAAAAGATGAGACTAGTCAAAGTACAGATCACAAATCTTTAGCTAAGCAAAATGACACTATTTGAGATTGTTTTTGGATAGAGAAGCAGTAAATTTATGTAGGAAATAGACTAGGCACAAATCATAGATTGCTTGGATAAGCTGATTTGATAGTTTTAACACAAGGTCTCGCATGAAGATCCTCTGGGAGGTGTGCGAGAAAGTAGATTGGGGGATGTGAAATGTCAGAACAACAATGTAAACTTTTGCAAGGATGTGCTTTAGGTCACACAAAGAAATGAAAAGTTTAACAAAAGACACCCAACAAGATCTCACGTGGGGAATTATAAATTTTTCCACAAAGATCTAGATAGACCTACTCGAAGATATGATAGGACAAATGGGCTTGCACAAAATCTTGCAAAACAGTGTGCAAAATTTGTGACTAGACAAACAATAGACTTGAATTTCAAAGAGATTTTGATAATTTTAGACTGTGCTAGATAGATTGGAGGTTTGTTTGATAGATAATAGATAGATTGCAGGGTTAATTTCTAGATTTGTGAAAGTGACATTGAGTTTCAAACAAAACAAAGTTTTTTCAATAGAACACGAGAAGTAATTAGTAGTAGAATACAATCCAACTGAGGGAAAAACAACTCAGAGGGAGAGGGAGAGTCTTGAATTTCAGTTTGTTTAAAGAAAGTTTTAACATGTTTTGTACTCGATAACAAACACACCTTATCCCTAGAAATAGAAAATGATAGAGAAGGAAAAACCTTTGTCCCACAACTTATGTGCATGTGTGCACCTCACACAACCATGTCACCCCCTAGAGGGGGCCTATGTTTTTGGTGTATTCAAAGGGCTCAATAAAATATATGCAAAGTGAACACCCTTGTGGTAGGGGTCAAGCACATATACCACCTTTTGACACCTAGTAGCATGTCTATGGTGAGTTCTACAAGACAAATTCTTCCCCCTCCTTGCACAAAGATTATGCGTCCTTTCAGAGGTGAATCAGGTAGCTTCTACCTGAAAGGTTTTTACTTGGCTTGTGTTCATATTAATCCTTAGTGGCTCTGTAACTAGAGTTGAGACCAGCAATCCACACCAGCATTTGAGAGTGCACACACTTTCTTAGCAAGATTGGGGCTCGTGCCAGCCAGTGCAACAAATAGAGCTCCCCCTTGATAAGTGATATCAAGAATCAAGGGAAATAAATTAATCTAGCTTTGGAGTCTTTCGATCTACAAACCATCTTGATTATAGTGAGTTGGAATCTTTGGCTAAAGGAGTGTGCTTAATTGGGTCATTCCCAAAGCTTGGATCACTTCAATAGGCCCTCTAAAGAATTGACTCAAACTAGTGGTTTGAACATAAGGGTCAAAGTTTTTGATTTTCCCCAAGGGGAAAGAGCATACTCCTCTACCTTAGTTTCTCACTGAAACATGTAGAACATGTTAATTACAAAAGTAGCTTAATCAATCTAGACTCATCCTTCCTAAAGATTTTGATCCCCTTGAAAGGGAAGCATCATCTCATGATAGAAAATGATTAGCACTAGGGAACCACTAATCTACTTGCCTCCCTCAGAATGGTATCTTTCAAAAGCATCTAGGTTTCTGATTCACCCTTGGTGATGACCTCCAAGTGGTGAAGAGCATAATCCCCTGTTCTTTTGTCTTGCACCCTAGGAAGTTCACAAGCCCTAATTAGACTATGTTTAAAAAGCAAGAAAGAAGACACATTTTTTAATGGGTTTTAATGTTGTTCTTCGACAAATCTATCTTCGACAATCATCCTTCAAACAAATAGTCAGTTCATGTTTGGAGAGTTTATATAAGGAATCTTTGTCAAACATCCTATAGACAACTGTTAAGCTATAGAGAACTAGAAAAATAGAATAATGATACCTCAAAAAAAAAATATGTCAGTAAAAATTAATGAACAACATGCTAAAAAATGACAAATTAACTATGCTATTTCAAAACTTTGCATGAAATCTTGTGCAGGCTCGCATAAGATCTTTCACTAACCTACATGAGAAACTAAGGTGCCACGCAAAGACTTGCACAATAGGGCACATTTTCATGCAAGAAATTGGAGAGAAATTTGCAAGACTCTCAAATCTTTGTATGAAAATGAAATTTCTTGCACGAAAATTTGGTAATCTATATGGAGTAGTACAACAAAGCAATGAGAATGATAGAAATTTAGACGAATGAGGCCAAAAAAACTATTTTTCTCGGACCCATAGTGGGCACTAGAAATGTATGCATAAATTTGTGGGCCACTGAATCTCACACATAGTCCAACATAGTCATTGCTTGCAGAATCATCTTGGGATAAACATGGACACATTTATCCAAGATACTCAATAGTGTGACCCGTTGCCTTCTATCTAGAAGGATTTTGCCTATGAGCTCTCAGAACAAGATGCAGTCAACTAGACCTTTCTAGAATGAAGGATTTATGAAAAAGATGGATGTGCAAGTAATCTATATGAAGTGAAATCTATTATATTAAACAATAAAAGAAAAACAAATTAAATGTATGCATTGTTTAATCTAAATGATACAAAGATATTAAGAAAAATCACATATAAAGCTATGAAAGTGAGTATTCAATTTGATAGCAATTCAATAACATTAAAAATCCAACCTTTTGTAATGAGAAATTAGAAGTCTCTTAAATAGAATTCGTGGAACCCATTAGTGGTTGAGATCAACTCAGATTGATAGTTAGGACTAAAGCCAAGATTTGGTCAAAGTGGAAGATACCCAATACAAATGCAGTTGACTGAGTCAGATCCTGAGTGCAAGAAACAGTTAACTTAGATTCACTTTAGTGTGAGAGTAAGCGAATTAAGTCACTTCTAATTTGAGAAGTAGTTAACTAAGAATTTCTATTTTGAACTAAGAAATAGAATTTGGGAAAGATATTCAATTTAATAAAATGAGATATGACCTCATAAATGCCTTTTCTATTTAATTGAATAATTACATTCAATTAATTAAAATTAGAAAACTATTTTTAATTCCTTAGTACATTAGCCTTAGGAAATAATTTAATTTAATTAAAGTATAAATACTTTAAATTAAATTAAATCTCAATCAAATAAGTTTAATGTGACTAATACAAGTCAATACTTTAGGAGTTAAATAAATAGCATGATTAATGCAAATTATGGTTTTTCTGCATTTGACAATTAAGCCAAGTAGCAAATATCAGAGTAAGAATTGCCTAGAGAAATAGGACTTTAGAATTGATCAGAATAGACTAGAATTCATAATCATGGTAATGAGCCAATTTTGGGGTATTATAATTACCACTAGTTAGAGATGAAGTAGAGGTGAAACCCTCTTCAAAGGATGAAGAAATTCCTATGATTACCATAAGAAAAAGGACATACAACAACATTACATTTTAAACTAAAACATTTAGTTTAAGACTTGATAGACCAAGGTTGGTTGAGGTAGATCCATCATTATTGTCCTCCAATATTTATCACACAATTTTAAAGAATCTTTTGCTAGACCATGATAAGGGAAAGCCTTTAGTTCAAATTCAAATGAAAAATCCAATGTTAACTACACCTACACTAAATATGACTATACTATCAACTACATTGATTAGAATAATGCTTGTGTGTACATTTACCATTAGGAAGCAAGATCCTCGATGCATTTTTACTAGTCATCATACCAAACTTACCTTACTGAGTGCTTCTTCTAGACCTATAACTCCTCCCAAACCTACAAATTCTTCTAGACCTACAACTAATTCTAATTATAACCTTTTTGACTATCTTGGAAATACCCTCACACAAATATTTATTCTTGATTTCTATTTTCATCCCTTAGCACCAAAAGATTCTTGACCAAGCACTAAAAGAGTCTATAGTTTGAAATAATATTGATGTTGCCAAATTTTAGGTCATGATAGGGAAATTTTCTCCATCACAACACGCCACTTTTTGAACTCAATATGTTCCCCGAGATAGACCTAACCACAATGATCCCCTCCATCTTGAAGTTTTTGTCCATAATGCTAAGGTTAGATGAGTCTTGATAGATGGTAGAGAAAGACTTAATGTTTTTAGCTATAGATTTATCAAATCTCTTCATGGTTACATTGAATATGATATTGATGCCTCTCATAGGATCATAAGAAAGGCATATGATGATGGTGAACATTCCTCTAAGAGAGTCATCATATTGACTATAAGAGTTGGTCTTGTTACTGAGAATACATTCCTCCAAGTCTAAGATATTGAAATAAAATGTAATATGATATTGAGAAACCCTTTGATCCATTCTATGAAAGAAGTTTCATCCACATATCACTAGTGTCTCAAATTCTACTATAATGACATGGACAACAAGTCCCTATAAATCGTGAGGAAAACCCCATTAATTTTTCTAAATATGTGGATCCTAATATACACCTTAGTAGGATCAAGTAAAAGATGATAATTTAAGACAAAGGTTGTGGAGGATACTCTATGTCTCAAGCATTTCACATTGGTAAACTACCACTTTCCCCAAAATATTATGGTAAATCACAATTATTGCAAGTGTAATAGTCAAAGATCAACACAAAATTTTTTACTCCTACTAACTTTACTAGAAAAGGTGGCCTACATGAAGAACATTTCTATGAGAATACATCCATCTATATTGAAAAATATAAAGAAGAACAAGAACCCACACTGATATCTCATAGCAAGTACAGATCTACGTTTACTATCATGCTGAAAAAATGCTATAATGGATATAGTTGATGGGTCTATGAAATAATATAGTTTTATATATTTTATGGTTATTTGAAGGGTCTTTTACTTTTTAAGTTCAAAGACTTTTTATTATAAAATTTGTATAAACCAATAATTACTGGAGTCTTCTATGGTTTTGAAGACATTATATGGTTTCATAAATATAATTATATAGGTAGAACTTATATGTGACAAATGAGATCATGTGTGTATAATTTAAATAGAACACTTTCTTCCTTAAAAATATTATGGAGTAGGTTCCTGTAACCATATTCCATGAGAAAGGATTAGTCTATCCATGTATTAGTTCTTTCTATGAGTTACTGAGATGAATATATGTTTTGATATCTAGCATATGTGCTAATATTTTATAGGAATAAGCCAAAGAGAATATAAGGAGAATGATCAAAGTAAATAATGAAAAATTCTTGTAGCCTCCCTATTCCAATGAAGATCAATTCAATGCAACTATCAATTGCTCATGTGCAAATCCAAAGTTATGGTATGTTACATTTGGTGAAGGCTTGTTCAACTAAGATGGATGTGTTCTAAATTGATTTATTTCATTAATGATATTTTTGAATCCTTATTTGTTGAAGGATCTTAGATTTAGGGAAGTTTTTTTTCCTTTCATGTTATAAATAAGTTTATGATTTGAGCTCCTGTTTAGTTCAGAAGTGATTGTAATTCATGAAAAAATTCAATACATATAGTCTTTTATTTTTAGTTTGTACTATTGATGGTGGTCTAATATCAATAAAATGACAGTGTTACATTTTAGCACTTTATCTTGATTTCATAATCATTCTCTCATCCAAGGGGGGCCACTTAGTGAATGAATCTAGTTATTAGGAATAGTCTTTTTGTTTCCTTTTAGAATAGATTGAACTATGTTTCTCCTATAGCCATTGTGTTTGTTCCTAAAACAAAGCCAAATAGTGTAGATCCTATTTTTAATTCAATTCCTAAACTCTAGATTAGTTTACTTAATGTTTCATTTAATTTTAGTGTTTCCATTTATGTTAAATCTTTACTTTCATTCTCGTATATTAGTAATGGAAAGTAGGAGGGTTTAGAGCATATAATTTACATATATCATTTTAAGTCTATGTCCCTAGTTGACAAATTAAATGAGATCAATGGGGTATTTGGATGCTACTTAGGATGTCCAATCCATGAGTGCAAAGCTCTAGTTTCTAGACCAATCATTTGATGAAGAATTTTTGGTGTCATTTCCGAGGATGGTATTAATCTAAACCTTTCTCAAGGGCTAATTTTCAAATTTTTATAAGATAGAAGTTTTATTTTTATTTTCTTTGTATGAATAGAAGAAGAGATTGTATTGGGAGATTTCTTCCTAAGAATGACCCCTTTGAAATAGAAGAAATGTATAAACCCAAATTGAGAACCAAGAAGAATACCAACCTATTCAAGAACCACTATGTAAAAACCCATTTGCTAATGCACGAGAAAAATCACCTTCATTGCCATCATATGAAGCATTATTTCACTTCAATGGCCTTTTTTCTAAACTTAAGTGTTAGGACAATCATCTAGCTCTTGTAATCTACCAACTATGACAAGCACTACCACCTCCACCACCAAGGATGGCTCATCCAACCTTTTCCATTCCTATAACTAATATACATGGTAATAATAACTTAAAGAACATTTCTTATTTTGCATTACAAAAATTCTACAGCCTTATTACTAAAGACCTTGAGACCTTCTTGTTTGAGTTTGATATCCTATGCTAGAGCTATGAGTACAAAAATGATGTGCATAATCTAAATTTGTTTCCATTAACTCTAAAAGAGGTAGCTTTAAGATGGTTTATGGGGTTGAGTACAAATATTGTAGTTGATTAGAAGTAATGAAGAATTTGTTTCTTGAAAGATACAAGGAGTATTGTAAAGGTTTTAATATGAAAGGGGATGACAATTTTTAGATGTCACAAAAGAGGATGATACATTATATGTTCATGTTCAATATGAAAAGGAATAATCAGCATCATATGAATGAAGAATCATAAAAATTATTTCAATTAATGATGTAAATGATGAAAGAATTGAAGAATTGGACCTTATGAGATGATATCACTCAAAGAAGTTGGCAAGACATGAAGAAAATGTGCCTTAATTTCCCAAGGGAAACTATAAAGAAAGGAAGAGAAGTCACAACCACATCTAGTAGAATTGATGGTTCTAGAGTGTCCAAGATGGATCCTTTTAATATATTATCATATTTTAAGTAGGAAACTATAAATAATGTTGCTACACAACTAGAAACCATGCAGAAAAGAAAGGAAGCATGATGTAGGTGAAGCAATGCTTGCTGAATTTTGTCAAAATTATAGAGAAAAGAAGAGGAATTGTAAGTGAAAGATGGTGGTCAATTTAGAAGCTCATCTAGTGCTAACCAAATTCAAAGTCATAGATGAGAATGGGGATGCTCTCTACATTGTTCAAAAAAGGCCTTGGGCCCAAATACAAGGTATGCCTCAAGACCCTTTGCATAATTATGGTTATAATAGTAGTGAGTAGAATGTTTTTTTCCTAATCCTAGACCTCAAGGTCCTAATTAGAATAATATTTGGTCTAGCCAATCGTAATCTTAGTGGAATAACTAGTGGAAACAATCTCAATCTAACCAAAAATGTTAGAAACCTTACCAAAATTGGAAAAGTAACCAATGGAAGTAGCTTCAACAATCTTGGTAGAAGTTAATCAATGAAAATCTCCACAAGGTAATTGAAAATAGTAACCTCAGTGGGGAACCAACCAACCTAACCAACAAGCTATATTGTTACCACCTCAACAAAAAGCCATATTGCCTCATCCTTTTGTAGCCAATACATGTTATCCAAAGAAAACCCAATTTTCTATTGAAGTTGATGAAAGATCAAACCCACAACTCCCAAGAATCACCTACATGCAAACACCTATCATAGAAAGAAAGAAGCAAAAACTATGTAGGCTCGAATTCAAAGATTCATAGAAGATACATTCTTGATGTGCAAAAAGGAAATTGCAACTATTAAAAGTGAATTGGTTAATAATTACAAAGAGATATCATCCTTATAAAGGAGATTGAAACCATAGGTTACATCATAACAATTAATAAAAAAATTAATTATTAAATGCCTAAAGTTTAGCTTAAGAAAACTAGAGTTAATTAGGAAATTTCTAATTACTATAACACCCCATTTAATATAAACTTAGGGAGTAGCAAAAAACCTAGAAACTACTACAGAAAGTAGACTTGGGTCCCGATGAACAAAACCTAATGAGGTACACAAGCACAACCAAATCTCTGAAAAAGAGGAGAAATAGGCAAAACCACATGGGAAAAACTAGTGAAGGATTGAAGAAGCCTCTAAACTAAGAAATATCCTAGAATATAGGAACAAAATATGATCATTAAGAACACCATTGAAGCATGAAGCTAGAAACATTGCCGAATTGCTGATCTGAAGAACATCCATTGTATAGAATATGACCAGGTAGAGAAGATAGAGTTTGAAGAGATGATAAATTAAAGATGGAAGGTATCTTTATGGTGTCCAAAAAAATGAATGATAAAATGTCTATATGGTAAATGATCCATCTCACCAAAATGCATAGTTATCCAACCACTACAATTGCCTAGTGCATAGGATCAAATACTAAATACATAGCTCACTCCATTGAACCAAGAAAGAAATAGAACCAACATAACCTAGCTATAATGATGTGAGGTAAGACATGAATGCTAAAATTGAATGCAATATCTCTCGCAGAAAGAAGAATCAAGACCATCCATCAAGAGTGCAAAAGAAGTACAAACACCTATAATGGCATGTGTCATTGATACATCATAAGGCTAATTTCATGGAAGGAACACTCACTTGAAAAAGTAAGATGATGAATATGGCCAACATGAAACCCCCCAAGACAATTTATAATGTAGTGCAAGTACAAAAAAACACAAAGATGTGGAAGATCCCAAAATACAATAGAGTAACACTTTATCTCAATGCATTTGCAAAAATACTACAAAAGGATGTCAAAAAAGATCAAAAGGGAAATAAGGCTGATATAAGAGATAGTATAGGCCATGAAAATTCATCTAAAGAAAAAAAAATTTCTTTGGACCTAAAATAACAAAGATATCCACCATTATAGGAAAAAGAAAAAAATTGAATTGGATGTGTATAGCAATTCTATACGATGTTGAAGTTTATGAAAGATCAATCTTGCAACTCCCAAGAATCACCTACATGCAAAAATGTGTCATAGAAAGAGGGAAGAAAAAACTATGGAAGCTTGAATTTAGAGATCCAAAGAAGATACATTCTTGATGTGCAAAAAAGAAATTGCAATAATCAAAATAAATTGGTTAATAATTACAAAGAGAGATCATCCTTATAAAGGAGATCAAAATGTTGAAAAGGTCTAACCTATGTTACTTCATAATTAGTAATAAAATAATTAATTATTAGATGCCCAAAGTTTAGCTTAAGAAAACTAGAGTTAATTAGGAAATATCTAATTACCCTAACATTTTCTACTCAACCGAATCCCTTTCATAATAGTAAACAACCCAATCAAAATTGGACATATTCTCTTACTCTTAATGATATAACTTGTAGTCAAGAAATTATCTTATTGCACAAAAGGGTCCTTTCATTACTAAGTTTGGTGCTTGTTGTGTGGAGCCTAATTAGTCCCCAAGTGGGAGATTGTTAGATTATGGTGACTAATCAAGAAAGTACTGTACACACTTCATAATTAGTGGGGTAAAATTTTTTTGGGCCCTATTTTATTAGGATTCATAGATTTGGGCTAACATGTTATAACCCAAAAGTGGTTTAATATTTGTATAAAAGGGCTTAGGGTTAGGGATTGTAATATAGTGTGTGATGCAAAATTGCTTCTTGCGATGGTATTGAGCTATAAGGGATTACAAATTGTAATCAGGTTTTAATTACTAGATTGTAATAAGATCAGACTTGCTGTTTGGTGAACGTAGCCCAGGGATTGGGTGAACCACATTAAATCTTTGTGCCTTGTGTTCATTTCTATGTGATCTATTATTTTTCTGTTATTGGTTATATTTGAATGTAGTTTTTATTTATGTCCATGGTTTTATACTAACACTACTAATGATCCTTCTACTGACTATGAGGATGTACCTACTCCATCATCCACTCTTGCAATAATTCTACCTCCAAAAAAGTCTCCACCCTTTCCTCAACAGATTATTTATCTTGCTATTCCTTATGAGAATCCAATTGTAGAGGACCTGCTCAATTAGTTGAGGCAAATTAATATTATAATTCTCTTGATGGATGATAATAAAGAGGTCCCATCATATACAAAGATCCTGAAGTATTATTGCATTAAACAACCTAGTAGGAGGGAAAGGGATCCAAAAATAGTACATGTTATGGGTCAATTG
The DNA here is from genome assembly GCA_028749045.1 of Cupressus sempervirens. Taxonomy (NCBI): domain Eukaryota; kingdom Viridiplantae; phylum Streptophyta; class Pinopsida; order Cupressales; family Cupressaceae; genus Cupressus; species Cupressus sempervirens. The sequence goes on along the minus strand of CM053787.1, from coordinate 432,383,047 downwards.
TCAGATTTAATGTTGTATAAGTTGTCCATTCCCAAGTACTTAGATCCTAGAATTCTAGTGGTTACTATCTTTATTAATGGTGTTTAAGTCCAAAATGCATTAGTTGACTTGGAAGCATCCATAAACATCATGAAAAAGGAATTTTTGTTTCACCTTAACATCATTGGCCTTAGAGAAACCCCCATAATCCTTTAGCTTGTTGGTCGCTCTACTATAAAACTTGATGGAATAGTTGAAGATGTAATGGTTAGACTAGATTGTTGGGAATATCTGGTGGATTTTGTCATTTTATCCCCGAAAGATGCCTTAGGTGGATATCTTATTATCATAGGAAGACCATGGATTTCCACTACTAATACCTTTATATCTTGTTGGTCTAGTAAGTTAACAATGTCCAATGGAATTAATACAAAGAAATTAACTTTGTATTCCCCTCCTCAACCACTTTTTCAAGATGATAAAGCTATATGGTATGACTTAGGAGACAATGAATTGGAAGTCAACTCCATCAATAAACTCATTTTCATTGATAGAAATCCAATCATGGTATCCCAAGAGGATGATGATATCATTACAACTATTTTGGCAAATGATTACGGTGTTTACTTTTCTCTTTGCCAAGATACCCATTGTTCCTTAGAAACATTTCTTCCACCTCCATATGTACCTCACTAGTCTAAGAGATCTCAATACCTTCATATGTTTCTACCTCATGAGATTCACTTGCCTTCTTTTTTTGAGATGGCCATGTTAGACAAGATATCAAAAATTGAAATTAGTCTAGGTAAAGAATTGAATCTTAGAGAAAGGTTCTCTCCAACACATCAACAAAGTCTTCTCAAGTTGCTATAGGAAAATCAGCATGCAGTTACATGGGACTACATTGACATGAAAGGGCTTTACCCTAAGATATATACTCACAAAATCTTTATTAGTCCCAAGTGAAAACTAGTTTGGAAACCATGAAGAAGAATTAACCTAGTCTTAAGAGATACAGTGAAATTGAACTACAAAAGTTGTTAAATTCAGCATTCATTTATCCAATCCCTTAGAGTCAGTGAGTTTCTCCCTTGGTTATAGTGACTAAAAAGGGAGGTAAATGGAGAGTTTTTATGGACTATAGGGAGGATAATTGAGAAATTAAGAAGGACCATTTTACGTTACCTTTCATTGATCAAGTTCTTGGTACCTTGGCTAGTAAGAAATAATTTTTGTTCTTAGATGGCTTTAGTGGTTATAACTAGATAAAAATAAAACCAGAGGATCAAGATAATATTATCTTCACATGCCCTTGGGGAACCTTTTCTTATTATGTTCTACCTTTTGGTTTATGCAATGCACCTACCACTTTTTAGAGAGATGTAATTAGCATATTTTTTGATATATCTATTAATTGCATGGAAATCTATATGGATGACTTTACTCTATATAGTTCTATGTTTGAGGAGCTACAAGATAAGTTGAAAAAGGTTCTCAAAATATGTCAAGATTTTAATCTTTCTCAGAATAAAAAAATATTATACCTGATGATGCCATAAGAAGTTATTTTGTGGTATTGCATTTTCTCCTTGGGTATTCAAGTTTATTCGACCAACAACTCTTGAAAAGAAAAAATATGTTAGAATCCTTCTTGAACATTTTGGTTACTACAGTGTTGTGATGTGGAGCCTAATAAGACTCAGAGGTTTATTTGTTGTTGCTTCTCCCCGAATTATTTCTTTGGGGGTTTCAGGGCAATGCCCCCAAGACAAGATCAAGAAACAATACCCTAGGTGTAATCCCTATCGTAGTATAGGGTGAGGTCAAAGGGCAATACCCCCATGGGAGTTTTTAGGGGAATTTACTCTAAAGCCAAACATGAACTTATATTGTAAAAGGCATCAACTGCTATTTTTCTATTGGATGACTTATTCTAGCCCTAATTTTGTAAGTATTAAAAGTCTTGTATAAAAAGTCTTAGGGTTAGGAATTTCATAATGTATGGTGATATTGTAACTTCTTGCAATGGTATTGAAATATAAAGGATTGTAGATTGCAATCACTAAATAATAATATTGTAGGACTTGTTGGTGGACATAGCCCAGGGATTAGGTGAAACCATGTTAAATATTTGTGTCTTGTGTTCTCTTCTGTTTATTAATTTTTGTTATCGGTTATATTTGCATGTAACTATTATTTATGTTCATGGTTAATCAAAACAAGTGTTATTAGATCCAAATGGTCATCATTTTTTTAGCTAGACCATCATCCTTTTTTTTTAGCTATCCTCTACATGAAGGTCTTGTGGTTGAGTAGGAGAAATAGAAGATGAGAGAAAGCTGTAGGTTGGGAAGTTTAATCAATAGAATTTTTAGTTATGGAAAATATAAATAGAGAACTATCTTTATTAGAAGGATTTATGGAATCCATTGGAAGGAAAAATAAAGAAACAAGGAACTATGATAGTCTAGGACTAGGAGATTTTAGATAGAAAAGCATTTGAAAGTATTCAATTATGACTGGCACCATCAGTAACATTCAACATTACAAAAGTGAAGACAACAAGGTTTTTTTAGTGGCTATTAATTGCGAATTGGCTAATATGTCCCGATTGAGCTATAGAAATTGGCTAAAAAAAATATCGTACACTAGTTGACTAGTTCGCCCAAATTTTATAAAATACTCATATAGTGGTTGGAAGGTTTGCCACTATTATTACATAATTTCAGTTTGGTAGTTGAGTTCTTCGTCCATATTTCTCTTTAATGTTTACTCTTATTTGCCACAGAATTAATTGAGTGTCTCTTTTGACGATCATCATTTGCCAAATTCCCATTTTCCTATGTGAATTTTTTTTTTATGAGTGACGCTATACTCCATAGACAACTTACCTTGAAACGTGTCAACATTCCAGTGACTACCTCGACAATTCTTCTTCCTTTAAGAAATGTTGGCCGAAATTAAACCTCAGCCATTGATCTTGGATCATCAGATGGTCTGAGTTCTCAAATAATACATTTAACATAATTACATTTCAAAACATAATTCACCATCAATATAATAATTTTATTAAAAATAAAAATTATAATCACCATTATTTTATAAAAATTGTCTAAACTATTAAAAAATTTGCCACCAAATATCCATTGATTGATGCATAATTTTCCAACACTATTAATTTTTTTCACCCAAATGACATGTGATTCGACACAATTTTATAAATTTTGGGGTGGGGGGTGTTCCTTAAAGTTATCCCTGGAAGACAATGGAAGAGTTGATGTAAACCCTAGTGAAATTATATGAAAAGCCCTCTGCTTCAAATAAGGTATGTCTCATGAAGAATTTATTTAATAAGAATATTGTAGAAAGTGGATATGTTAATGATCATTTTAATAAGTTTAATACTATTACTAGTAAGTTATCTTCTATGAATGTCAATTTTGATGAAGAAATTAGGTTTCTCTTGATTTTGTGTTCTTTTCTTGAAAGCTAGAATGGCTTGGTAATGGTTGTGAGTAATTCTATTTCTGGATCTAATACCCTAAAATTTGATGATGTGATTGGTATTATTCTGAGTGAGTAAACTCCTAGGAAAATCTTAGGTGGATCTACCTGAAGAGGATAGTTTTCTTCTTTTTTTAGAAAGCGTTGATGATTCATGGGTTTTAGATTCTGGTGCTTTATTTCATGCTACACCCCATAGAGGCTATTTTATCAATTATGTTCAAGGGGATTCTGGGCTTTTTTATTTAAGGTATAATGAACCTTGTCACATTGTTGGAAAGGGAAAACTTAATATTAAGTTGAAGAATAGGATTCATTGGCTACTACATGAGGTAAGACATGTTCGAAGAATGAGTAGGAATTTAATTTTAGTAGGGCAACTTGGTGATGAGGGTTGTGTAGTTACTTTTAAAGATAAAAATTGGAAGGTTTCTAAAGGTTACCTTGTAGTAGAAAAATGTGTGAAAATAGGAACCTTATATCTTTGTACAATTTATATTGTTGCTTCTACTTTGATTGTTTAAGAGAAAAATGAATGTTCAGGAATAGTTGCTGCAGTTGAGTAGGGACAACAAAAAAATGTTGTGGATTCTTATATAGCACTATGGCACCACAAAATTGAACATGAGTGAGAAAGGTATGAAATTAATTCATTCAAAGAAAGTATTACTTGGGTAAAAGCATGTACACATGTCACCCTTCTATAAAGGAAAAGACTAAAAAAAGTATAACTATTCACATGCAATGACATAAAATTGGTATTATTATTTTGAATTTGAAAATGAAGTAAACTATGTAATGTGTAGAAATGGATGAAGTTTAAGATTATAATTTTTAATAATTATTTGGAATAAAAATTGATATATTATCCTAATTTTTATAAACAATTTTTAGCTGCATAAAAATGTTGAAAATTAGGGGTCTAGTTCGCACCACAAAAATAGATGAAAATAAACTTATTTCTCTTTGATCTCATACTATGTTATAGATAACATATATATCTAGAAAATTCAAAAATAAAAATCAGGTTTAGATCTATATTTTCTCTTTTGTAATGATTCAAATTTCAACTCACTTGTAATCGATAGTTTTCATCTCCCACCACATTTTTCAAAACAAATCTATTTTATCTAGGAGAAAAATTATAGATTCTAAAAGGGGACACTCTCCTTTAGAACATCATATAATTTTTAATTTTTTGATATGATTTAATACTTTTTCTTTCTCAAAATTGACATCGTTTCATGTGTTAAAACACATGCTGGTAGAATTTTTTTAATTACAATATACTATATCTATTTAAAACACTATAAACTCTATTTGGAAATATTTTTTACTCTAAGTTGTATAAAATGGTATTTATATGTTATTTAAAAAATATCATAAAAAATAGTAAGAGTTATTGAAACACCACTTTTATGAAATAATTGTATTTCTTAATAATTGGATACAAACTAGTATAAAACATGTATTTAATAGACATTTTCAATTGGAAAAGTGTGAGATAATATATAACTTAGCTAGAATGAATTTATCTAGATCATATGTTTGGACAAAATTGATTTTTAGATAGAAATATTCAAACTTAGTTATTTTGATAAGACAATCTAAAAGGTAACACAACCTTGTACTTTAACCCACCAGGTCTAAAATATGTTAATATGGGTTTATGTGAAAGCTATGTGTACAGAAAACAAAAGAGAGTGAGTTTTGTGAAGAGTGGGAAGGAAACAAATAATGAGAAATTAGAGCTTGTGCATACAAATGTATGGGGACCAACTCTGGTATCTTTCCATGGTGGCTCTCATTATTATGTTACATTTATTGATGATGCAATTAGAAAAGTATGGGTTTATCTCCTTAGACATAAATCTGATGTATTTAAAACTGTTAAGAAAAGAAAATGCTTGGTTGAGAATGAGACTAGTAAAAAGATAAAATATCTTAGATCTAATAATGATGGTGGGTATTGCAGTCATGAATTTGAGGATCATTTCTCCACTAATGGTATTTATAGATAGAAAATTATTCCAAGGACTCCATCAGAAAATGGAGTGGTTGAATGCATAAATAGGACAATAATGGAGCATGCAAGGGGCATGAGGTTGCATGTTGGGCTGCTCTTAAACGTGTGGGTAGAGGTTGTCAATAATACTATATATTTGATTAATAAAGGTCCCTCTACTCCTTTAGATTGTGGTATTCTAAAGGAAGCATGGACTAGTAAGAAGGTGAGTTATTCTTTTCTCAAAACTTTTGGTTGTGAAGCATTTGGACATATAGATTCTAAAAATAGAACCAAGCGAGAAGCTAAGTAAAAGAAATGTGTATTAGTTGGATATTGCATTGATGAATTTGGTTATAGGTTTTGGGATTTTGAAAATTATAAAATTATAAGAACTAAGGATGTCATATTGAATGAGAAAGTGTTGTACAAAGATCTATTGCAACAACATGATATGAAAGAAAATGATAATGTAGTGTTGGATATTACTCCAAAAGATGATGTTCCAATATTTCATCATGATCTACAACAACTAAAATAATAAGTACCAAACACCCCAACAAATGTTAGTTAACCAACAACACTAAGTAGACCTATAGAAATATTTTCTCCTTCTTTGTATTCTATTTTACTTACTAATGTTGGTGGACCTAAATGTTATGATGAAGTTGTGCAAGTGGATACAAAGATTTAGTGGGAGTCTATAATGAAAGAAGAAATGGACTCTTTGCTAAAAAATAAATGGGCTTACAGGTTGAAAGAAGAGGATGGAGGTAAGAAAATATTCAAAGCTATGTTAGTTGTAAAATTATTTGCATAGAGAAAGGGCATTGATTTTGATGAGATATTTTCTCCTATTGTTAAAATGACTTCTATTCATACTATTTTAAGTATTGTGACTACTAAATATTTGGATTTGGAGCAGCTTGATATTTAAACTATTGGAAATTTGATTGAAAAGATCATTATGAGAAGAAGATTGATATAAAGAGGGAGATTATTGTTTAAAAAATGTTTTCAATCATTATTTTGTCATTGATGTCAAACATAATATTTGTAAAAATGACAATTGCTTATAAGATCCAAGTACTATCACTTAGTTGATTGATGAAGAGGATTTAATCGACAAGATGTAACAAGAGAACCTAAGGGAAGGGTTGAGTTATGGTTTTGTAATGAAGTGCAAGGACCAACTAGGACAATGGTTAAATGATGTATTGATATTGTACTTGAAGATACAGAGGTTGATCACACTTAGAAACATTGGAGGAATAAGTTGTAACAAGGTTGACTACAAAGCTTAAACTAAGTTTATCAGTGGGTGCTAAGAAAGTTAGTTTAAGCCAAGCAAATTCTCAATTGGAGTTGAACAGATGGAAAATCTAGTGTGTGCTGAGTGAACTTTAGGTGCTAAGTGAAGTTCAAGTGCCAAGTGATATAAAAGGAGTCGAGCATAAGAAAATCTTAGTTAATGCCAAGTAACACAATAGGTGTTGAGCATTAGTAAAATATAGTTGATGCTGAGTAACACATTATGTGCCGAGCACCATAATTTCAATAGTGCCAAGCTACTACATTATTGGAAATGTCAAAGATTCACCATATTTGAGCTGACAAAGTTGTTATGTTGAATTTTGTGAACCAGTTGGAGGATAAGGATGAATAGCTGGTGGCACAAAATTTGATGTAAATTGTTTTTGAGCAAATTCAAGAGGATTCTTCAAGATGTTTTTAGAAGAAAAAAAATGTGGGTTAGATTCAATGAATCCTACCTAATCCATACAAATTGAAATTAAAGAAGGGAAGAATTGAGTGGGAAAAGAAATTCCAAATTTCTATTTAAGGAGTCACAAATCAAGAAGCAAGAGCTACTGGAGTGCCAAATTGTGAAGTGGTTGAAAGGGTGTCAAGGAAAAGGAATCTAGGAGAAGGAAGAATAGAGCAGAGAGACTCTGCTTTGACAAGTGATCAGAAAGAGAGGATTGCACTAGTACATTGAGCATGGAGATTCAAGGAGACTAAGCCTAAAAGGAGGGTAACTTGTCAAAGTTGTAGAGATTGAAAGCTAAACAATGTTATGAGCTAAGAAGTGATCTAAAATCTACAAGTTGTATGATGTAATTAGGTCAAAACCCTTTGTTACTCTCTAGCAATTGTATTAGTTAGGGTAAAAGAAAATCCTATGGACTTGTTGGTATGATTTTTCATAGTACATAATTTTTTTGAAATTTAAGTGAAAAATCATTTAAGACATTGAATCATGTAGATTAGGGTTTTTGTTCCTTGCATTTTTCACATTCTTAGGTTGCCCTAGTTCTTTTCCTAGTCCCTGTGTTGCTGGAATTCTATCAAATTCTCAAGGTTTGTTATTAGAGCAATCATTGAAAAACCCTAAGTGTGTAAAAACCCTAACTCCTTATCTTATTTTACCTTAGTTTTAAAAAGCCTTCGAAAATAATATTTCAAAAATGACTTTAAGGCATATCACTTTTACCCTAAGGTTGGGCTTACGCAAACATGACTTCATTAAAAATCTTGTTTAAACCTTTATTGGACATGCTTTACTTGCAATTTGCTCGATTATTTTTATTAAGAAATATCCTATGTGATATAGATTTTGTGTGATCATTGATCTTGTTCAGATCAATGGGTACCACATTCCCACAATGTTGAGATGCAAGGTTTTTAAATAATGTGGGAATACACTTTGATGACATGTAGCCCTTGCCTATTTTAAATTCTGAGTGTGCTACAAAGATTTTGATTTGTCATAAATTATCAAAACCTTTTTGCAGACTTGTCAGTACCTTTCATGCACATTCTACAATTCCTACGATGTCATTGGTTGATCTATTAATAGAAGTATCTCTTTATCACCAAGATTCATCAATCATTGATCTCATTTAGATCAAGGGCTAGCACTTTCCCATAGTTAGAAGATGCATGAGAATTAAATAATGTGGGGAAGCGCAAATTGGACACGTAGCATAGTCTGACAGCATGGGCCCATCTTTTCCAAGGATAATGTTGAGGTGTCTTTAATGGCAGTTGTTAGATGAGTTGGACTGGAGGGCAATATTTTATTCATCAGTTCGGCTAAGCTGGTATTTTAAGAAACATGATTTTATGACCATTGATCTATGTGAGATCAAAGGTCAGTGCATGCCCACATTTTCAAGTTGCACGAGAGATAAATAAAGTGGGCAAGTGGTATTTTGACATGTAGCAAGGTGGGGTCAAGAATATTTAGTGTGTGCTATAATGTGCCAAGCTGTAAAGTGATTACTGATATGTACTACTAGTTGTGTTAGTAAAGAGGTTTTTTTGCCAAATAGGATTAAAGCTTTATCAACCATAGATCGTTCAAAGATCAAGGGCTAGTGCAAGCCCATATTAGGAAATTGCTCATTCAATAAGGAATGCGGGTATGCACTTTTGTGCCATGTGTCACAGTGGGGCCAAGATTAGGAGAAAGAACTGAGTCATGCCATGCTATATGCTAGATGTCCTTAGCTAGAATTACTTATGCTATGGGTTTGGAAATTCTAGCAATTAGTGCAGTAGTCAAATTGGTCAGAGCACGAGAGTTGAGAGGAGTCATTTCACTGGTCCAAGTGGATGATGTGACCATAAAGTGCAAAGTTTTTTGCATTATTGATCTTGTCTTGATCAATGAAGAGCACTTGCCCACATTAAGAACTTGAATGAAGTTTAAACAAAGTGGGTATGTGCTATGTAGACATGTGTCCTTGGTGATGTCACTATCACCATCTTAAAAGGTTTACAAGATTTGAGAAGATGCTTGTTCAATAAGGAAAGCAGGAATGTGCCAGCTTGACACGTGGAAAGAATGACATCAAGTACTTATTTTCTCAGAAGATGATATGGGACCCGCTTGTGTGGAGGTTGTCAAGAGGCATAGACTCACATAAAGACTTCCTATTGGTCAGTATAGTTGACTGGGCCTTATTCAATTGTAAACTTGTGTGATCATTGATCTTGTCTTGATCAATGGATAGTGCTTACCCACAATTTTAAGATGCCAAAAATTTAAGGAATGCTAGTAAGCGGTAATGTGACATGTGGCCATGTTCTTAGAGACTTAAAGCTCATTTCTTTTTGAATTAAAGTCATTTGATTTGGTGAAATCTATGGATAAGATTTAAATCTAGGTGCAATTTGGAGGTAACGGTTACTGAGAGTTAATATGGTATAGAGTTCATTCATGTGATTTCAATGCTTGAATAAAATTTGTGATTTCACCATTAATGAACCACTGAACTGCAGAAAGAATATCAAAGCATACAAAATTTGTAGAGTCAAGGCACAAAATTTGTATCTAGCAATCCAGTGAATTGCAGTGGAAATCATACATAAAAAAAGTGAAAATTTTAGCGGGTAAGTACTCTGTGATTCCTTGAAATCAAGTGCTTGTTGTTATACAATTTCTAGGGTTTATTCAAAACACCTCCTAGAAAAGAATTCATGGGACAGCTGGATTATTTGAAATGTTCTATACATGATGATTTTCTTGAATAATTCCCTTTATCCGTACATGAAATAACTAAGGGGAGGGAGCTCATTCCAAAAGACTATAAGGAAATTGTAGTGGAGGGTTTCTATGACAAGGGAAATTGGGTAAGAGATGCCCAAGTATTTATGGGAGGCCTAGAATTGTTTAGAAAATGGTTCTTAGAAAGGAATTTAGATACCCCCATGAGTAATGTCTAGGAATTCGACATTAGAAAATTAACAGTCTCTATAGTTTTCTTTGATAGTTATTTGTTGGTTGGCTTGGCTAAAAAGTATGACCCTATTACAAATTAGGTTAAGAACCATGTTGGGGTAAATCTTTTTAGAGTTTTCCCTAAGTTAATTAGAGAGGTTTTCAACTTAAACCCTAACCAAGCTATCCATGAAAAAATTTACATGGGTGACCTCCAAGCAAGGAATGATGCCCAAAGAATATACTTGAAAATAGGGCCATTGCAAGAGCATGCTACCAAGGTGGGTACATTGTTTGTAATCACTGCCAGTACACCCAAGCCATTAATGAGAAGACATTTTAATCTAAGGGCTCAAGCATTATATTTTTCTCTATGCAAAATCTTTGGAATGGATAAAGAAGAGCATATCCTAGGCTCTCTTGTTTTCATTATGGCTCAAACTCTTCAATTTGGGATGAGCACTATTATGGACTTTGGTACTTTCCTAGCACAAGAAATTCACAATGGTTTAGTGGGGATAGCCTGGGGGAAAGTAAACAAACCTTTCTGTTGATATTTATTGCTTATGTATATATGCTTGTACAAGGGATATACTTTCTTTTCCAAGGGTATGGAGCTAGAAATAACCAAGGATGGAGAGAGGTATCTAGTTCAATTATGGAGTGTGGATATGACATTAGAGGCTAGAGATGCAAGTTTTGTCAGGTTTGATAGATACTTTGCATCAAAGCTTAGATTTCTTTTGAGAGGGAACAACCCTAGAATTTCACAAGCATTGTTAGAGTTGATCAGACCTAAAAACCATGCACAAGGGCTATTGGTTAGTCATAATTGGGGGGATATAATCCTTTATAATTTCTCAATAGTAATAAGAGTATATGGCTTCCTGGGCAAGCCTCATGTGTTACCATTTCATGTGCCTTTGAAGATAGGAATAACAGAGTTGTTATGGCAGATAGGCACTATTGATGAGAGGGATTTTCCTAAGAAGAGTACATTCTTTCTAGTTCTTATTGTAGTGCATGATTTCATTTTTGTGAAGAAAGGGTGAAAACATCTCAACTTGTTCTTGGATAGATACAACATGGCAAAATATCATGCTAGATTTATTGACCCAAAAGGATTCTATGACCCCTTAAGAGAGAGGAAAAAGTCTTCTCACATGGTGCACTAGGTATACTATCTCGAGGATGTTGTTAGGAATGTATTTTCTTTATAATAGTAGGAATTGAGAAAGGAGAAATGGATAGTATTTAGTAAGACTGCAGAATTCATTAATGCTTTTGACTCCAGTTATGACCTACTAAAAGATAAAAAATATTGGGGAGCCAAGATGCAAGAATTAATGAATAATTTTTCTCTGATAATCCAAACCATGAATGAGAAGAAGGCCATTTATGCCAAGACTTATCCAGACAAAGGTTGAAGAGGTGCAAAGGAGGATAAACAACAAAAATATAGTGGCTCTTGGTTAGTACACTTTACATAAAAGGGTAGGTTATTTAATGGTTCAAAATGTGCAACAAGTTCCCTATTACTAAAGACCAAGGCCAAAAAGTCCATCTATAGCCAGTGCTCCAAAAAGGTAGAAGTTAGAGCAAGGATCTTCTTCTTCTCAACTAGAATAGTACTCCCAAAGCTAGTCCCCAATTTGGATAGATGATGAAGTATCTTTAAGGGAACAATTTAGACAAATTGGTGGAGAGGGGGATGTAATTGTTACTTCCACTAATTTGGAGATTGGAGAACCACAAGAACCTCCTACACCTTCCTTGGATCTAATTGTTTCTGATTACCAAGGTAAGGAAATATACCCTATAGTTTCTCAAACCTTAGAGAGGTTTATTAATGATGAAAATTTTGTGAAGTCTAGAGTCTTTGCACAATTTTTGTGGAGGTTAAACATAGGCAATTTTGAAAAGACTTGTGAAAAGATAAAAGTAGAGCAACCCGACAAACAAGACTCTATTATAAAAGAAGAGGTGAAGTCTAAATTTTTGAATGATTTTGCTCAATTTACACTTGAGACTAGAAGGAAAGTAGTTAGACAATCAGGAGTCCTAATTTTACTAGAATGGGATATAGTGAATGCCATGGTTTTTGATTCAATAAGGAAACAAAAGGATGTGCAATTTAAGACAAAGAAGAGGTATTATAGGCTCATAGGGGAGTCAAGTTTAGTCTATTGAGAAAAGGGACAAGACCATAATGTAGGAAATTTCTACTACAGAGCATACTGGTGCATTAACAGTGTTCAAGGCTAGTGAGGTTGGAAGCAAGCAAATAATTGGGATGGCTTTAGAAATGTTAAAATTGGGTAGTGTGGTGTTTGGCTAGGAAGAAGATAAGTTTGCACAACTCAATGCTAGATTTGAAGAAGTCTTATAAGCTTATGAGGAGAGGGGTATGCAAATATAGTCACTAGAGGACCAAGTAACTCAAATGGAGAAAATACTTGGGAAAAGAAAAGTGGGAGAATCCAGTAGACCTAGGATTGCATACCTCCCACAGCCACCTATTGAACCCTTCAAATCAACTCCAATTATTGAAATACTAGATACCCTGGAAAGGCCTTAATTCTACACTATAAAGGATTTTAAAGAAGAAAAGAATAAATTGTATGCATTGCATGTAGAATTAGACAATCAATATGAAGAAAATTTGAGGTAGGGTGTCATGTATTGAGTAGATAGAATTGAATTGCCATCATTTTTTGACTTACTAGCAAGGATTGTAACTATTAGCAATGAATTAAAGAGAAATGAGGCTAAATTTAGACCCCTTGTGCAAAAGTGGATAGAAATGAATAATGATATTACTACAATGTGTATATTTGTCATCCTACTATCTTGTCATCAAATTGAAAAGATTTTTGATTTGTTAAATAAATTGTAAGGTTTTGATGATAAGCAAGATTCCTTTCAGAAGAAGTTAACAATTTGTTTTTACAAGTATATTGCAGGAAAATTTGATTTATTTCCTTGTGCTCTAAAAACTATTGATAAAGTGGAGGAAAAGGAAGAGTGGAAATGAGAGTTGGATGTGATTTTATGTGAAAGGATGAAAAAAATCATTAATGAAATTGGTCATTTGTTATGGGCATTAACTACTAAGGAGTTGGTAATGGTAAAATTATTTTATAGTGCTATCAAAAAAGATCTTGTTGATATAGAGGCAGTTGCAAATTCTTTAATAACTATACATAGGGAGGTCCTAAATTTTGATTGGCCAAATGACACTACCTATAATGAGTGGAAAGATAAGTTCATGTCTATAGAGCACATGGTGGAAGGTGACGAGGCAGAAGATGATGAGGAAGAAGAAGGTGCAAGAGTAAGTATCACCCTTATAGTTAATGATGAAGACAAGGAAAATCCTTAGGTTAAAGTAAGTTTGCAGGTAACTAGAGATGACTCATCACTTTCAAGCTTGATGGCCACTTACTCTGAGGAATCACAATAATCAAAGAACTAGATCATAGTATCCTTGTCTTTCCAAGTGATGCAACAAAAAGGGACCCACAAAAAAATGTTTGATATATTAGGCTTTCTGTTATTTGTAGTTTTGTCTTTTGTGATAGGTGTATGTAAGTATCTTTTTGAAGGACACCTATCAATCAAATTTTCCATTTCCTTGTTATAACTCATGCCTATATAAATGAGTTTTCAAGGCAATGTGATGGTCCAAATTCTGATGTATTTTTTGGGATTGTCAAGAAATGGTACAGTCGGTCCAGTTAGGTGTAGTTGTTCTTGAGTTTACTCCTAGTTATGTACTTTTCTGTTGACAAATAGAAATGACAGTATCAACATGAATTCATGGGTTCTTCATTGAGTCTCTATTGGTTCTTGTATTAATCAAAAAAAGGATAATACAAAAGGGTACTTACACTAGATCTCTATCACTATTTTCTATCTCCATTTCATGAGTTTATTAATTTTGAGATCATTTGAATAAGGTTCATTTGGTTGAATGTAGTCAGGATGGGTTGTATATTGGTTTATTGTTACTTGTAATTCAAGGGATTATGTAAGTGCTTTAGTAGATCAGTAGAATTCATGTGTTTATGAAAAGGATATCTCATAAGAATGGAAATAGGTGATTACAGTTGATAAATTCATTTACAAGTTAATTGAACTAGATGTCCTACTAATAGTTGACTCTTTACCCCTATAGATAAAGCACTGGTCATATAAACCATTGATAGTTGAGAGTAGATCTTGCTTCTGCATGCCAAATCAATTTTAAATTCAAAATCATTTTCATTCAAGGTTGTATTGCTGGCTAGCACTCGTTTATACATTATTTTTGAGTTATAGGTAGCTAATATTACTAGGGATTTTGATAAACTCAAGGAGAATTGTGACCAAATCTTCTTAGAAGGGATATATATGAATTAGAGAGTATTAACAAATGGATAAATTGCATACATGATAGGGATAGAGGATGAAAATTAGAATAAAACTAAATTAAGTTTCATACAACAATATCCTAGTAAATTATCCCTAAGTATACCCACCTTGTTTTAACAAAACCTAAAGAGCAGAAAACCATCCTTGGTTTTTTTGAAGTTGGGTCTAAATGATTTGCACATATAATTGTTAATAGGAATTGGCTATTCCTTAGGTTGTATGAGTATTGCCATGTTGGTATTGAGCATTTTGTTGTTCAGTAGTTTTAAACACCAACAGGTCATAGGTTGGTCTAAGAACCATTTGCAAATCCTTTAATAGGGAGGCATTCCAAGTGAATGTTTTAAAGTCCTCTAACCAGGCTCACTTCTAATAGGGTGGTTAAATCCTTTAACTAGGTCACATTTAATAATGTGTTGTAGCCTTTAACAGGGCAGGCTTTTCATAGGGCATCACTTTAGAAGAGTAAGAATTGAGTAGCATGTTACTCGTGGTTTTTGCCAAATTGGGTTTCCATGTAAATCATTGTGTTATGTGTTGATCTTTTTATGTGTTATGCTTGCATGTTGATTCATAGTAACTTGCTGAATAGGAATGTTAAAGCTTAGATGAATGAATAAGTTTAATGGGCACATTTTACTTGATGAAAAAGTTTGAATAGGACATTTGAACCTTGAATAACTTATTCACACCCCTTGCCTTCTTAGTTATTTAAAATAATTTCAAACATAAAAAACCTTTCTTCATGGTGATTTGGATGAAGAGATATATATGGCACAACCACAGGGATTTGAGGTCCAAGGTAACAAGAATCTAGTTTGCAAATTGAATTTTTTTTTATATGACTTGAAGCAAGCACCTTGGAAACAATATCTAAAATTTGAGAGTTTTATGCATGAGCATGGATATAGTAGGTGTCATTCAAATCATTTTCTTTACTTTAAGAGGTTATATTGTAGGATAAAATTGTGGTATAAATATTAAGGATAATTAATAACATTAAGAGCCCATTCATCTCACATTTAAATATCAATCTAGGGTTGTAGACTAATGAAAGGTATAATGACTATATGCTCAAGGGATGAAGATAGAATTTCAAGTAGATATGAGTGCAACTAGAATGCATTGGGGGAAACCTACTACAAACCAAACAAAAATGGAAAAAGGAACTGTTACTTCCTAGCGGCAGGAGCTAGTCTAAATTTGTTAAAGAAAAACTATTTTAAACTAAATAGAAAGAGTAAAGTTTTAATGTAGAAATTAATAGAATAATTAAATAAAGAAGCACACAAATCTAAATTTGCATTTAAATCTCAAAAAAACACAAACCAAAGATAATTCTATGTATGAAATAAAATCAAAGTAATAACACACCAAAAATTAAAAAACACAAAAAATCAAAATTAAATCACTAGTCATTTCAAGAAGTGGATCCTACCTCCTTAGTATGCCTAGTGATGAAACATGAATTCCCTTCTACTCTTTCATGATCAGAGTAATGATATTTATTCATCCATAAAAAATATTGAGTTCACATTTTCTACTATAGGAAGATCTATGTACAAAAGCTTGTGTTTCCCTTTGATATGAATATATCTCCCATTTAGAGAAGATGCACATATATAAATATCATTCATATAACAAACTAGAACTATTAAGGGATAGTATAATATTTGTTTTGCTCCAACCAACAAAGATCACAATGGAATGAATCACGTACAATGTGTTGGCCACATATTCCAAATCTGTTGCAACAACAATAGAAAACTAGGTATGGAATGCTTATATTCTTCTCCAACCATATCAGATCAATTCCCATGTGGATAGAGCCATTAATTATTGGAGAAAAATGTGGAGCATTTGTTGGCTATAACAGTAAATTAGAAATTATGATGTTTTAGAAAACTGCATGTAACTCCCAAATGGTTTAGTTTCTAAAGATTTTTCCATGTGGAAAGTTAAATGGCCTCATTCTACACAAAACCTAGATCATGGATTTTTGAAACTTGTCTTCATTTTTTTGCAAATTGGAACACAAAATAGAATATGATATTTTTGATTGGCATATTTTTCTCTTTTCCTTAAGTCCACATATCTTGTATTATATGTTCCAAGATATATATAAATATTTATTTCAAGGCATAAAATAACAATATTGATTAGTAAAATCAATCAATTATAAAATTTCATTAATATATCTAAAAACTTTATTAAGTATTAATTATTTATATTTAACCACATGCAACATAAGATGATAAAAGTATGGATGAAATGGAATAAAATATGATATGGAAATGAATATGATGGTATGTAAAATGGTCAGAAGATGGTATGAATATGGGTCATAAATGGCTCTCATCATAGATGATGACAAATACATTATTTTATGTTTATGTGTTGATGATATGCTTGTAGCTGAGTCTAACATGGATCACAATAAGGGGTTAAAATAACAATTAGCACATCCATTTGCTATGAAGGATTTGGAGGCAGCAAAGAAAATCCTTGGTGTGAAAACTTGGAGAGAGGAAAAATAGACAGTTGATATTATCTGAGGTTCATTATATTGCAAAGGTGTTGCAATATTTCTCTATGGAGAATGCTAAAGCTGTTAGCACACCTTTACCTGATCAATTGAAATTGACTAAGGAGATTTGTCCAAAAACACAAGAAGAGGAGGTTAAGATATCAAACATACCTTATTCTTCATCTATAAGAAGCTCTATGTATGCTATGGTATATACAAGGTCAAATATTGCACATGCAGTGAGAGTCGTTAGCAGTATATGAGTCATCTAGGAATTGAGATTTAGAATGCAGTTAAATGGATTCTTAAATATTTGAGAGGAACATCTAGGAAGTGTTTACATTTTGGGGGCTCTACTACTAATTTTCAAGGCTATGTTGATTCACATTTGGCAAGGGATATTGATACCAGGTGGAGTATTATAGGTTATGAATTTACTATTGGTGGGTGTTGGTTAACAATTTGTCTTATCTTTTTGGTTGATAGCTTGAATCTTAAATTGCCCAATGGCTTATGGAGGACAAAGAAGTTAAAAACATAATGAGTTAGTGTAGTTATCTATCACAGACCCCTGAATTAAAAGTTATAACTCCCTCTTATATGCAATATTTGTAATGAATTTATTTTTTTGGGTTTTGGGGTTATGCTATTAACTAGAGAGAAGAAGAGGCAAAAACTAGGTTGCTCAACACTTTAAACAACCTAGGCAAGTGAAAGGGGAAACTAAATCACAACATGCAATCTATTTTCACCTAATGCAAGAAATAGAAACATGTATAACAACTAAGATAGAAGGAGAAAAAGAAACGATGTCAAAATGGGTAATTCTTGGATTACAAAGTTAATTGATGGTTTGACAATACCTGAATTGTTTATCTTTTAGTTACTCCATCGACCAATTTCCAACCTCCTTTAGTAATGAACTACGCTAAACACATAAAATATGACATACAATAGATAGAATTAAAGGATGCTTATGCTGAAGAAAGTATATCATACAATCTATTGATTGAGTGAAGGAAATAAAGCCAAGTTCATTTGCATTCATTCAATTTTCAACAATAGCACATTTATTCCACATACTATATAGAAACTAAATGAACTAAAGAATTAAAATTTGACTTAGATTCATACACTATAGTACTAGCTATAGGGATTTTCCCTAAATTTATTGTGTTGATCTTATTAATTTCTCAAAAGTTTAAATATATAGACCTTCTCAAAATGGCTGGTTACACTAGATGATTTGATGCATAGAGCATCTCTGAAAAAAATAAGCTAAAAATAGGACAAGCTTAAATCATTTCCCATTACAAAGATTGATAAAATACCATGAATGGATACAAAAAGAGAGAGGAGATAGAGTGAAAGATGTCTTGAAGAACATAAGAGCATCATGCCTTTTTAGAAGTAACTACTTTGGCTCTATAAGATTTCATGGAATTAGTTACTTTGTCTAGTTCTTTGACATTTGGAATGATGATTTTGTCAGCTCAAATCATCTAGCAATCATGCATCTAAGTCAATTCATCAATTTTGCTGACCCTTGACTAAAAATTCTTTGATTCTGTCCTTATGATTGAGTCTGTTGTTCAGAGTTCTTGAATCTTGGACATTTGGAAGTTGAATAGGTCAAAAAATTCATCAAAAAATTCCAAGAACTTTGACTTCATCCTCTTAATATCCACAAGCTTACTATTAGCAAACACAAAAGACTCTATATACAGTATCTTCAAATATTGAAATAATTTCTTGATGACATTTTGCACTAGGTCACGGATATCCTTGTGCTCATTTTTATACCTCATGAAGCTTTCTATAATAAATTCCAAGGATTGTTTCCAATGAAACAATGATTCCTTTCCTGATTTGAGGATCCCTTGTGTAATGACAAGATTAATCTTCATGCCAATAGCCTCTTTTAGCAGATCCAACTTCTCTAGTAATCCATCTACTACCTTTTGTATGGTGGTTTGATTATTTAAAGTTGCATCCCTTAGCTTGTGAGAATCTAAAACTAGACCTCCCAAATTTTTAATTAATGGGGGACATTGAGCCTTCATCTAGTCTACCCATACTCAGCCAAACTTCTCAAATTGTCTTTTTTATTGTAGCTTTAGGAATATATTTTTGTTCTACTTTGCATTTAGGTCAAATTGGCTTGATGAACTACTCTTGAGTGTAGACCTAATGTAATCCCTTAATTCCCTATTCGAGGCCTTCAATACCTCCTTTCCTTCTCTAAATTATTCCAACTTATCTTCAATCTTCTCATCAGTGGACTTCCACATGTTCACCATGGAGTCATGAATTGGGATACCAAGATCCACCATTCTAGTTTGGAAGTCATCTTTGGAAATCTCACAGAAACTATCTTCCTATTGTAGCTCAGTAATCTCTACCATCATGTGGCTAGTAGCTAAATCAGTGGCCAATGTAATCATTGTCTCCTGCTTCTTAATCTTCTTGAATGGTTGAGAAGAAGTGGCCTATGTGATCAAGTCCTTTGATGGAGCCACTTCTTCATATCTCCTCTTCTTCTTATCAATGGTCTCTT
This sequence comes from Cupressus sempervirens, assembly GCA_028749045.1. Lineage (NCBI taxonomy): Eukaryota > Viridiplantae > Streptophyta > Pinopsida > Cupressales > Cupressaceae > Cupressus > Cupressus sempervirens. Next base: position 432,363,336 of record CM053787.1, on the reverse strand, counting down.
TGAGCCATGAATTTATAGAGAGCACATTGATAGATGACTAGAAGGTAGTAGGATCAAATAGATTCCTTGGTATCAAGGGATTTTTATTTCTCTAGGAAGTAGTAGGGAAGGTAGTAACCTTAGTCACTAAGAGCTCAAGGGTATCCCCTTGCTAAGATGTATCTTGTTCTTGGCGATCCATGGGGTTGGTGTCACCATCCCAATTGATGATTTGGATAGGGGAAGTAGGCTTTGGCACTGATTTCTATTGTTCTTTCTCCTTATCCTTGTTTCCCTCCTCCCCAACTTTCCTAGTGTCTAGAAGAGAGCAATCTCCATAGGTAGAAGTGATTGGCATATTTTTCTCTAGAGGCTGCTCTCCACCGTGAACAATGGACTCTGATGGGCTTGTAGATGTTGAAGTAGTAGCTATGTTTGTTGCTTTTGCAATTTACTAGGCAGCTCAAGAAGATACTCCACCCTTAGAACTAGTCCTCCTAGTCCCCTTCTTCCTCACTTGGGTCCACTCGACCCACTTACTTATTCTATTGATTATTCCATTCATAAGAGCCTCCATAGGATCTCTAATAGGACCTATATGTGGTAGAAAAAATTGTGGTCCCTTTGATCCTCTCATAGGATGTGGGATGCATGTAGGCTCCATCATTTGAAAGGTTAGAAATATCAACAGAGTCATTATATAGCTTAATCTCATTAATTGTTAGTCATGACCAAAATTTCTATTGAGACACCTAGACCAAAAGTCTTCAATATCCAAAACATGCATGTAGGAATATTCCAACTTCAAGTGATCCCTTACAATGTTGACTATATCATAGTGAGGGTTAAGTACCTCATAATCTTATTGGAATACTTTAGAATAACTTGGGGGGGGGGGGGGGGGGGGAGGGGGGTGCGGGGTGTGAATCAATTATCCAAGGTCCAGATGTATAACTAAAACTTTTCACATCTTCGTGAACCCATAGAACATTATTCATCATGCATGCATCTATAAGATTATGCAATCACTTAAAACTTGTAAGTTACTATCAAATCAACTTGAAAAAATTTAAACATGAAACCTAACAGATTCATCAACATACTTGACACAATGATTTAGGTGGAAACTCAATTTTGGAAAAACCACCAGTAACATGCTACTCTTCTTCACTCTTTTAAAGTGATGCTATGTGAAAGGCCAACTATATTAAAGGTTACAATACACACTATTAAATGTGACCATGTTAAAGGATTTCAGTCACCCTATTAGGAGTGAGCCTTGTTAGAGGACTTTAGACCATTCACTTGGAATGTCACCCTATTAAAGGATTAAAAAATGACTATTAGGTCAACCTTAATCCAAAGGATTTACCCTAGAATAATACAATTGTTAAAGAGTAATAGTAAGGCTTGATCTAATAATAACTTATAACTTTATTTATAGGTTATAGATCAATATGATCAATATGTTTGATTCATCGCATCTAAATCATCATTTTTTGGAAACTTGTATCCTATCACCATAGGTGTACTTACTAGTATGGAATCCTCCAATCCAAAAAAATTCAATATTTCCTTGACATACTTTGACTGAGTGATGTATATACCATATTTCATTTGATATACTTGCACACCCACAAAAAAATTGATCTCTTTAAACATAGACATGTCAAATTATTACTTCATTTGATTTGCAAAATCCTTACATAAAGCATCTTGTCCTCCAAATATGATATCATCAACAAAAATTTCAGATAGCAAATTACCTTTTCCTTTCTTTGTCTTCATGTACAGATTCCATGTAGAATTTAATATCCATTTGATAAACTTTGAAACCTTTGTATGTAGAATAAGCAAGTAATGTTCTTACTCCTTTGAACCTAGCAACATGAGCAAATGTCTCTCCATAGTCAATTGCTAATTCTTGTGCATATCTCTTGCAAACTAATCATGCCTTGTTTCTTGTGACTTCACCATTTTCATCTATCTTGTTTCTAAATACCCACTTAGTGCCAATCACTTTTTTGTCTTCTAGTCTAGGAACTAGAGTCCATGTTTTGTTTATCTCAATTTGTTCAATCTCTTTTTCCATGGTTTTACTCTAGTACACATCTTCTAAAGTATCTGCCATTGATTTGGGTTCCTTCATGCTTAACAAACATGTATCATTTCTCAACATGTTTCATGTCATTGGTCTAGCATCTTTGCCTCCAATGATTTGTGTAGCAAGATGATGTCTCTTCACATATTTAGACAATCTTGGTTCAGCTCTAGTTTCTTCAATTTTTCTCTTAGCTTCAAATTCATTTTGTACATCTTTGTTAGGTAGTTCAACATCTCTTTCATGTATACTAATCTCAAAATTATAATGTGCATCAACTTAATTCTATAACTTGGCATCTAAATGTAACTCGATTTCTGAGTGCAATTCAACATTCATAGTTTGTGACTTGGCAGCCACTAAAACTTGTTGCTGGTTTGTAGCTTTGTTTGTAACATCTTCTTTAGTAGGCATACCTTGATAAAATTATACAAATGATTTGTATTCTTCAAGTTCTTTCATAGGTTTAGCCTCATATACCTCTGTATATTCATCAAAATTTACATTTACACTTTCCACAACTTTGCTAGTGTTAGTATATAAACACTTACAAGCTTTACTTCTTGTGGAGTAACCTAGGAATATACCTTCATCAATTTTTGCATCTTACCATTCTTGTAGTCTTTAAGAATGTAACACTTACTTCCAAATACCTTAAGATATTTTACATTTAGTGAGTATCCATATCATAGTTGAAAAGGAGTTGGATGAGTACCTTTCTTGACTTGTACATGGTTCAAGGTATATATGGCTATACTTACAACTTCTCTCCAGTATATCAAAGCAACATACTTCTCCATAATTAGTGTTCTAGTATAGTCCATTATAGATCTATTCCTCCTTTCAACTACTCCATTTTGTGGAGGGGTTTAAGGGTAAAATGTCTATCTTTTGATTCCTCTATTGTTATAGAACATCTCAAACTCATTTGATGTGAATTCTCCTCCTCTATTAGATCTCAAACACTTTAGACTTTTACCTATTTCCTTTTCAACTCTTCCTAAGTACCACTTAAACATTTGGAAAGCATTAGAATTCTATTTTAGAAGCATAACTATTATCATTCTAGAATAATCATCAATACAAAACATAATGTTATTATCTCCTTTGTAGCTTTGCATGTCAATTGGACCACACAAGTTAGTATGAACAATCTCTATTATTCCTTTAGAGGTATAAGCTTTGCTCTTAAACTTGACTTTGTTATTTTTCCTAACTGACATTGTTTTCACATTATATTATCAGGATTCTTCAACTTAAGAAAACCTCTAACTTTTCTCATGTTACTGATATTGACCAAGTTATCAAAATTGACATGAAATAACCTTTTGTGCCATAGCCACATATCATCAAATTTTACAACTAGACAAGTGGCATCCTCTATATGAGGATAGAATAGATCTTCTAGCTTGATCATCCTTTCCAATTAGTTTCCCATTAGCATCATATATCTTAACAATCCTATTTTCAAACTCAACCTTACATCCATAATTATTTAGTTGGGACACTCTCAACAAACTATAGTTAAGTTGTTGAACATAGTAAGCATTGTGACATAAAATTTTATTTGTGAGTTTGATAGAACCTTTTCCCTTTATTAAACATGGTAAATCATTACCAAATCTTACACTATTTCCATCATAAAAATATAGGTTAATGAACTTACTTTTGTCTCCAGTCATATGATGTGAACACCCACTATTAATGATCCATCTATCATTCTTGTTTACACAAGTCACAAGTGCAGTTGCCTTATCTTCATTAGATTCATCTTTCATTGCAATATACAACACTTCATCAGATTCATCTCTTGTTTCCTATTCAGTAATGTAGCAAGGCGTCCTGCCTTTGTCTTTGTAGTCCTTGCTATCTTCATCTCTTCATTTCTTGTATTTGTCACCACCTCTGTAATTCTTCTTTTCTGGACATCTAGCAGCAATATGACCAACCTCATTACAATTGAAACAAATGATAGATAATTTACCTTTGAACTTTCCTTTACCTTTGTGGAATCTCCTTGCCAATAGTGCTTCAAGCTATTCTACATCCTCCTCATCTATATCACTATCACTAGACACATATGTCTTTTTTTTCTTGTTATTCTTCTCTTCAAGTTCCTTTAATAATACTTTGTATTTGAAAGAAGATTTAATACTTTCAGGTTTGTAATTATCAAAGTTAGATAGCTCAAAAGTAGTGAGTCTACCTACCATACCTTCAAGTGATAGATCATTCCCTGGTATACATCTCAATTCTTGAATTGTAGAAACTCTAATAGAATATATAGATAGTAGTGTTCTAAAGACTTTACTTAGCATAATATCATCATCTATCTTACTAGTAGCTCCTATTATTGCATTAACAACTTCTTTTATCATTGCAACATATTGAGCAATATGTTCACCTTCTTCCATTCTCATATCATCAAACTTACCTCGAAGACTTTCAACTTTGGCTCTTAGAATATTGACATCTCCTCCATAAGTACTAGTTAGGGCATCCCACATTTTCTTTGCACCGTTAAGACCTTTGATATCATCAAATTTAGGATAGCTTAGGTCAGAGGCAATCTCTAGCATTGCCTAGTTATGTGCTTTCTTCTTTCTCATATCCTTAGTAGTTGGGGTACCAACAAGATTAACATGCTTAGTGGTAATGGTAGATTGTGCATGATCTCCAAGTCCTGCAAAGTGTAGCTTCATCAAACTTTACCATGTAGGAAAGTTATCTATATTGAGCTTAGGTACTTCTCTTTTTGACATCTTGATCTTTATGCTTCTAGTACCTTCAAACTAGTTCTCTTAAGTAGCTAGCCGTGATACAAATTTTTGGAGTACTTTAGAATAACTAAGAAGGGGAGGGGGTGAATCAATTATCCAAGGTCCATATGTATAACTAAAACATTTTATAGCTTAGTGAACCCATAAAATATTAGTCATCATGCATGCATCCATAAGATTATGCAATCACTTAAAACCTATAGGTTACTCTCAAATCAGCTTGTAGAAATGTAAACATGAAACTTAATAGATTCATCAACACACTTGACATAATGATTTACATGGAAACCTAATTTGGGAAAAACCACCAGTAATATGCTACTCTTTTTTACTCTTCTGAGGTAATGCCCTGTGAAAGGCCAACCTTATTAAAGGTTACAATACACATTGTTAAATGTGACCCTTTTAAAGGATTTCAATCCCCTTGTTAGGAGTAAGCTTTGTTAGAGGACTTTAGACCTTTCACTTGGAATGTCACCTGGTTAAAAGATTTACAAACGATTTTTGGGTCAACCTTAATCCAAAGGATTTATCCTAGACTAATACAATTCTTAGAGAGTAATAGTAAGGCTTGATCTAATAGCAACTTAAAACTTCATTTGCATATTATAGATCACTATTAAGTCCTCCATTCTTCTTGGCCTTCACTCATTATAGCTTTGATAACTTGTTCACTCTTCAAGAATTCATATCCTTAAGGCTTCTTTCTTAACATGCCATTACACATTCTTCTCATAGGTCACTTGATGAAGCAAAATCCTTTTCTCCTTGACTTCCTTAGATTCTTGTACATGACAACCTTGCTTCATGACTGGCCATTCCCATAAATAGGAAATTAAGATTTTTTGCTGCTCATTCTCTATCGCCCAATTTAGGGTTTTAATGGATTAGGTAATATACAATGAATCTACTCGACATTCCATATCTCTTCTGAAAACTTCTCCTTGAATCCTCTTTAAATTTTCCTAAAAATGGTTTACATTGAATTTTGTTCATCAATCTTATCTTCTACCTAGTTCACATAATCCAAGAAAACAAACTTGTCAGCTTAGATCCATCAAATTCATGATCTTTTAAATAATGCAACAACTCAAAATTATTAGGTTTTTGATGCTCAACACATAATACATTCCTTGAAATCCTCTAAAAAATTACTCAACATGAACTAAACTTTACTAGTTCTTGGCATCAACTAAACTTTACTCGGCATCCACTATTCTACTTGGCATACACTAAAATGAACTTCTACTTGGCTCCAACTAATTTTCTAGTTGCTTGTACTAACTTTTCTAGGCACCTACTATCCACTTGATCAAGCTTGGTAGAAAAACTTTGTATAACTTGTTCTTCTAAAATTTCTTAGTGTAACCAGCCTTTGTAACATCTAGTAGATTATCAATACATCATGTTATCATTGTCTTAACTAATTCTTGTACTCCTTTACATAATAATAACTTAACCTTTCCTCTAGGTTCTATTGTTGGATCTTTTGATCAAATCCTCTTCATCAATCAAATAAATGATAGTACTTAAACCATATAAGTAGTTATCTTACTAGAAAATAGTAGGTATGACATTAGGGGCAAAATAATGATTGAAACATATTGATCATACTTGTTAATTCTCAACAATCTCCCTCAAACAATCTCCCTCATTTATTGTTTTCAATCTATTCTCAACAAATCTACCAACTTTATCTCTTTTTTTAAACTCTTCACCAAGTTTTGAGCATCAAATCTAGAAGCATAGGAATAAGGTCCAACTACTATGGGGGAAGAAATCCCAACTATTTTCTTTATATTAGAATAGAAGGTCTTCACTTCAAAAATTTGTCGACATAATTTAACTAGAACCACCTTATTTTCTATATACCATGGAAATCTCTTGGGAAAACCATGATATGTCCCTATCCACAAGTAAGAGAAATATGGAAACTAGGTGAATGAGCATTTGAATTGGATAATAGCCAAGATATCCTTTGGTGAGAAGCTCCTTTTAGGGAATCCTTGCAAATCTTGATGTAGCCTCATTATGAAGGCATCATTTACATCCACATACTCCTCAAAAATTCTTTATAGTGATAGATGTGGATAGAACTCATGCACTTTAGAGTGCTCGTCATAGTTTTAGATGCTAGGGAGGTTGGGCCACATGTAGGGACTAGCCAAGACATAAATTAGGTAAGAGGACATGTAAACTCACTCTTATCCTCTAGTTGAATTCTACCATGAGGTGAGCTCATCCTAGATAATCTATGCTGAGTCAATCTACATAGCCTCAACACATTTAACTTGCAATTGGAAGAAATGGTACTTGATGAGCTCCAAGATCTAATCAGTTCCTTCTAGTCTAAGAAGTGGAGTAAGAATATCCACTATCTCTCTTTTCAAATTTTTGCCAAATAGGGTCTAGGGCATTTTGCTCCTCTTTCAATAAGCAATCTAGTACCATGTCCTTTGCATGTCTTCCCATATGAGGGTCTTCTTTTTATTGAATATAGACATGGAAGAACCAAAATCAACATCACAATACTCCTCTCTCATGGGAATGCTGAACATAGACTACATTAGTACCTTGTTGATCAAGATGAAGATGGATTTGATTAGGGAACAAAATCTACTTTGTTTCTAGGTCATATCTTTCGATAAATTCCCTCAAAAGCTCTAGTGCATGCAACACCATTTGAAAACCATTTACTTCAACCATTACAATTTCATTTAGCTTTTGGATAATTGGGTGGGCTAAGGAATGAGTCTCCTATGGAGATCACCCGAATCATAGAATTTAAATGATGTATTTTTTATCTCTTTCAATTCACTTTCTAGGCCTATAAATTTATCATAACCAAAAGCTTTGATTTCCATTTGCTATGATTGCATAGGATATAGTTCTTGATAAATATTCATTTTAATACACTTGAAGAAATTAATTGCAAGAAATTCCAATGAAATAGGTATAGGAATTAGAACATTAGCACCACACAAACAAAATTAAGTTTGGCAAGTGATTATATTGGTAGGATTTTCATTTAATTCAGTGATTAATGGATATTTGAATTGTCCATTCATTTACACATAAAAAATTGTATTTCTAGAAGCTTTATTACTTCACTTAGAGTAAAGTGATATTACTATAAATCACTTAACAAAAAAAGTCTATAAGTTCTGAAGGCGAGAAAGAGAAACTTAACTTTTTTGTAAAGCCACTTTCCTTCTATTTGGAATCACAACATGTGGAGTGATCCTTTGTTATCTTGCACATTTCATTCTTTCACTTTCCATTGACTTTTTGGAAGTTACTTTTGAGCATTTCTGAAGTATTTTCACACTTTAAGGTGGCTTTTCTTTCTATTTTAAAAGCTTTCAAAGAAGTGACCTTTTCCATTACCTAGGGATGGAAAACCCCTTTCTTAGCAAAATTTTCCATAATTAATTGAAGCTAAGAACACTTTACCCTTTAACCTTAATATGATGGCCTCAAAGCTAGATATTGAGCATGCCTCATTGATTATGACCTCAAAATAGCTCATTCAACATATTCTATTACTTCTTGTATGTAAAGGCTTGGATTTCACATAAACCATTACATTTTTGGAAGTAGAACAAAAAACCTTCACTTCCTTTAATGCACATTGGAAAACCCATAGATCTACTCTTCCTTGTGAAAGTAGAATTTACCTCTACAACTTGAATGGAGTTCTACCTGACCTAAATCCATGGCTTCATGGGTCTTTCCATCATGCCATAGTCATATAAACACTTCTAGATTACTTTCATGGCTTATTCTTTTTGGAAAAGCACTTGATAAATTTCCCCAATTAGAAACATTAGTTTGATTTCTCAAAACCCATAGGAAAGAGAGATGCTAAAGTAAGATAGAAGATTGTGAAATATTGATACCTTAATTCTCATCAAGATGACACCAAAACACATCACAAGCATGCCTAGATGCACTAGGAAAATAGAAAACTCACACAACATGATTAGCAGACCCAAAAAACAAAGAAAGTGATGTACTTGGGAAAGATGAGAAGTGACCTAAAGGATACTTAGATTTCACACTTGGACATAGACTCACTTAAATACCAATGACTAAGATTTACAAGGGTAGAACTAAAACTTGGCAATAATTGGCTCTAAATGGGAACTTAGGCATTGCAAATGTTTGATAAGGGACTCAAAATCTTTGGTTTTGCACATCCAGAATGTAAAACTACAATGGGAAACTAAACTACACACCCAATAGAAAGGATAAGCTAACCTAGAAAAGTAGGAAAACATAGCAAGGAAAGACATAAAGAAAACTTACGTAGACTAGAACTAACTGTAGGTACTATGTACTTTCAATCATGAACTTGGTACAACTTTAGATCATAGCCATTATAGGAAAATAATAGAATCTCTCTAGAAGGATATGTTAGAATGAAAGAATTATTATGGTTTACTTGCATAATCTTGAAGGTACCTTTCCAAATGGAATCAAACTTTTGATTTATACGTTTGGGATCATGCCTCTTATCCCACAATAGGACCAAATTGCCCTCCATGAACTTCCTTGGTCTGGCCTTATTATCAAAGAATGTCTTTATGTGCTTGTCATGCTTTGTAATGTGATCAAATATCCTTTAACATTCTTCTTCTAGCTTAGTTAGTTACATAATGTGCTTCTCCAAACTATTTTGGAAAATTGAATCCTTGATCACTTGCTTTAGTTTACACATGGATGGCTCAAATTAGAGTGGGAGAATTGTTAGAAATAGGGATTACTAAGAGGGGGTGGGGGGGGTGAATTAGTAATCTACAAAATTTAGTCACCAACTGGATATTATTTCTTACTTTAAACCATAAATAAAAAAGTAATAAAGTAATGTTGAACAGTAACAATAACAATGCACAAAGATAAATCATAACATCATATTTTGTTAACTAGGAAAACCTTGGCAAAGGGAAAACCCCAGTGGGGTTGATACCCACTAGATAATATACTGATATATAAGTTCCTTGTTAATTGATGGAACTTGTTAGGAGTCAATGAGAAAATTTACTATAATGAGTCCTTATTAGGAGATTCCAACCCTATTGGGAGTTGTCATACAATAGATGCAAGATGAGCCCAATACCCAAACATGCACTTCCAATTACAAGAAGAGCTCATTGGTCAAGCAAGTAATTTGACTTCTAGAGTATAGGTACTGTAACTTCTTCCTTGATTGATCTCTAATCTTTAGCTTGATCTTGGATCAAAAAATAGATTTTACAAAACTTTGCATATATCACTCTTTAAGAGGATTACTCATGAAAGTGATTAGCACTTGGATGCCTTCCTTTCTTTCCTACATCAGTATTGTAGATATCATGTGGGTTAAGGCATAAAAATACAATATGAATTCCTTAGTGTAATTTGGATATACTAGAATAGGTGCTTTGGCTATGGTGTCCTTGATTTAGTCAAAAGTGGTTCTTCTAGAATTGTTCCATTTGAATCTTTGACTTCCCTTCATCATATCAACTATGTATTTGGTGATTGTAAACAAATTAAGGATGAAGGGCCTTAGAAAGTTCACCTACCCAAAGAATGATTTGACTCTAGATTTTCTTCTTGGAAAATTCAACCACTAGATAGCTCTAACTCATTTTGGTTCAATTCTAATGCCTTCTAGGAAAATTGTATAAGTTAAATTTTTTCCTTTTGTGACACAAAAGACTGAATTCTTGGGATTGAGTGAAATCTCATCCTCCCTGCATCTTTTCAACACTTTCTCTAGGTCCCTTAGGTGATTTTCCCTTTCCTTATAGAAGATAGTCAAATCACCCAAGTATATGATGATGGTCTTATCCTTTAGATTAGAAAAGGAAGAATTCGTAGCTCTTTGAAAGGTTGCCCCATCATTGATGAGCCCAAAGGGCATTATGTTATATGTGAATGTTCCCTAAGGGGTGGTGAATGCTATTTTTAACTAATCTTCTAGGTCTACCTCAATTTGGTTGAAATCCAAAAATCCATCAAACATGGACATGATTTTAGAACTGAACACTCTTTGCAACAAATGATCCATATTGGGTAAGGCATAGTTTTCCTTTAGAGATGCTTGATTCAAATTCCTAAAATCCACAAAAATTCTAATCTCCCCATTCTTTTTTCGGATAGGAACAATATTAGCTATCCATGTTGAATGGTGTATGGGGTAAATGATTCTTGCTTCAAGAATCTTGTGAACTTCCCTAAATATGGCATCTAATAGCATAGGATTGTAATTACATTGCTTCTATCTAAAGGGAGTGACTTCGGATTTGAGAGGAATTTTATTCTTGAATTCACTATTCCTAAAAGTCTTTAGGTCCTCATAGCCCCAAGAAAACATATCTTGGTATTATGACATCAGTCTCATAGCCTTAGACTTTTCTTCATTTGAGAAAATGCTACCAATATTGAACATTTTAGGTTTATATTCAATGCCAATTTTCATCTCTTCAAATTATCTAGAAGTGCCACCCTTCCTACCCCTTTCCATTCTGATAAATTCATCATGCCTATCAAAAATATTTTGAAGGGAAATGAGATGCTTAGCTCCTATACACTAGAATTGTGTCACACTCTAAACCCTTCTATCCAAATGATTCCATGAGTTTGGAATGCTTGGATGCCGGCTTAGAGCTCCCTATCCACGGAGTGCAAGAGAGTATATTTCAAGAATAAAAAGGCTCTCAGATGAGCCTTAGAGATACTCTTCTTGCTAGTAAACCATGCAATGGGAGGTTCCAAAGACAAGATGCAAGAATGCAAATGTCCCAAGGAGTTCCTCAAGAATGCAATGCAACTAAAGATTAAACTAGAATGAATATGAAAAGTGCAGCTATTCTAAGCATGGATGAGAGTGTTACAATCCAAATATTAAGCTATGTGAGATAGATTATTGCAAAATAAAAGCTAAACTAACATGCAATATGAATCTAAGCTAAAATGCTATGGTATGAGAGAATGTAGACAAGAAATATAAGTTCTCCACAAAGCTCCAAAGAAACCTGTTAGAAAACCTGTAGCATAACAATATTCAAAATAAGGATTGATTGAGGGGGAAAGCTCTCTCCCTTTTAAAGATGTATGGACAATAGAGATCAAGATGAAGATGGTGGATGATCAACGGTGGAATTCAAAAAGAGGAGTGATCCATGTGCACACACAAGTCAACCAATAGAATATAAGTTGACTTGTCACATAAGACAAAAGTCTCACAAGCCTTTTCATTTAATTGTAAAATAGAAAAAAGACTTTATGTCTGCACTTTAAGTGGGTTAGAAGAATGGGGTATTTTATTTAATTAAAAGGGGACATGGTCTTTTAATCAAATAATGAACTTAGGATAGCATAGTAAAACTATAGGTTATAATCAAATAAATTGATTATTAACAATTTGGCTTAGGTAAGTGATTAAATTAATTTAGCCAAAATGTTGAAAAGGGGGCTAATAGTCTAGATGACCATTTTTAGGTGATTACATTTGCCCCTCTTTGACTAATGCGTGATCGATCTGGGAACACATTATGTCAAAGAAAATATAAAGCCAAGTAGGCAGTGATAGATATAGATATGTGATTCCAAAGAATGAAATGCAAAAATAGATAGCAAGTCTTGAATGCACAGCCCGATAGTGGTAGTACTGAACACTAGGAAGAGAACAATGTTAGAATTCAAGAAGAATGTTAACACCTAGAAAAGTAGATAGAGTGAGAGCAAGTGAGAAGATCAAACAAATGCTCCTAAGAAGTGATAGAGTATAACAATCAGCAATAGAGTATTTTTGCATCCTCAGGATCGAAATTGAAATGAGGTAAGGGGATGCAAAAACTGGCTAGACATGAGAAAATTAGAATATAGAAATTTCCAAGATGACAAATAGATGATTAGAACCCAAGAATGACTATAAAAAAATTGATAAAATGCCCCAGTTTGACTAGAGTTGACCTTGAAGGATATACCATAAAAATTAGGTCAAAACGAGTAGAAAGGTGATTTTAGACATGAAACAGTGAATTAAAGTAGATATGAAGTATGGAAATGATGAAGACATGAAGAAATGAAGATGCCCCAGTGATGATTCAGAGATTAGACCTCAAAAGGTCAGCTAGCTGCTCAAAAGAAAGTAGAATTTTAAAAGACAATTTTGACCATCAAGATGAACTCGAATTTGAATTTTGATCCCAAAAATGAATCCAGGACGTTGAAATTATTTAAGAGGTCAACACTTTATATAATGTGATGATAAGATAGAAAAGAGATGAAGCAAAAGATTAAGAAGGTGAAAAGACATGAACAAGAAGAAAGTAAAGAAATATATGAAAGGAGTTAGCTGATATGTCCACAAAAAAGATGAAGAGAGAGCTCTCCCCATATGCAAGAATGCAAGACTAAGCTATAAAATGAACCTAAAATGAAAGCTAATATGCAAAGTGGTTTACCGGCAAGAAGCACATAACATTTAGACTCTTAATTTCATCATTGAGCATTTATTAGGGACATCATGAGATCATAAAACCATCACTAGTATAACTATGAGGATATGAATATGATCGATATCAGATAGGTATGTGGAAATCCAATCTAAGCATCAGAGACATGTGAGTCAAGGTAACTATGTGATTAGATTCCCTAAGTTTAATTTAGCAAGATTACACCTGTATCAAGGCATAAGCGCTAGGATAAACCCCAAGTGCGCTCTTGCGAAATAGTCAAGGATGATACATTTATAAGTCAAAGTGTTGAATAGGACAAGCACAAATGCTTACAACACTATAGAAAAACAAAGTATACCCATAAGCAGAAATCAAGAAAACATGCCCCATGCCCCCAGTCTTCTAGTCAATGATATCCTTGAAAGACTATTAGGGATAGAACATATAGTAAATAAATCATCATAGACAGCACACAAAGTAGATAAAGACCAGCATAACTTAGTTGTCTAAGTGTTAAAGTGCGTGTGTGCAAGTCACTTGGCCATTTCTTCAAGACTTGATTCTAATAGTGAGAAATATCATGACATCGGAGACCGTAGGTAAACTATCTGTAAAGTGTTAAAAAAACACTTGATGTCAAAGTGGGGAAAGTGTTGAGAAACATTGTTTTGTGAGTTGTCAAAGAAACCCAAATGCACAAGAATACCTCAAAAAGGCTAATTAGTTATGCCCTCGAGACAAGGATAAGAAACAATTCCAAGCTAGGAAATATGTAGCAAAATAGGTGATTGAGATTGATAGACATAGGTGCGAGGGTCTCAAGTAGCACCTGTTTCTAGATTTTCACCACTTGACAGATTTTTTCAAGACTTAAATTTTTTTTTTTGTATTTTTTGGATTTTTAATTTTTTTGGTGATACATCAAAGTGCCTATTGCTAGGTTTTCACTAAGAAGATCTTTTTTCTAGGACATTTTCTAATTTTTAGGATATTTTTCAAGATCATATATATATATATTGGAATTTTTTAGAAGGTTTTAGATATCACTAGTTCTCAAGCAAGATCACATCATTTTCTCCCAATGTCTAGCAAGGTATAGGATATGATGAAGCAACGAGCGAGTGGATAAGAAAAGATGGATGAAAAAAGAGTATGAAGCAAGTAAAAGTGATCCTCAAGGACTAACTCCTCAAGAGTACCCAAGCTAGGGAAAGAGGTGAAATAGTCATATGAAGCATGTTTTGGATAAGCAATGGAAGAAATGAGCAAGATAGCATGTGGGATAAGCAATGAAGCCAACAAGTGAGATAGCATGAAGCATGTAGTCCAAAAGAGTAGACATGTCAAGAGACCTAGGAACCATTTTTCATTTATCATGATCAAGACCAAGGGGTCAACTAGATAGGATAGCGATGGGATAGAGAAATAAGAATAAAGCTCAAGATAGAGGCTATGAGTCAATGGGAGAGCACAATAGAAAAATCTCATGGATAAGATAGCCAATATGCAAAGATAGCTCAACATTGTCAAGATCAAAGAGAGAAGAGGGGATAGATGGATGATGGAAGAATTACGCATAATGCCTGTTTTCTAGGTTTTCATCATGGTACTTATCTAAGGTGCCACAAGAAGTAGTTTTCACCATAGGATAAATTTATTTCTCTTTACTTTTGCTACCAAGGTGCCACAAGAAGTGGTTTTCACCAAGGCACATTTTCATTTTTTTCATTTTTTTTTTTTTTTTTTTTTTAAAATTCTTAGAAAGAGCTGAAGCTGTTTGAATGCTGATTATGCTCCTATAGAAAAGATAAGTCATGATAAGCCAAGACCATAGAAAGGTATGGTCAAAGATGTTGATAGGGTGATGAAAGAGAAATGGTAGTAGGAAGAGTATATGGAGGATAATAGTTCATGTATAGAAAGTTAGTGTAAGCTTTAGAGGATTTCATGAGGGTAGTTGAAATATTGTACAAGATCAACATTGACACACACCTTGAAGGGTATTGGAATGATGGAGGAATCATGGATGAAGTAGCTTGACATTTAGATGTATGAGGTGGTAGAAGAGATTTGAAAAAAAGTGGAGTGGAAGGCTTTGGAATAATTTTAGGAAGATTTTTGGAAGAAGATGGAATGGAAGCCTTTGGAAGCTTGAATGTCAACTTTGAAGTATTTTCAATATTCAAGTCTTTTAAAAGAGACTTGGGAATCCAATAGCTTTATATTTTCCTTTGGATACTTCAAAATACATTTCTTCAATGATGAGTTTAGGAACCCATATTTTCTTTGATTTAGCTTTTTTAATAGTGGACCTTTGCGGTCTCTTTTGTGCATTCTCCTTCTTAGCATTCACATGTTGATTAGATGGGACATAATGATATTTCTTTTTCAATGGATTCTTATGTTTATTCTCACTTCCAAAGGACTTGGGATTTGTGGATGAATAAGGCTGATATGACTAGTTTATATGTATAGATGGGTGAAAAGTCATCACGGATGAGTGTCTTTGTTGATCTTGAGGTATTATAGGAGAGCTAGGGAATGAGCTAGGAGTGAATGTAAGAGATGGAGGAACATAAGGCCCCAGTATGGATGGAAGGTTTGAATGCTTTAGCTTAGATGGATAAGTATCAAGGATAGATTTAGAAGATGCAAAGGGATAGTGGGAAGGGATATCAACATCTTTAGAGTGAGCAACATGATCAAAACTATCAATAGACTCATGAGTACCTCTGATAGGAACAACATTTTTAATAGAAGCACTTGAAGCTTAAGCACAATTTTGAAGTGGATGTGAAGAAGTAGAACATGATGGGATGCTTTGATCTTGACAAGTAGCTTTGGATAGCATATGAAGAGAACTTTTCTCATAATTTTTAGTAAGCTCAAGGGAGATAATGGAAGTGGTATCTTCATCAAACTTAGGAGGTCGACAAGATATACGATATGGAGGGGAAAAATCTTGAAAGAGATGAAAGGGTGCTTGATCTTGATCTTTCTTGAAATTTATAGCTTTTTCTTTTTGAGAGTCCTCTTGACATGGAGCCACTTCTGAGGACAAGGGAGAATGAAGAGTGAATGGAGTAGTGTTTGGATTAGGCATAGTAGTGCATGAAGGTTGAGGATGTTTAGGATTAGTAGCATGGAAAAGGTTTGCAACCAAGTGAAGGTTAGCTTGAGTTTCTTTTAGAGGTAGCCCTTGAGGATACATGTAGTCAATGTGGAAAGTATTAGGTTCTTTATTTGATGGAGGCATGTTGGAAAGATTTGAAGTGTTGGGAGATGCACGAGTGTTGGAAGAAGTGGAAGATGTAATAGAGCCGCTACTAGACATAGGTTCGTTAATGTAATCTTTCTCAAGAAAAGTATCCTCATCACATGAATCATTAGAGGTATCAATAATTCCATTATCAATAAGATCTTGGATTTTATGTTTTAGATCTATACAATCTAAAGTACTATGCTCATTATGTTGATGATAAGCACAATAGATATCCAAGAATGGGTTTCCATATGAGCTAGACTTTGGTAACATGATGATCTTATTGCTAAGAAGTTTTTACAAAGTGGCATCATAAGAATCTTCCAAGGGAGCAAAAGTTCTATTAGAAGTATGTCTAGGATCTTCTTGTTGTTTCACAAGTGAATAGAATGCATTCATGTCTTCATTATTATCTTGGTCAAAGATAGGTCCATCATGAAATTTTGGCATAGGCTCAAAGGAGGTATCACTTGCTTGTTCTCTAAAGAGGTCTTTAGATCTAGAAGATGAAGAAATTTGATGTCTTGAAGTAGAGCATGTAGACCTAGAAGAAGAGGATGACCTTAAAGAAGGTGACTCACATGCATGTAAAGACCTTAAGGAAGATTCATGTAATGATGTAATCTTCTCCTATAACCTTATCTCAAGTTTAGACTTCATTTCCATCATGCGCTTAGAGAGATGAAGGTAAAAAAGATCATTTGTCTCTTCTAGTTCTTTGTATTGTGCATATAGATCTTGAAACTCTTTAGTGACATGGAGGATATCATGATCATCTAGATTTGGTTGAGGTTTGGTAGCATAAGGTTTAGATCCCATAGTTTTAGATGCAAAGCCAAGCATAAAAGAGCCTAGAAGATAACTTGATGTTGAAACTATAGGAGGTAGAGTGTTCACTTGCCAAGATATTAGAGAGAGATTAAAGTGACTTGTCAAACAATATTTCCAAGAAACTTACGACATGAATGACTCAAGTCAATAGCTAGGCAAGATGTCCAAATAGCCAAATAGATAGAGCAAGCAAGGTGAAAAGTGAACAACTCTCCAACCCAAGAGTGTAGTCAAGAAATCAAGGCAACCATTTCAGCAAAAAGATAACTAGCAAGAAAACATAGACCATAAAGATAGAAAGACCAAGAGCACCAAGACCAAATAGTCACTTTAAGCATGTTCAAGAACTAGAGACATAAAAAATAAAAATCAAATGATGAGACTCCCCTTAGCAAGCAACACAAGAAAATGTTTGCACTTGACATTTTGACTTGGTTGACAAATTTTGGCAATAATTGATAGCATAGCAAGTTTGATGTTCAAAAGAAATTTCTTTCCAAGTAAGATAGTGACACATGGAGTATTCTTCAAACAATCAAGCAAGGGACAAAGCAACCTTGCATGATATAAGCATATGTGAGGTCTTAAAAGAAATCCCTAGAACTATCATCATGTGTATGTTTCAAAGATTTTCATAGGTCTAGCACATTCAAGAACACATCAAGCAATATCTACCTAAAAGACATGGTTCATTACTCAACAACTTGGCCCACACTTGATGCTCCTTTGCCTCACACCAAGTGGTTTCCCACAAGAGATATTGGCTTTGTCATGGAAATGCCATAAGCATAGCCAAGGGAACACAGATGGTGAGTGTAAAATCTTGGGGTGATCCAGGTAGTCCACTAGGATCGATCCTTGCACCAAGAAATTGAGCGGCTAAAAAAGGTAGTTACTAACTTAGGGTGTTTAGATAGGGCTTCTGTTCATAGTGTTCCTCTTGCTCCCAATTACGGAACACCTCACCTTGCGATGAGTAACCGATCTTGCGATCACAATAGTACCTTAAGCATTCTTGCCTAGTGATCTCTCTATGGTCAAAATCCCATAAGCGATCACACTAGGTGAAGAAAAACACTACGTCTACCAAAGTTTTGTGTCCTTGGTAGCCTTGAGTTTATAGTGGGTTGGAAGAGCCAGGTAATCAGCTTGTCTCCACTTGGGTCGTTCCTCTCAGGTTGTCCGAGAGCAGGCCCTCTAAAGGATTCTAACTACACAAAGAGTGGATCAACTTTCAGAAGTCAAGATTTTTGATTCACTAAAAGGGTGAAGAGCATACTCTCCTATTCCAATTCTTTTCTCCCAAACACACCAAGAAGATTTAGTTACCCCTTGCTTTTGAAACCAAATGGCAAGTCAAGATTTCTGATTCACCATAAGGGTGAAGAGCATACTCTCCTATTACCAAAAGACTCCAATCATAAGTTTTATGTGCCTATAAAAAATGAACAATTATTCAATGCTGCACATGGAAACAAAAATTAAGCAAGTTTGAGTTTTTATGCTTTGGGCAACCCTGCAAACAATCATTAGTAGCCCTTGTGCATTTGAAGCTTTGACATGCGTTCTTTTTATGCAATGTTTCAATTTTTTTTCACAAGGATGACAACCTAAAATCACAACTTATTAGCACCACAAGTTAGTGTGAAATAACATAAAATAATATAATAAAAAGTGGTTAGTTGCCTCAAATATCCAAGTTATCTTCCAATCAAGTGTATGCAAAAAAAGTGCAAACTAATCACAAATGCTCTCATTTTTACTCTTTGCTTTTGACCTAGTCAACAAGATTGAATTTGTTTTCTATGATTTCAGATCCAAAAATAGAAATGAAAAGAAGAGACCCCTACTAAAAATTAGAGAGCTTTCCAAAAATGCAAGAAATTCAAAAAATCCTCTTCATTTTCTCCCTAGAGATCGGTTTTGTCAAAATAGGCCAGATTTATCAAATCAAGTTTTTGATCCCTAATATGACCTTAAAAGTCAAAACACAAAGACAAAAACTCCATTATAATTCAAAAAAATTTCTGAAAATGTAAGTTTTTCCAAAAAATGCACTGATTTGTGATCAGAAATGGCTTTTTATAAAAAATAAAGAAAAAATCATAATTCTCGCAAATCATGTCAAAATTCTTTGAAAATTGGACTGAGACATTTCAAAGACATTCCCAACCTACAAAAAAAATTTCAGAATCAACATCTAAGCGGTTTAAAAGATATGATTAAATATTTAAACCAACTAGACTTTTGGCCTTCAAACCAATCTACTTATGGGTTGGCCTTAAAATCAAAGTGATAATTCTACAAAAGCATTTGATTAGATCCAATATGCAGCTATAAAAAATCAGAGATAAGAAATTAAAGAAAATGGAGCTATAAACTTGATTCATGCCCCACGGTGGGTGCCAAAAATGTACACTAGAATTGTGTCACACTCTAAACCCTTCTATCCAAACGATTCCATGAGTTTGGAATGCTTGGATGCTGGCTTAGAGCTCCCTATCCATAGAGTGCAAGAGAGTATATTTCAAGAATAAAAAGGCTCTTAGATGAGCCTTAGAGATACTCTTCTTGCTAGTAAACCATGCAATGGGAGGTTCCAAAGACAAGATGCAAGAATGCAAATGTCCCAAGGAGTTCCTCAAGAATGCAATGCAACTAAAGATTAAACTAGAATGAATATGAAAAGTGCATCTATTCTAAGCATGGATGAGAGTGTTATAATCCAAATATTAAGCTATGTGAGATAGATTATTGCAAAATAAAAGCTAAACTAAAATGCAACATGAATCTAAGCTAAAATGCTATGGTATGAGAGAATGTAGACAAGAAATAGAAGTTCTCCACAAAGCTCCAAAGAAACCTGTTAGAAAACCTATAGCATAACAATATTCAAAATAAGGATTGATTGAGGGGGAAAGCTCTCTCCCTTTTAAAGATGTATGGATGGTAGAGATCAAGATGAAGATGGTGGATGATCAACGGTGGAATTCAAAAAGAGGAGTGATCCATGTGCACACACAAGTCAACCAATAGAATATAAGTTGACTTGCCACATAAGACAAAAGTCTCACAAGCCTTTTCTTTTAATTGTAAAATAGAAAAAGGACTTTATGTGTGCACTTCAAGTGGGTTAGAAGAATGGGTTGTTTTATTTAATTAAAAGGGGACATTTTCTTTTAATCAAATAATGAACTTAGGATAGCATAGTCAAACTATAGGTTATAATCAAATAAATTGATTATTAGCAATTTGGCTTAGGTAAGTGATTAAATTAATTTAGCCAAAATGCTGAGAAGGGGGCTAATAGTCTAGATGACCATTTTTAGGTGATTACATTTGCCCCTCTTTGACTAATGCGTGATCGATCTGGGAACACATTATGACCATTTTTAGGTGATTACAGCTCCAAGCTCTAGCTCTTTCTTGGTGTCAAGAATTATATTTTCAAGTACTTTTACTCCCTTCAAAGTATTGATCACTAAAAGGTTCAAAGCCTTCCAAGAGAATGGATTTGTTTGTCATCATTGAAAACTTTCCAAGTCTCAATGTTGTTATGAACATTAGGCCTAAATAATACTTCCACTTTGTACTAATTATATGAGAAATCTGGATGCAAATGTAGAAGTGAGGAAGACACAGCTAGCAAATATGCCCTTGCATTCTTTTCTCTTGGAACAACTTGTATTAAGAGGGTGTCTAGGTCCTCAATCTCATCCCAGACTCTATTTTTGTATTTTTTGAGCCATTCATTCTTCACATTATACTAAGCTTGATCTTTTTCTACTATAAGCTCTACATCTCTTTGAGCTCTTAATACTTTCACTCCTCTTTACTTTGCATCAATAATAGCTAACAACAAGGTTTCATACTCTATCATTATTGGTGTTTATGAATTGCAACTTGTATGCAAGATGAGTCACATCTCCATCCAAGGGTACAAGTACCACACCAACTCTAGTCTTAGTAGTAGTACAATTGCCATCAAACTCTAGGGTCCAAATTTCTAGGTCACTGGGTGGCTCTAGTTGACCTTCCAAATGTCTAGAGTTAGAGAACATGTAGTTTCCAAAATCCATTTCTTAATATAAGATCCATGCCTTGGGATCATCAGACTTTAAGACCACAAATTTGGCCTTCTTCTTAGGTTCCAACTTGATTTTCTTATTTTTAATGGGGATTATGGCATGAGACCAATCCATCTTGATTTCCCCTCCCATGTTCCTACAAAAGCACCTACTCAAAAGCATACCATAACTGGCTAGAATATCTGGAACTAGTATGGTTAGCTTCATTGTCTTTGTAGGGTACATGACCAGTACTAATTGTGCATGTTTCACTTGTCCTAATAGAGGGACTTACATTGCATCCATAGAATAGAAACATCCAAATGTTTTCATAATGGTCAAGCTAAGGGAATGAGCAATAGAAGAAGGCATGGCATTATAAGAAGCTCTAGAATCAATTATACATATACTAAAGTTATGAACATTTACATATAAGGACACATAAAATGGATTATGTATCTAACTAAGAGAAGTAGCCAAGATTGATGATTCTTCCACTTTGAAGAGCATAGAAAAGATACACTCTTCATAAACTAGTGGACCACTATCCAATTGAGGCTATTCATTGCTAATGGTAGAATTAACAATGTGTCAAGTTTTGGTATTAGCATCACCTTTACAATAATCTACTAACTTTTTCAATTTAGTATGATGAGTTTTGAGGTAGTAAAGGGTAGACACCTAGATATGAGCATCTTTACAATACTATGTTATGTCAAATGAGGAGTAAGACTTATCATTTGGCTTAAAACTTATCTGCTCTTTCCTCTAGGAAGAGGAAGTGGATACTCCAACAGGAGCTGGTGAAGTCTAGTGGCTCTATTCTAGGTAGAAATAAAGTTCACCAAATTCTTCTCTCTAACTTCTTGTAGCCATGATCATGAAAATTCTATGCAAGGTGGTGAAGGTATCATCTCCAACCTATGAATCCAATTCATACTCCAAAAAGAATGTTCCAGAGTCACCATGGGGGGTGAATCATCTTCACTTTTAAGGTACTCAATTGTTAGCTCATTACTAGTAGTGAGTTTTTTATACCTATTCATTTCTAGGTAGGAGTAACCATTGTGATGTGCTCTTAGGTGGAATATGCACATATTTTATTTCTTGGGAGGTTCCTCAATAGAGAGCTTTTGCTAAGTAGATGACAATTGTGATGGTCTACCTTCATGTGGCCTTCATGGAATTTCTTGTTATGGTTTTTGGAGTGAAGAAACAAGCTTTCCCGTTTGTCTTTTCATGGTAGTCATTTTATTTGATAACTTTTGAAGTATTTCTTTAGTACTAGCAGTTATACTAGTGGCAGAGCTTGTTGAGGCTCCACTCTAAATTTCTCTCTTCCATTTCCTAGATGCTATCAAATTATCCTCCAATTCAATTTCTAGGGTCTTATCAACCAATTTATTAGCCACACAAGTACACCTAATTATAAAACATATTTTAGGGGACATGGAACTGATAAAGAACATCTTTTGGTTATCTGCAGTGAGTCTTCTTGTAGCAAGGATCCTATTGAGAAACTTATTAAATTTTGCAATGAAATCTTTCATAGGAACACTAAGTTCCTTCTTTATCTAGTTAAGTTGAGTGAATAGAGTATTCTCATCCTCTATACTCTTGTAGTGCACTTTGAATCAATTATGCATGTCACCCTAGGGCATGATGCATCCTACTAGGAGACATTGAAACTAGTTAGCTGCATTCTCAACCAAATTTTCCATGAAAATCCTTACTACTACATCTTTATGTTGAGGAAAAATCACACTACATGCAAAAAAGAGAGCCACAATGAGCTCCTCAGTAGAGACCTTTCCATCACCATTGAATTTGTGAAAATTCTTTTGAGAATATCTAGGTAGGTCATTATTGGTAGCAAGCCATAGAGGAATAATAAAATTACCCCAAGGAAAAAAAATTGAGGCAAGGAGGATTATTGATATGGGCTGAAAAGTGATAGCAGTAGGGCCAACTACTCCACAAGGGGTTAGGGTGTTACACAATGATAGGATTTGAGTGTGAAAAATTGGAGGAGAAAAGGAATGACTTCATATTTGAAAGATAGGATAGGGTGGTAGAAAAAGAACTCCATGGATACTCTAAAACACTCAATCTTATGAATAAGCTCTCCCTAGGGAAGTCATCTTTTTGCAGTTCTTCAAACATAGGGTTGAATTTCCCTTTACCACAAGCATTGTGGGTATCTTTAGGATTCAAGGTGAACTTATCTTAGTTCACAAAGAGCATGCTTCTCTTAATTTTCTTTTCATAAGACTCTCTTTCAATATTCAACATTGGCCTCTTCTCTTTCGAGGGTGAAGCCTAATCTTCTATATTTGTCAAGGGACTTTCAAAATTTCTAGACAATGGTATTCAATTGATTTATTATGTCCTCTTATTCATCATAGAAACTAAGGTTACTATTCAAATTTTTTCTTTGTGAGGAAAGACCATTTATCCTTATGAGTTATTATACATGGCTCAATGAATTGAGTGCCATAGAGATAAGCTCTAAGATACTTAGTAAAGCCATAGATATACTTATTAAGAGAATTTTACTGGCCCTAACTCTAACCAAAAAGCTTCGTCATGTATTTGGCTCAAAATTATCCATAGCCATTCTGTTTTGAAAACAGTCAGAAATGCTAGGGTTTTGGTCAATCCTTTTCTTTCTACTATTGAAAACTCATTTTTCAGTACTTTTTTTTCACATAGTTTATCATATGCATTATGAATTTCTAAGTCTCCTATGGCAGCAATTTTGCAATTGTAACATCTGCGAACATCTTGTACCATAACAACCTTATCCAGAATAACTGATAATGCTCTTGCAGGATCATTCTTGTATGCTACTTCTGGAATGGGCTTAAATTCAGGTTGTTTTACTTCGTTACTGACCAACTGAACTTCATGACTCTCTAAACCCTTGGTGGTTCCTGACCCAGATGCCATTGTTTTCCAAACTAGAGGTTATAATTCAAACAAGTTTATAAGTCCTACGTAGCTCGGCACTTAAGTAAAATACCTTAGATCGACAAAATTTGTCTTGAATCGTTGTTGAAATCTTTTATGAATGATCTTCTTTGATCCTTTTTCAGCTTTTCTTCTTGTTCGAATGGTGAGAAAATAATCAGAAATCAAGATTATTTACCCTTCAAAATAGAGTAATAAATGCTTAGTACACTTCCAACTGTCTACTCAGCTCTTGAAAGGTTTCGTCATAACTCAGCTCCCATTATGTTTTACTTTGCTCAGCTCCTATTGATATTTCATAGCTCGGCATTAACTATTATCTCGGTCATTATTAGAAACTCAGCTCCTGCAGATAATTTTGACATATTTTCACAAAGTTCTCAATTTTGACTTAGCATCTTTATTTATGCTGATTTCATTTTTTTTGCAGCTCTTTATATGTCTTGGGACTGATTTATCATGTAACTCAATTTATCAATCCCTCACACTTATTCTCTACTGAATTTGATGAAGTGTGATCACTTGACCCATTAGGTGAAGTGATCTCTGTATTTGATGTGCTAGACTCATCTTTCTTCCTCCATGTCTTATTCATTTCACTTCTGATATGTCCAACATCTATCTTTGCCTTTCCATTGCTGAACTCAGAACTTGATGCCTTTGACCTTGTTGGGCAATTCCTGCTGACATGACAAGTTTTTAAGCAACTGAAACATGTGGTTTGACTCAACCATCTTTTCTAGTTCCCTCTAAAATGTGTTCTTATGCAATTCTGTGGGATATGTCCATATTCTTGACAATAGTGACAGCTATTCCTGGTGTTGTAATTCCAAAATTCATGGTTTGATGTCTTTGCTAGTTGATTTACTATCCACATAGGTTTTGATCTGCATTCAAATGCCCTATGTCCATATTTTTTGCAATTATAACAATTTCCATCAAATCTTTGAGTCCTTGTAACATTGGATTTGCAATTTTGAGTCATATGTCCTTGCATGTTGCACTTGTGACAAAAACTTTTGGGTATTTTTGATTGATTGAATCTTCTACTCCTGCACACATTAGCTATATGTCCCTTCTTATTACAGAAATGACAACTGGGCTTTGAATTCTTACCTTTATCACTTCTTTGTTCAACACTCTTTAATGATTCTCCAACTTCAGTGCTATTGTATCCTAGTCCTGATGTATCATGTGTAGATTTTGGTGATTTCAGCAACTGTTCAAAATATTTGATTGCTTCACTTGATTTGTTGAGATTCTCTGCTACCTCTTTTTCCCTGTTTAATTCATTCTACATTTTTTCATTTTGCATCTTCAAGGTAGAGATCTCAATATCCTTTACATTAAGTTCATGATGAAGGTTCATCATTTGCACAAGTGTATCCATCTACATGTTTGAGATCTTTGTCAGTTTAGTACATTTTTCTTCAAGTCTGTTTGCAAGATTCCTTTTGTCATTTTCCATCATGACCTTATCATCAGCTGCTCTTTTCTTTTGTTTAGTAATTTCACATATCATTATAGCCTATGATTCATGTTCCATCTTGAGAGTTCTTATTTCTCCTGCTTGAATTTTATTTTTCTCCATCAGTTCTGCTATTGCTACATCAAATTCTTTAGTGTCTCCACTGAGAAATATGTTGGTGGTGTCAATCTCCTTGTAGTGTATATCATTTTCAGCTATGGCTAGATCCTTCCTCTTTTTTAATGAGTTTCTCAATTTGTTTCTGAATTCCTCCAAGCTATGCAGAGCAAGTTGCACATCTATCACCTAATTTTCAATGATCTTTCCAAGTTTGAAAGCTTCCATCTTTAGATCTTTTCCCTCCAAGCTGTTAGGCTATTTCCTGTGAGAACCTGGCCAGCTCTGATATCAATTGTTGGAATATTCAAATATGGAAAGAGTACTTATGAGAGGGGGGGGGAGGGGGGGGTGGTGAATCATAAGTATCAAACTTTAGCCAATAAAATTTTAACTGAAAGTAAATTGCATGCATATCAAATAAACATGTAATTAAAACACATGCATCAATAACTCACAACACAGGAATTTTGGTAACCCAGAAACCCTCCAGGAATAAGAAGGTAAAACTGGGGTGGGGATGATACTCACAAAAATTACTGTAGCAATATTGTTCAACCACTTTTGATGGTTTTCCCTGTTAAAGACTTTACACTATGTTAATAGTGACCTAGTTAGAGGATTTGCAAACACTTAACATGATGTGTCACCCGGTTAAAGGATTTAATCACCTAATCAAAAGGTTCTTACAAAATAGCTGTAAAGCTAACCTATCACCATAGGATTTTCATTCTAATACAATTGCTAGAGAGTATTAGATGCAATAAACCTGACTGATTACAATCCTTGATTGCAGATTGCAGGCACTTGTTATGCTTTCTTTGATCTGGATCCTTTTTGCAATCTGAATCATCCTCACTTCTGAAAATATAACTCCTTCCAAACCCTTGTATGTCTTCTCACACCTCTTATCTTATTCCTCATTTCACTTTACAATGAAGTTTCATCTTCCTTATAAAGACATTTGAAAATTTAGGGTTAGGTATGGATCTACGATCCACATTCAATCTTCATTTTCCGTTCAATTCTTATCTTTTGCTGATTGATTGCATGCCTTTAGCTTTTTTTTTCTTATTGGTTGCATGCAAATTGCATAGGAAAAATAAAATATTTGATCTTATCATTCAATCCTTCGAGATTTACCTTTTGTCGGCTGCAAAAACTGTTTGCATCATAGTTTGTGCAATTCCATACTTTTATGTTGTTCTACTGAGTTACTCGGCTCCTAAAGTATTTTTGGTACTCAACACCTACTATTTTTTGGATAGCTCAGCACTTGAACAAAAATTGTATCACTCGGCACATGTTGCGCTCGACACTTATTATCACTCGGCACCTGTCGTCACTCGGCACCCATTGTCACTCAGCACTTGTTGTCACTCAACATTTGTTGTCACTCGGAACCTATTATCTTACTCAACACTAACTCTTGATCTTGGTTAAGTGCATTGACACTTAGTTGTCAAATTTATTCTTTAAGCTAACAGAAGGGATAGAATATGGAGAAAAAGTTGCTCCTATTGCAAGATTGGAAGAAGTAAGAACTCTGCTTTCTTACTTTGCATACAAAGGTTTCAAAATTTATCAAACGGATGTGAAATCTACATTTCTAAATTACATATTAGAAAAAGTGGTCTATATAGAATAGTGAGAAGGATTTGTTGATGCTAAAAAAAAAGAACATGGTATGTAGACTACACAAAGATTTATATGGTTTAAAGAAAGCACCAAGAGGATGGTATGAAAGCACCAAGAGCATGGTATGAAAGGCTTCACAACTATATTGTGAAGATTGGATTTGAGAGGATCAATGATAACAACAATTTGTACTTGAAGACAGAAGGAGGTAAAGGTATTTTACTAGCTGAATTTTTTGTTGATGATATCATATTTGGATGTCAAGATGGATTATGTAAGGCATTTGTAAATGAAATGAAGAAATAATTTGAGATGTCTATGTTTGGAGATATCAAGTTCTTTGTTGATTTGTATGTATATCAGATGAAATATGGTATATACATCACTCAATCTAAGTATGTGAAGGTGATATTGAAAACTTTTGGATTGAAAGATTCAAAACTAGTTAGTGCACCTATGGTGATAGGACACAAGTTGTCAAAGAATGATGTTTCAAGTGATGTAAATTAAACATTATATAGGTCTATGATTGGAAAATTTGAATATGTAGTACATCATAGACCCAACACTACATTATCTTTTATGATAGTTGCAATATTCTCTACTAATCCTAAGGAGAATCATTTGATGGCTATTAAGAGATTAATGAGATATCTAAAAGGAAAAAAGACTATGGTCTATACTACAAGAAATATGAAAAGTTTGAGTTGAGAGCCTACACTAATTCTAATTGGGTTGGTAACATTGATGAAACAAAGAGAACTAGTGGAGGAGCATTTTTCTTAGGAAAGAGGTTGGTCAAGAAATAAATTTACATATCTCAATCTACTACTGAAGCTGAATATGTTGTTGTTGTAGTGAATTGTACAAAAAATGTATGGATCAAATAGCTACTCAAAGGTATGGAGGAAGAAATCATTGAACCCATGATACTTTATTGTGATAATAAAATTGCTATAAATATATTAAAGAACCTTGTGATGCACACAAAGACTAAGCACATTACAATCAAGTATCATTACTTGAGAGAGTTAGTTCAAGACAAAGAGGTGAAGATGCAATATGTGAATATAAAAGAGCATATAGCTTATATCTTCATAAAATAATTATCTAAGGATGCTCATGATTATTTAAGAGGTAAACTAGGAGTGATACCCCTATCCAAAGATCCTTGACAAGCATGAGTAATGCCCTACATCAACCAAGTTGAATATTGAATCTTACAACTTGATGTAGTGGATCTTACTTTAGGAGTTGCGTAAAGTAATCAAGGAACTAGAATAGTAGATCAATAACATCAAAGGTGATAGAGAAAGGAAAAAAAACTAAAATTGTTAACATCTGCATGTTGAGATGACAAGTCTTTGGCATTGTTGTCAAAGAGGGAGAATTATAGAATAGGGTACCAATCAAAGGGAGAAATATGTAATATCTACTCAAAGGGAGATAGTATACTTAATGTTTACTAAAGAGGGAGAAATGGCTAAAAGAAATACATCTACCTAGTAAGAGGTAGGTATAAGTCATAAGGAAGAGTTGATTGTCTGTTGATCAGAACATAATTTTTTAGCCTATACAAAAACTGATAGAAGGAGAGATTTCAATAAAAGGGATTATTTTCCTTTTGGTATTGGTTTTCCATCAATGCCAAAGAGGGAGATTGTTGATATGAGATTGTTTTGGAGTAAAGAACTTGCAATGGAACAACCATTGTTTTGTTAGTAATGTCAAAGCTACTACTTGTTGGTAATACAACTACTTATTTTATTTGAGTACTATCATTTGTTTGATTGATGTGGAGGCTTTGATAAAATATTATAGGGTAAGTGCACCAAGTTGTGGTGCCAAAAGGGTGGTATAAGTGGACATCTTTTTCTTGAAATTAGTAATTTCTGAACTTCAACAAGAATTTGAAGATAGTTACACTCAAAATTTTAAGATATGAAAAAAGAAAAAAGTCATAGTCCTTTGAGTTTAGTTTCTAAACTACTAATTTTTTTTCAAAATGGTTTAGTTTTAGGTCCTCAAAAAAGGGGGCCACAAAAAGTGGTATTGTTTATTCCAAAAAAATAACATAGTACAAAGTGTGGCCCCCCTAAAATTTAACTATTTTTTTGAAAATTTTTAATCACTTTGGTCAAAAGTTACTTATCACTATGTAGTTTATCCTAGATTTTTATGGTAATTTTATAATGTGAATTTTTTTTTATGAATTTTTTAACTAGACACATTCCAAAAACATGAAATATCTATGTGCTCCCCCTAGAAATAAATCAAAACTAATCTAAAATAAAAACTTTTTTGTCCAAAGTGTTTAGAATGGAGTCTAGTTTTTGAAAAGCTAAGTTTTTGCAAAATTTGATGAACGAGCTAAAATCTACCGTCTAATTAGTACATGGTGGTTTTTGACAAAAAACAGACATACATTTAAATGAATTTATAGATGAAAGGTTTGAAATAGTTCAAATTAAAAATAAATTATATGGTTACATAGCTAACACAGAGACCTACAATGTCATGTAACCTCATATTATCGATGCCTAACCATGAGGAATCTTGAAGGAGAGCATACAAGAAAAATCAATCATTTTTGTATGTTTTCAAGAAAACATGTCTCAAACTTGTTTATAAACTCCAAACCTTTGGGTTGGATCTCCAAGGAAAAACCAAGGCTTAGGCTTGGTTTCAATGCAAAGATTTGAATAGTACATATGCCCTATAGTGTGTGCATGCTATAGCACACACATGCTATTTAAAGCTTTTGAATTTGGGTCTCAATAGCATGTGCATGCTATAGTGCACACACACTATTGGGATCTAATTAGTGCATAGAGAAGGAAGAAGAGATGCAAAGCAAGAGCAAGAGAAAGGGGGGGATGGCTATGTGTGTGTGTGTGAGAGAGAGAGATATATAGAGAAAGTAAGGGATGGGAGAGGGGAGAGAGAGAGTAGGGGATGGGAGAGAGAGGAAGTGAGAGGGTAGGGGTGGTAGAGAGTACAGGATGGGAGAGAGAGGAAGTGTAAGAGAGAGTAGGGGTGGCAAAGAGAGAGTACAAGATGGGAGAGAGAGATTGAGAGTAGGGGATGGGAGATAGAGGAAGTGTGAGAGAGTGAGTAGGGGTGGCAGAGAGAGTATGAGATGGTAGAGAGAGATTAGGTAGTGGGAGAGGGAGTGAGAGAGGGAGAGAGGGAGAGAGAGAGAGGAGGATGTGAGTGTGTGTGAGAGAGAGAGAGAGTAGGACATGGGAGAGAGTGTGAGAGTGTAAGAGAGAGTAAGGGTGGTAGAGAGAGAAATTATGGGATGGGAGAGGGAAGAGAGAGAGAGCAAGGGATAAGGGATAGAGAGTAGAGAGGGAGAGAGTGAGAGAGGGACAATAGGCAGTGGAAGAGGGAGTGGGAGAGGGAGAGAGGGGGGGATGGGAGTGTGTGTGAGAGATCTAGAGAGTAGGGGATGAGAGAGGAGAGAGAGAGGGGGGATGGGATTGTGTGGTGTGTGTGAAAGAGAAAGAGAGTAGGAGATGGGAGAGGGGAGAGAGAGAGTAGGGTATGGGAGAGAGAGTGTAGGCAGTGGAAGAGTAAGTGGGAGAGGGAGAGAGAGAGGGGGAATGGGAATGTGTGTAAGAGAGAGAGTGTATGGGATGGGAGAGAGAGGAAGTGTGTGAGAGAGTATAGGATGGGAGAGAGAGATTGAGAGTAGGGGATGGGGAGAGAGAGAGAGTACAGGATGGGAGAGAGAGATTGAGAATAGGGGATGGGAGAGAGAGTAGGCGGTGCGAGACAAAGTGGGAGAGGGAGAGTGAGAGAGAGGAGGATGGGAGTGCATGTGTGTAAAAGAGAGAGAAGGGAATGGGAGAGGGGGGAGAGAGAGAGTAGCTCAAAAGAGAGTAGGGAATGGGAGAGAGAGGGGAGATGGAAATGTGTGTGAAAATGTGAGGGAGAGTAGAGAAGGAGAGAGTTAGGGAGAGAGAGAGAGAGAGTGAGAGTAAGAGTGAGAGAGAGAAGGTGGTGGAAGAGGGAGTGGGAGAGGGAGAGGGAGAGCAATTGAGAGGAGAGAGGGAGGGAATGGGTGTGTGTGAAAGAGAGAGAGTAGGAAATGGGAAAGGGGAGAGAGATAGAGAGAGTAGAGGATGGGAGAGAAAGAGAGTAGGTAGTGGGAGAGGGAGTGGGAGAGGGAGATAGAGGGGGGATGGGAGTGTGTATAAGAGAGATAGTAGGGGATGGGAGAGAGAGAGTAGAAAGGGAGAGAGTGAGAGAGAGATAGTAGGCGGTGGGAGAGAGAGGGGGAATGAGAGTGTGTGTAAGACAGATAGAGTATGGGATGGGAGAGAGAGGAAGTGTGAGAAAGTAGGGGTGGTAGAGAGAGTACAGGGTGGGAGAGATAGATTGAGAGTAGGGGATAGGGAGAAGGATGGGAGACAGAGGTTAAGAGTAGGGGATGGGGGAGAGAGAGAGTAGGTAGTGGGAGACAGAGTGGGAGAGGGAGAGAGAGAGAGGAGGAGGATGGGAGTGCATGTGTGTGAAAGAGAGAGAGAGTAGGGAATGGGAGAGGGGGGAGAGAGAGTAGCTCAAGAGAGAGTAGGAGATGGGAGAGAGAGAGTAGGTGATGGGAGAGGGAGAGAGAGGGGGGATGGAAATGTGTGTAAGAGAGAGAGAGAGAGAGAGGGAGAGAAAGTAGGGGATGGGAGAGAGTGTGAAAATGTGAGAGAGAGTAGAGAGGGAGAAGGTGAGAGTGAGAGAGAGTGAGAGTGAGAGAGAGAGAGAGAGTAGGTGATGGGATAGGGGAA
The DNA here is from genome assembly GCA_028749045.1 of Cupressus sempervirens. NCBI lineage: Eukaryota > Viridiplantae > Streptophyta > Pinopsida > Cupressales > Cupressaceae > Cupressus > Cupressus sempervirens. Next base: position 432,330,889 of record CM053787.1, on the reverse strand, counting down.
AGAGAGAGTAGAGAGAGAAAGAGAGTAGTGAATGGGAGAGAGAGAATAGGTGGTGGGAGAGGGAGTGGGAGTGGGAGAGGGAGAGAGAGCAGGGGTGGTAGTGTGTGTAAGAGAGAGAGTAGGGGATGGGAGAGTGTGAGAGAGAGAATGGGATGGGAGAGAGAGTGAGAGTAGGGGATGGGAGAGAGTGTGAGAGAGTAGGGGATGGGAGAGAGACTGAGAGTAGGGGATGGGAAAGAGAGAGTAGAGAGGGAGAGAGAGAGTGAGAGAGAGATAGTAGGTAGTGGGAGAGGGAGTGGGAGAGGGAGAGAGAGGGGGGGATGGGAGTGTGTGTGAGATATCTAGAGAGTAGGGGATGGGAGAGGAGAGAGGGCAAGAGAGAGTAGGCAATGGGAGAGGGAGAGAGAGAGTAGGTGGTAGGAGAGGGAGAGAGAGAGAGAGAGAAGGGGATGGGAGAGAGAGAGAGAGAGTAGGGGATGGGAGAGGGGAGAGAGAGTAGGGAGAGATAGATAGAGAGAGAGAGTAAGGGTAGGAGAAAGAGTACAAGGTGGGAGAGAGAGATTGAGAGTAGGGTATGGGGAGAGAGAGAGTACAGGATGGGAGAGAGATTGAGAGCAGGGGATGGGAGAGAGAGAGTAGGCAGTGGGAGAGGGAGAGTGAGAGAGAGGAGGATATGAGTGCATGTGTGTGAAAGAGAGAGAGTAGGTAATGGGATAGGGGGGAGAGAGAGTAGCTCAAGAGAGAGTAGGGGATGTGAGAGAGAGAGAGTAGGTGATAGGAGAGGGAGTGGGATGGGGAGAGAGAGGGGGAATGTAAATGTGTGTAAGAGAGAGAGAGAGAGTAGGGGATGGGAGAGAGTGTGAAAATGTGAGAGAGATTAGGGGGTGGCAGAGAGAGTAGAGAGGGAGAGAGTTAGAGTGAGAGAGAGAGTGAGAGTGAGAGTGAGAGAGAGAGTAGGTAGTGAGAGAGGGTAGAGAGAGAGTAGAGAGAGAGAGACTAGGTGGTGGCAGAGGTAGTGGGAGAGGGAGAGAGGGGGGATGGAAGTGTGTGTAAGAGAGAGTAGGGGATGGGAGAGATTGTGAGAGAGAGTAGGGGGATGGGAGAGAGACTAAGTAGGGGATGGGAGAGAGAGAGTAGAGAGGGAAATAAAGTGAGAGAGAGATAGTAGGCAGTGGGAGAGGGAGTGGGAGAGGGAGAGAGAGGGGGGGATGGGAGTGTGTGTGAGAGATCCAGAGAGTAGGGGATGGGAGAGGAGAGAGGGAGAGAGAGAGTAGGAGGTGGGAGACATAGAGTAAGAGAGAGAGTAGGGGATCGGAGGGAGAGAGAGAGAGAGAGAGAGAGAGAGAGAGAGAGAGTAGGGGATGGGAGAGGGGGAGGGACAGAGAGAGAGAGAGAGAGAGAGAGAGAGAGAGAGAGAGAGAGAGAGAGAGAGAGTAGGGGATGGGAGTGTGTTTGATAGAGAGAGTATGGGAGAGGATAGAGAGTGAGAGATTAGGGGATGGGAGAGAGAAAGTAAGCAATGGGAGAGGGAGAGTGAGAGAGAGTAAGTGATGGGAGATGGAGTAGGAGAGGGAGAGTTAGAGAGAGAGTAGGGGATGGGAGATGGTGGGATAGGGAGAGATGTGTTTTGACATAGTGCATATGCGCTTTATAGGGTGTATGTGCTATAGTACATATGCACTATGTCAAATCACCAAAAAATGGTAAAAAAGAAAGTTTGGGTCCCATTTCATCCATTCTCTACTTTTGGTCTATTGTGCATTCTATTGTTCTAATAGAAAACATGGGTTTCAAAATAGCAAACACTATTCGAAGACTTTTTCAAGCTAGAAAACACCAAGTTCAATCATTGGATACACGATTTGAAGACTTTTTGAATATTTTTTGTATAGAAAAGGTTAGTGCAATCCTTTTTAAATATTGTTTGTTGATATATAGATACATATTTGATTATAATTTGACATGTTCTTCAATATATAGTGAATTCTTTGAAATTTGTATGTTTGATATATATTGTGTATTCATTCAAATAATTCTAATTTTTATATGTATTTGAATGATTTGTAATTTACACATTGTACGTAATTTAGATGTTTGAATAATTTGACATGTAGAAATCATCATCATGCCAAGGAAGAAACCAAAAACTCAAACAAATGAAGATAGGGAGAAAGATTTGCAAATTAAAAGAGATAAAATGAAACTACTACGTGAACAAAGAAAATTACAAAGCAATAATGAAGAATTGAATTTCAAAGAGGATCAAGAACCATCGATACAAAGAAACAAAGAGGAAGAATTGGAAAGACAAAGAGAATGAATGAGACTATTACACTCAAGAATATAATTGAATTGTGAAGCTACACCATTTTCCAATGTTGGAGTCATATCATCTTCTCATGTTGAAGAGACACTAATTTGAAGATCTAATGATGTACACACTCCATCAACACATCAAGTAGGTGATATTCCATCCTTTACATCTTATTGCCAAGGCACATCATCTTCAATTTAAGGTACGCAATACACTCAACCTTATGTTGATGTTCAAAATGTTGAGGGAATGGAAGAGATTATAACACCTTCTAGAATTCATTTTAGAAGGCCAAGATATTTGATTGATATTGATACTAACATTTTGAAATCAATACCTAACAAGATTAGCAAGCGTACTTGTCAAAGAAAAGTTAATCATATGTGGAGATTATTTTTTGAAGAATTAAATAGTACAGGCCAATGCCAATTATTTTTTGAAATGATGAGGAATTTGAAATTTAGGCCTATCATGAAGATTCTTTGGTTAAGAATGATGGATGATTCAAATGAAAAAAAAATTGTAAAGAATCTAATGAGTGCTTATGACAAAGTGGGTTCTAAATCATGTACCAAAGAAAGTAATATCACAAGATGAGTGCTTACATTGACAATAGTAAATAGCCAAATGAAGAAAGCTTGACTCATGAGAAAGACAAGAAAAACATGAAAAATTGGTAGAGGTACTCTAGGGAGACCCATGCTAATGCGTGAGAGATTGGAAGGTCCAACAAAAAAATGAGTTATGGGCATTTAGCAATAGACTACCACAAAAGGATAAAGAAATTAGTGAAGCTTTAAAATCATTGATTAAAAATTTTAGGAAAAATAACACACGTGTTTCCCCTAATCAAAGAGATGTTGTAAGAAGGAGGATTGGTATCCAAAATCGTGGCCCATATGCAAAACATTTTTTGGACTCAACTCAGACAAATTTTTTTACAAAATTTATTAGTATGTATCCTTAAATTTGAATAAGTCAAATATTTTTTGAGATGGGTAAACTTTTTTATGTCAAGATAAATCACACATGCACAACTTTTTGTTGTAGGATACATATTGATTTTTCTAACCATTTTGATGTTTTTAGGCATATATGTGTGTTTTTACATTCTAAGTTTGTTTTGCAAGATTTTGACATGAATGATCCACCAAGATCTTCAAGGGAATTCATATCCAACATTTTAAGTGAAATATGAGATGGCTAGCAATTTTACAAGACATCATGCTTGGATGGTACATGCTTATTTTGTGGTTCTTTACAACTTTTATCAACTTGTCAACATATGAATAGTACACATGCAATTGGAAATGAAATAGTAGATTATGAAAAATTTAAGGCATTGACATATGCTCTAAAAGATGGGAAACAGGGGAAAAGATGTGATTTAGTCATTGAAAAGATTCCAATGTATGAGTTCATGAAGATTTTTGTTGAAAAGATTATTTACAAGTATGAAAGGCATACACATAGAGTTTGATGGCTAGATTTGCAATTCAAGTTGTGTAAGGATACATTTCCAATGGATATCATTGTTTCAATTGTAGACTTCACAGAGAACTACACACTACAACCACAAAATGAGGTGGAAAAAAAGTATTATACTTCTTAACAAGCTTCCATATTTGTTCACATAACATTCATGCATTCACCTATAAGTGCATAGGATGATAGGAAGATTTTGAGGGCGTACCATTTTTACATCAGTGATGATCGATCACATTCTACATAGTTTGTACAGGGTTATTTTCAACTATTTTATGGAGATTTGGCTAATAGGGGCCTCACATATCATCAACACATTATTTGGTTTGACAATTGCAAATCTCAATTCAAGAATGCATGGATGTTCTATTAGTTGAGCAGGATGCACAAGTTGTGTAGAATTCAATATATTTTGAATTTCACAGAGGCTGGTCATGGAAAGGGAGAGCACGATAGTGTAGGTGCATGCATCAAAAGAACCTTAGCTCATGACGAACTAAAGTAAAAAGATGGAGCAATATTGAAAAATGCAAAATCCATCATCTAGTGGTGTAACACTATAATGGGTCCAGGTAAGGCAGGTGAGTTCATAGTTCATAGATTTTTTTGGTTGGTAGATAATACTAATATTGCACCATATCAGGATTGTTGCACACTAATAGGATCCAGTGAGCAACACTCTTTTAGAAACTTTGATGTAGGTTCATGGAGTATCCACACACGAAAAAATGGCATGCTATTGTCCATCATGTATAGAGGAAAATTGGGATGATCATGAGTCAACTGAATGGGTGGACAAATGGGATATACAGGTTTTGGACCCAATTGACACCTATTGTCCCCCACGAGCACTAAAAATGGTAGAGATGGATTTGTCTATTGACTTTGACCGCTTGTCTGATCTAGTGCAACTTGGTAATATATATATTTATATATATTTGTAATTTCAATATGTAAGTTTATAACTTTTACCTAAGTATTTTATGAATTAATGACTGCATTTTGTACATTTGTCACTCTAGGCCATGTTTTTGTTGTTATTGCACCTAAAGACAATGAAGAAGGGACAAATTATTATTTGTGTCATTGTGTTCGAGCCATTTTTTTTTGGATCACTCAGTTATAGATGGTGAAGGTTTAGAGTACAATGTCAGTGTGGTGGTTGTAATCAACACATGGCTTAGGTGATATTCTATGAAGAACCCTAACTTGTGGTTATTTGAGGATTGGCAAACAGAGAGGAAGATTCTTCATTATTCAAACCTTGTTGTCACATCAAATGTCCACTTGATAAAATATGGTAGAAAAAAACATAATAAGATTCTTTGGAAAGTTCATGAGTTGGACCACAAGGAAATAATTGAGACATTAAAATGTAGAGCAGATCTAGTTGGCTCATTAGATTGAATAGGGAGAGAGAGAGAGAGAGAGAGAGAGAGAGAGAGAGAGAGAGAGAGAGAGAGAGAGAGAGAGAGAGAGTGATTATTATGCTCAAACTCATGAAAAACACTAGCTCATTGGTCAATTTGATCACATATAAGTATGGATATCTAGTATAGTTGGATGGGTTGGTGAATCTTCTTTTTTTTACACTTGGAATGAGGTTCTAATTTGCTCTACAACTCAAGATATTCCCAATTTACTAACTGCTATCCCCATTTTGTGCCATTACCTAGGGTTTCATCTATTTTCCCTAATATCTTGAGATTCTACCATGGGAAATTAATGAACCTTTGTGGAATCTAAGTTAGGAAAATGTGTTTTATGTTCCTTTTGGTTTTAGATCAAAAGAATGAGGCTGGAGAGAAAAAATTGATGCCCTAGGCATGCAAGATCCATGTGCATGCTAGAAATTCATAGCAACATCTTCCATAACTCACTATAGAGAACATTTGAAGGCTTGAAAATTGGTATGTGATCATCTTACACGATCACCCTCATGTTCCAAATTTTGGATTAAAGTTTTTCTCAAGGGGTAGGGTACTTCCTTTGTTAATGGATGACTAATTGCCTACATTCCTACGTGAAACTTTAAAAACTCTGTTTTCGCATACTTCTCTTGAGATCCTAAGGCTTTATTATTTTGTATAAAATTTAAAAGGGTATCCAAATAAATGATTATTTTCTTTGGGTTGTGAGGAGATGTTTTTGATTTTCCATGTTCAAGGCTACAAGCGTAGTCTTGAGTTTGTGAAGCAACTAGCCAATGAAAGTTGCATAGTTTGAATATAATGTTGGATTCATGTTAGTTTGAACCTAAATAGATCCTTTCCATGCTTGGAAGTCACCCTTGGTCATTATTTTTATTTTTGGTGTTTTGTGTCAAATAAGCCTTGTGATGCCCTTAAGAGCAACTAGTGATTAATTGTCTTTGTGATAGTTTTCCCTTGTGATTGGGGATTCCAAGGACTAGTTAGGTTTCATAGAATGTTATAAAGGTACTTAGGGTTATTAGGTTAAGTCTTAGGCATCTAGGAGTTAAGATGTCAAAAATTGCAAAAAATTGCAAAAGTTGTCAAAGCAAAATTGCAAAAATGCTGACAACTTTGCAGGAGTTTGGGAATTGGTGAAGGGCTAGGCATTTGGAAATAAGTTATTTTTCTATTCCCAAACCTTTTCCAAGTCATATAATTGGAATCAAGTGAAAAATGTAAAAGTTACACTTTTTGTGCAAAGTTGCATTGTTGAAAGTTATAAAAATTGCTCAAATTTACAACTTAGTGGAAAAACGGTCATGCGATCAAATTGTCTATTTTGTTAGCTCTAGCTGGCTGGGTAAACCCTATCCCCAACCTCATCCCATCCTTTTGAGTGATCAAATGTTCATAGGAACTTTGAACTAGAATGTCCCTAAGGGTCACTAAATGCCATAGGGTTGTGATCTTTGATGAGGCATTCCCAAAGCTCGTGTGAGGTATGAATTTGATTCTAGTTCCTATAGGACCATGTTGTGGAGACCTATGATAACCTCTCTTACTTTTTGGAGATCATACTCTATTTTGATTTTGCAATGCCATCTCGGGTGATTCTAAAACTTGTAGTGTTGGCCAGTACAAAGTTGCCAATTGGCAAACCTCTCTCACCTTTTATAGTGGGATTGTACTATCTATTCCATTTTCTCTGGGTGGCCACATAAACCCTATCCCCAACCTCAACCTATCATGTTTGACACTTGAACATTCTCAGGCACGCTGAACCAAAATGTCCCTAAGGGTCACTAAATGCCATAGGGCTGTGATCTTTGACGGGGCATATCTCAAAGCTCATGTGAGGTATGGATGCAATTCTAGTTCCTTTAGGACTATGTTATGGAGACCTACAAAAACCTCTCTCACTTTCTAGATATCATTCTCCATTTTTATTTTGCGATGCCATCTTGGGTGATGTTGAAACTTGTAGTGTTGGCCAGTACAAAGTTGTCAGCTACTAAATCTCTCTCACCTTTCATCATGGGATCAAATTGTCTACTCTGTTAGCTCTGGGTGGCTAGGTAAACCCTATCCCCAACCTTGTCTAGTCCCATTCAATGCTCAAACATTCTTAGGCACACCAAATTGGAACATCCCTAAGGGTCACTAAATGCCATAGAGCTATGATCTTTGATGGAACATATCTCAGAGCTCGTGAAAGGTATGGATGCAATTCTAGTTCCTATAGGACTGTGTTGTGGAGACCTACAATAACCTCTCTCACTTTTTAGAGATCATACTCTATTTTGATTTTATGATGCCATCTCAAGTGATGCTAAAACTTGTAGTGTTGGTCACTACAAAGTTGTTGACTTCCAAATCTCTCTCACCTTTCATCATGGGATTGAATTGTCTACTCCTTTAGCTCTGGGTCATCGAGTAAACCCTATCCCCAACCTCCTCCAATCCTATTTGGTGCTTGAACATTCTTAGGCATGCCAAACTAGAATGTCCCTAAGGATCACTAAATGCCATAGAGTTGTGATCTTTGATGGGGCATATCTGAAAGCATAAAGCATGGTAGAAGACTTGGAATAGTGCATGATTTTGGATTTATAATTCATTTGGTTTGTGTTGTGATGATCGCTAGCATGTGGCATACAGATTACTGCTTCTAGGAGTTGACGAGATGGTGTAGTGTATTGTTTGGATTGGTGAGTGTTAATTGATAAGTAGGAATCCAATGAGTCCTGAGTATTCTATTCATTCTCATGAGAGATGGGTTAATGCAAACCGCTATTCATGCAACATGGGTCAATGAATTTGACTTAGAAACAACATATTTGAATATATATATATATATATATATATATATATGTATATATATATATATGTGTATATATATATATATATATATATATATATATATATATATATATATATATATATATATATATGTATATATATATATATATTGACATGTTGTGGAATATATATGTTACTTATCAATTAAAAAGCTTAAGGGGATTACTAATGAATGGATCATAAGGCACAACACTTGATGAAGCTTTTACAAATGGAGTTGCAAAAAGAGTGGTTTTAACTAGGGGGAAACTTTTTAGTTAAGCACACTTGAGTTGGAGTAGTACTAGGATGGGTGACCTCCCAATAAGTATTTGTACTTCACCTCTCTAATACTCAATTAGATTCAATGAGTGTTAAGTGTTCTATTCATTATCATGAGAGATCAGTTTGTGTAAACCACTACTCATGAAACATGGGTCAATGAATTTGTCTCAAATACTACACAATTGAATTTTGATAGCAATATCACAATTTGACTTCTTGTAGAAATGTCTCCTACTTATCAATCAATGAGCTTAAGGGGAATTCTAATGAATGGTTCATAAGGCACAACACTTGGTGAAGGTTTTGAAAATTGTCTTGTAGGAAGAGTGGGTTTAACCATAGAGGAAACTTTATAGTTAAGTGTGCTCAAGTGAGAGTAGTACTAGGGTGGGTGACATCTTAGGAACTCCATGTACCTCAACTCTATGAGAATCACCTAGACCAATGAGTGCCAAGTGTTCTATTCACTCTCATGAGAGATGGGTTCTTGTGTCCCATTACTCGTGAAACATGGGACAATGAGATTGACTAAAAAATTACACACTTGAATTCCATTAGTACTATCACAATTTGACTTGTGAAAAAGGATCTAAGCCTACTTATCAATAACACAATTTGCTAGACCATTTGATCTATCTTGGCATATGCATAGATATCTAGTCTCCATGTTGATAGATTGATTGATTTATGAGGAGCACACATACACAAATAGGAAAATCTATTAGAAGAAGAAAAGCATTTTTTAATAGGACTCACTAGCATGCAAGACAAACCTCCTAAACAATTCAATTATATTCTTTGTCACTTCATATTGAAACACACAAATATTACTAAGGAAATCACACCCCCCCTTTTTTTTGTTTTGTTCATGATGTTCCTCTTGTCATGATTTTGGATTGATAAGGACTCAAGTCTATAGGGGGTTTGATTTTTTCCTTGTCTCTTAAATTTTGACAAGATTATCTTATGCATTTGATCTACTTTATAGAATTTGCACAAATGAGTTGGTATTACCATGTGACAACTCTATTGCATTATGGAATTTGCTAATTTGCATGCCTCGGGGTTTGAACTAGTAAGTGAAACTTTGGAATCTACCTTCCCTTATCTTAACCTAATCATTGGATGCATTTTTTTGTCTTTCTCACTAGATTTTTGGTACTTCCTTTGTTAACGTGACCTAATTGGGGCAATTAGGCCTGTATAACAATATGATTTTGGAAGGCTTGTAAATGGCTTCAGCACTTTCCCTTTTGGGGATATGATAGAAACAATAAAGGGTACTTGGAATGCTAATTAGTTCTTGAGGTCTTTTGGAAGATATGGTACTTGTTTCCTGATTTGTCTTCGAAAGGGCTAGTAGCCTAGATGCTGCATTATGACGATAGAGTTATGAAATTCATTTTTGGGTTGCTATTTGACCATGGTTCCTTGGTTTTAGTGTTGGGATGAACCCCTTAACATGTTGATCAACCTTATTTGTGAGAATCCACCATTCATGGGTTTGAAGCCAAGTTTTCTAGTGTAAAGTTTTATGGATTAATGATAATCCCTTAGTTTGATTATTGTGTCAAGGTGTAGAAGTTTGGGTGTATAATCTATCTTGTTGGATTGACATCAGCATTATGCTTATTCTACCCTAACCTCTACATCATTCTACCTATAAAATTCTATCTTCTATAAGGTACAACATTGACGAATTATGCATATAAGAAAATATATGCATTGGAATACATGTGAGTGCCCATTACAATTGGTATTCTATAATGATAGATCTAACATATGGAATTAATGGAACCTTGAGAATCTAGCTATTAGGCTCTACATCATAACTAAACCTTGGAATTAATGTAATGTATTGTTTTCAATTTCAGATTTGTTATATGTTTGTAATAATAGTTTATGATAAATGTTTAGATGCATAACATAGAAGGCAAGCTTTAAACATGAAAAAGAAGATCATAAATCAATATGAGAATGACATAAATTTCAAATGATAAATTTTTGGCTATATGTAATAATTTGTGTTTTGAATTGAAATTTTGTTTTGACTCTTGAATTTTGTTTTGAATTAAATTTAACATGCTTGTAAGTTTTGTGGCCTATCTACACCTAAAGAATCAAAGGCATCACAAGTCTCAATTTCAATAACCACAATATTACAAGAAATCCATCCAGTAATCTAAGAGATCTAGAGAGTAATTCTTCCTTGTATACCCCTGGCAGGGAACCTCAGAGATCAAATAACTAATAAGGGTAAAAGTGGAATAAATTTTATTTTGTTTTCAACACAAAATTGAAGCACATACATTTCATTTTCAATTCTTCTAACATTAAATATTTTGATATATCTCATTGATTAAATATATGAATATTCTATATTAACTCAACAATCAAGTTCTTATAGGTTCCCAAGCATCACTACTAGAAATGCATACATAAGTTCCCATAAGTAAAAACCATCATAAATATATGAACAAGATTTAATTATAAATAATTGAATCCATTATTACAATTAGATTGTGTAACAATCACATAAGCATACCAAGGACAATCATCTTGATATACCCATTCTTCTTTATTGCAACTAAGAATGTGTACATATACATATTACAAGGAGCAAGTAATCATTATATATCATGTTTTCATATACTTCTAACATTTTTCTCCTCCAACATGATCTCTATAAAAAATGGATACATAAGTATTATATCAATGTCATGATACAAAAATATGATGTTGCAGCATCTAGTCACACACAAAAAAAGATGCAAAATTGGAATGTGTGAAGAAAGATCATCCAAGGCTCTTGAAAAACTCTGGAAAAATACTCAATGGATAGAAGAATTTCCACCCAAACATGGAATGTTACTGCTCCACTCCCCTAGGCTAGGAGATAACACAAGGCCCCACACCAAGTTCAAACATAAGCAAGGGGATAAAATAGCTATTTTAACACTGATAAAGTTTATTGTTGATCAATATTGTATCAAAAATTCAAATTGATTAGGTATTAAATTAAACTTGATAAACAAATGATGAAGAAGGAAAACTTTAAACATGAACAAGATCATAAATCATATGATGATGACATATTGGAAATGATAAAATTATGCTTAAACAATGATAAAGTTGATTGTTAATCAATATTCTATCAAAGTTTCAATCTGATTAGGTATTGAATTTAATGGCATACATGACCAAACATATAATATAAAATTATAACCAATAATGTTGTACATGAACAAACATATCATATATTAACCAATAATGTCATAATTCTAATAATGTCATGAATCAAATAAATATCACACATCAAATATAAAACGTCATATATACATCAAATGTATATTGAATATGTCCATTGACATAAAATCCAACATATATGTTTGCTGATGCCTATACATGTACATGTATATCAACTATATCTTTTCCTTCCCATGAGGGGAAGGAAACAAATCTCTAGAGGCCTTTAGTCATCGTATGGAGGGAGACGGTGGTGATGATGGGGTCCTCCTCACACACTCGCTTGTCCTCTTGTTGAGGCTCTTCTCTAACTTGAGCTGATACAAGAAAAATAGATATGAATCAATAATTATTATACAATGAAATCAAATATATGTACACACAAAATTAATTATTTTTTTACCGCCATCATATAGTCACTCTGCAAGTCCACCTCGAAGGCTCATGGACGATCAGGTGTGACAAGACCCTACATCAATTAAAGCAATATAATCACTTATAAATAAAATTATAAATTTTGATACTAACTATTATAACCAATAACTAAAACAAATAAAAAAATTTCATACCTCAATCAATGGCTATGAAATAGCCATAGCTATAGCCACTCCACAATCGACAAACTGTCAGAGATGAAGAGGAGTCTCTGATGTCAAGAGCTGAATGCCATACAATAAAAATTAAATGTAATGTGAAATATGAAGCAAATATAATCAAATTAATTAAATTAACATGAAAAAAATGTACCTCTACGAAGCTCATATTGCATCTAGGCTCAAAGTTTGTAGTGAATGTTAATGGTCCTGTAGAGAACTGATGTGTATGCATAATTTTTTTTGTCAATCTTTCATATGATTACTTAATAAATATATGTATTCATTTAAATGATTAAATCAATACATACCTCTAGACTCATTGAGGGGACACAAAATGGGGCCAAGGGATCGCTACTAGGCCTACCATCACTCTGACCTTGAATTTTGAACAATTTCAATAGATGCTAATTAATTAATCATTCACTATACATATGAAATGTGACCAAATTAGTTAATTATAATTGTAACTTTCCTATGTATCAATGCCAAATGTGTCATTTATAAATTGATCAGTGAAAAGCCCATCATTTGCACCATCTCCAACATGAGTGCCAAATGTGCATATGGATCCGCATGATGTGCATATGTGACCACGATGCATAGAAGGCTCCCCCTCAACTAATGGACTTGTGTAATGAATGAGGGTCTGCATCAAAGCATTAATGGTCCCTAGAGCTCTGGTCTCTACATGTTCCTTCACAACTAAAGGAATAGTCACATGCTCACCCTGTGGCTAGACCATAGGTACCCTAACTACATTAGGGTCATGACATGCACCTTGCCTCTCAAATGATGACCCCCCACCTCTACCTTGTGAGTCTAATATATCAAAATAATTGGGGATCTCCCCAAGGATAAACTCACAATATAATTTCTTTAAAAAATGCATGGGGATCTCATGATTGTTGCAAGGAGGGGCATCAAAAATCATCCACCATCTATCCAAAAAATTATTTCTAATAACATTGTGTATGCACCAATGGATGGGGAACCATTTAGTACCCTCTCTAATAGTATTTTGTTCATAGAATTTTCTAAATAATGTACATATTGCACCTTTTGGTATTTCTTTTTTTTAACATCCTGATATGACAATTTATTTGCATAATATCTTTTTTGTTCATCCCTCTTAACCCACCAATCATCTAATTGACCACTAACAAAAGCTATGTGGGTCATAATGGATTCGAGGGACGATGTCAATTGAGCTCTCATTGGATTGGTTTGTCCACATTATTTCAACTAACCAATGAGTCCTTCAAATTAAATTTTTCCTCTTTCTATTTCATTTATTATATTTTCTTGTGTGCTAGGAGGAGGTCTTGCAATTGTTTCACGTTACAAAATTTGTTGTTCTTCTTGTGGAGGGTTTTGGTTTTAATTTTCTTGAGGGTTTTGAGCTTCTTAGGGATTTGCCAATTCATTATTGACATTTCCTAATAAGAAATCAAGTGAAATCTAAATAAATAAACAAATCTAAAGAAAAATTGTAAAAAAAATAAAAAAAAATATAAAATATATATCAAACAATGCAAAAAGGAATTTAGATGACATACGACATGCTCATGATCTCGAACTTCGATGGTGAGGAGGCATATTTGCAAGGCGGGTGGTGAAAGGCTTGGTTTGTTGCAATCTATGTATGTACTATTGTGAGGAGTAGGAAAAATAAGTGAAAATGAATGGGCTATGGGTATGTAGCCCATTTATAATATTTTTTCTTTTTCAAAAGTTTGTACATGCTATTGCTTGTACACCCTATAGCACATACATGCTATAGCGCATACACACTATTGAAAATTGAAAAACAAAATGTGTCACCTTTTTGGCACCACAACTTGGTGCAATTACCCTATAACAAGAATACATAGAGGAAAGGTTGAGCTATGGTATAAAAAAGGAGTACAAAGATCAATCAAGACAATGATGACATAGTGTATTATTTACCTACTTAACACTGCAAAGATTGGATACACTAATTAAATCTAGGAAGAACAAGTAAGAAGAACTGAGTTAGCTAAGTTTGATCGAGTGGATAGTAGGTGCTAAGAAATGTTAGTGCAAGCAAAGCAAAAAATCAATTGGAGTTGAGAAAAGTGAAGATTCAGTGTATGCCAAGTGAACTTAGTGAAAGCCAAGTAAAGTTTTGTTTATATCGAGAACTAGTAAACTTTAGTGTTTGTCGAGTTAACTAGTTGAAGATGAGCGAAAGAATAGTATGGAAGCTAAGTAACAACATATTGATGTTGAGTGCCAGTATTGATGTTAAATTGTAGATTTAAAAAATTTGTGTAGACACCTAAATTTGATTACACTGCTTTAGTAATCCTATTTAGTTATCTCTAAAGGCATCATTAATTAAATTCTTATTTAATTAATCCTTTATCATCCCCTAGCTGATTAATTTAATTAATCATCTATAGTCCTAATTGATAAATCAAATAACCTATCATTTATCAATTAAATCCATTTTTCCTATCTAATTCCAAAAATCTCCATTTATTAAATAAATCTATTTGAGAAATAAAATCCTCAAATCTAAAAACCCTTAACCTATCTCTAATCCTCTATTTAGCCTAATCCACCCCATCCACCCATACTAACCTAGCTTAACCACTAACTCACCCAACCTCATTAATGCCATCCACTTGCACATCTCTAACATCCTTAATCTAATCCTAAACCCAACCCTAATCCACCCCCTAATGTTGTCACATTCTCTAAACAAGTTTAAGACTTTCCTAAACCAAATCAAAGTCCCCTCTCCAAAATATCCCAACCACCAAGCCATGAGTGCTCTTACAAATCATAAAAGACTCTTACAAGCCCACTCATGACTCTTACATCCCTCTTCCATACTCAATCTCCCTCATCATGCCTTTAACCAACCCCTTATCCTATCCTCTCACACTCATCCTCCTTGTGACAAGTTTCACCTTCCCATTGGTGCTAAACAAGCACAATCCATGTGCTCCCCTTTGAGTGAATCTTAGCCCTCCTTAACCATCTCTCCATCCTTGCATCTAAGCCATCCATTCTTCTACCCCTTGGCCTATAAATTGAATCCCCTCCCAAGCCATTTCAAACACAATCCTTGAGCTAAAGTTACCATGCTATTTTGAGAACCAAAGTCATCAATCTTAACCTTATAATGCCAAATTGAGAGCTCACAAGGCTACCAATTTTCCATTACCCATCTCCACCATTGAAGAAATTGGGCAAGCAACTAAGCATACATCCATATCAAAGGACACATCTACAAAATCAAGAAAGCATGGAGTGTTTTCTCTTTTGAAGTTTGCATTTCTTGTTTGCTTTCTTTTGTAGACACTTAAATTTTATTACACCACTTTGGTAATCCTATTTAGTTATCTCTAAAGGCATCATTAATTAAATTCCTATTTAATTAATCCTTTGTCATCCCCTAGCTAATTAATTTAATTAATCATCTATAGTCCTAATTGATAAATCAAATAACCTATTATTTATCAATTAATCCTATTTTTCTATCTAATTTCAAAATCCCTATTTATTAAATAAATCCATTTGATAAATAAAATCCTCAAATATAATAGCTCCTAACTTATCCTTAAACCCCCTTTTTAGCCTAATCCACCCTATCCACCCATACTAACCAAGCTTAGCTACTAACTCACCCACCCTCATGAATGGAATCCACTTGCAAATCTCTAACATCCCTAATATAATCCTAAACCCAAGCCTAATCCCCCTCCAACCTTGTCACATTCCCTAAGTAAGCTTAAGACTTTCCTAAGCCAAGAAAAGTCAACAATCTCAACTCTCTCCAAAATATCCCAACCACCCAACAATGAATGCTCTTACAAAGGCAATAAAGACTCTTACAAGCTCTTACAAGCCATAATGAAGGGTCTTTATGAAGATATTATCCCTTGAGCCTCTTTTGTTGACTCATCCTTCCCCTTTCCTCCACCCACTCACCCTGTGACATGTGTCACTCTTTGATTGGTGCTAAACAAGCACAATCCATGTTCTCCCATTTGAGTGCATCCTAACCCTCCTTAAGCGTTTTCCTTTCCTTCCATCTTAACCCTCCATCTTTCAATCCCTTGGCCTATAAATTGAATCCCCTCCCAAGCCATTTCATCACAACTTTTGAGCTAAAGTTATAATGCCATTTTAAGACCAAGTTTTATACCAATCTCATACATCTACACCAAAAATCCCAAAAATCTCCATTGAAGCTAGTTTGAAGCTTGAGCATACATCCCAATCCTTAGACTCATCTACCAAGAAAAGAGCTAAATCCTATTGGGAGAGTCCATTCATTTGGCTCATATTTCCAATTGGGCTTTCCTCTTTAGTCTCTCATTTATGTTATGGTATTTTAGTTTGTAAATGCTTTTGATTTCTTAATTTAGTGTTTCTAACATACTAATATAGCATATACATCTTTGTCTAAGCATATATGTGAATTTAGTTTTAGTTTGTGAATGTTTACTTTATTGTTAATGTTCTTTGCACACTAAATCTTGTTCTACATTTTGGCACGCCCGGTGGGAGCCCACTATGGGTCATTTATTTATCCATTTCAATCTACATGTTACTTTTATAAACTAACCCTCTAACGCTTGTTGTTGTTTGAGTAGGTTGTAGGGTATTTTCCTTATTTTTACAGGTTGAAAGGCACACTTAGGAAGAAGACATACCCTCCAAAAACTCAAAAAATAAAAAATAGAAAAATTTCTAAAAAAACTGCTCATTTTAGTCTTTTTCGTGCAGTGTCGTCTCTATAGATTGGCGTCTATGCCTAAAAACTGTTGTCTCTGCTAGCTATTCTGTCATCTCCGCAACCTCAACTATCATCTCTATAGATTGGCATCTGTGCCTACAAACTGTCATCTCCACCAGCTATTCTATCATCTCTGCAACCTCAACTGTCATCTCCGCAAATTGGCATCTGCACCTGCAAACTGTCGTCTCCACCAGACACTCTATCGTCTCCATCGCTGCCAACCTGAACTGTCATCTCTACTGATTGGCGTCTCCATAGATTGGTGTCTCTACAATTTGGTGTCTACACCTGATGAACTATTGTCTCCAGCTGTCTTTGTTGCATTTTTGTTTTAACATCTTTATTTTTGCACTTTGTAGTTAAAAAAAAAAGAAAAAAAAACTATAAATCGAGTTTTAACTTTTGGTGGTTCCATAGAGTAGAGGTTATTGTAAGCATTTTTACGCCTAAAAAAAGAACAAAAAAAGTTGATTTTATTTTTCCCATAGTTAAGCTTCAAATTTTGAGATTTTTGGGTTACTAATCAAATTGGGTTTTTGTAGCTCTTGTAGATTGGAGCACATATGAAACTACTAATCGTATTTTTTGCAGGTTCTCTTTACATGGTTTTAATATACTTGAAAAATGAACTGAAATGTTTAAACACTTGTCTTTGAATGCATGTTGCGAAAATGAACTTGAATGTTTGAACATTTTTTCTTTGAATGAATGTTGCTCAAACATAATCTTGAATGTCATGGATTAAAATCAATCTTTCTTGGAATGCATGCTTAAAACAAACAAACTCAATTTTGAATGCAAGGGACCAATGAATTAATACAATATCTCACACTTCAATTTTTGGGCATAAAAAGAATCTACATTCTAGAAACTTCCTAAATTATAAAAATCAAATAAAGATGCTCTAAGTGAGTTTGTAGTTGGACTCACCCTCTTTAATCACCCATCAATTTAACCATTGATTGCAATCTCAGTGCCATCTATGGGGATGGGTCCACCTAAGAGGGTGTTAAGTGCTCCACAAAGATCAAACTTCACTTACTTGTGTTTTTATTAATTTTTTTGACTTAGAAAATTCCTTGAATGCACATTAGGCTCGCTAACACTTCATTTGGGCATTAAAATTTGAACAAATCTTGACATGGAGGGCCTCTGGGCGTGCGAGTTTGCTTTTTGTTGACCCTAACTCTTCTTCTTGCTTGCATTCTTTGATCGATTTTACTTTTGTTGGTGCATTTCAAGTTGGAATTGAACATTTGCATCTAAAACATGAGTGCTTGCAAAGTCTAGATCAGAAAACATAAGCATCAGTTGGAAAAGAATTTTGTCTTTTAGCCCAAGATCATCCAAGTATTCTCTCCCCTTGTCATCTTTCGAGGCCATCTTGGGTGCATAAGATTAGGATCCAAAATCTTGTTCAAATTTTTAGGAAGCCTGCTTGGGGATTTCATCACCCCTTGGGATGACCTCAACTCCAGTGTTCCAACAGAGTATAAGAATCGGGAGGTGAATCGAAAGACACCTCTCTTGGGATCAAGATTTTGTCACTCAGGCTAAGCCTCAAGGAACTTTATACCCTTGAGAAGTGAAAGAGGAGAAGTGGATTACCGCTCCTCTCAGCTATGTGACATCTTTTTGGTTTCGTCTATAGATTTGGGCCTCATGTACCTTGGGTATATCGAGGACTCCCTAGCTAAACCAACTGTCAGCCTTGCAGACAACCATCTAGGATGTTAATGTGTTTGAAGTGACTGATCAAAACATTTGTAGAACATACACACTCCTTGGCGCAAGTATCACATTTTGAGAATCACAAACTTCTATCTGGTTGTTCCTATCTATTGCTTGATTTTTTATTTTGTTGAATGAATGTTTGCCAAACTTGGTTGATCCTTGCTTAGGGCACACTTACCATAGTCACTGCTTGTTCCAGAAGTCGAACGAGTCGAAGCAAAACAACCTAGATCTCTCAAAGCCAAGAAAATTCAAGAATTTATGTCGAAACAACCCAAACCCAAACAGAAGTTTCACAAAGTCAAACTCAAGCCATCTCAGGCATACCAAGAACTTTCAGCCAAGAGTAAGGAAATAACACCAAGCCCTCGAATTACCAAACTCCACAAAGCAGAAGACAAAGCTGCCGATGAAGCCCTTCAAGAAGCCTGGTTAGATCGCACTATCAAATTTAGCCAACATCCAGGAGTTAACCCTGCTTATGCCTTACCAACTAGGCATGATTTCTATGATTAGACCCCTTTGTTTCTCCACATCTTCTTTCCTAAGCTATACTTTAGAGTCATCTTTGTAGGAAAGCCAACCATTCTAGGTCATCCCCTTAAGCATTTTAGCTCATCCATCTCATTTAGAACCAAACCATCTAGCCAACAATCCAAAAACTTCACATCCAAGCCTTCAAAATTGTTGTCACTTTGCCAAATGTTTGCCATTCCTAACATCTTCCAAATCCACCAATCTAGCTTTGTCACTTGTTATCCCTCATCACCTTGAGCTAAAGGTGGGGATCCACAAGTGGTCAATCTCATCTTCTTCCTAAAGGATCATCAGTCTATCCTTAAGTTGACACAATCACCACCAAGCTTGCACATATATTTGAAGTTAGAATCCCCAACCCAATCCTCCTTAGGTTTTGTCATACATCTTTGCCTCAACTTAGGGGATCATTTGCATCAAAAAGCCTTCCCCCTTTGCATCCACCAAAATTGTTGCATCTCATCCCTAGGAGCATTTTCATGCCACCTGTCACTCGCTTAGCCAAGAAGAAGAAGGAAACAATGGAGCCCTATCATCTGGATCAAATAGCATCACTCCCCTCAAGCACTCGACCATCCTCTAGCCCAAAGAATGCTATACCATCACCTACTGACATTGAAGCTTTCATGAACCTAATAGGAAATGCAGTATTGGTGAATGCCATTATAGACAAGAACAAAGAAACAATCATGGCTAACTTTCAAAGGGACAATATAGGAGCCTTCAACTTTGGAAGACCTCCTCCATTATTAGATCCATCTCACTCGTTGTTCGGGTAGCTACCACCACCCATAGGCTTTTATGATTTAAATTATCCTCAATATGTGCCAAAAGAAGAGCTTCAAGCCAATCCATATGATCCAACAGACCCAAACATACCATCCTCCACCCAAGTTGAAATCTCCATTCTGCAAGCCAACCCAGCCACCACTACTCCATCCTTGGTTCATACCTCTCCACTCCAAAATATCTTTGCCCAAAACACCTCACCATTCACTCCCTTCACTATTGCTGCTACTACTTTTCAACCCAGCCTTCCAAATCCACCCATCTCCCAAATCAGCGCTAGCATCTTTGGCCAACCTTAGCAATATACAAAAGGAATGCCACCTGTGGGGCCAAGTAATCAACCTTTCATCAACCCCAGCTTGTTCAACACAGCGAAAAGCACAATTCCATCATTTCCATTAGGTCCTTGGAGCTCAATGCCATCAGCCACAAATCCACAAGCTACTACCCTCACCCCACAAAGCTATCAAACCCCACAAGCTGCCACCAATGTTTTTCCAAGCTCTCAAGTGACCCAAGCTCCTGCCACCACTCTGCCAAGCTTTCAAATCTAGCCACCAAGCTATCAAACCCCATTAGTTCCATTGCCTAGCTTTCAATTCTAGCCACCTGCACCACCAACTAATCATTTACCCCCTATTACCAACTACTTTCAATGCCACTTCTAGGAGGTAATCCACCACCCTAGCCAACCACCAATTATTTGTAGATACCATCCCAAATGGTGGAGCAACCCACATATATTGGTCAAACTTCTCAAATCCAAAGTCAAGTTCCACAAGTTCCTCGATCCTTTCCCCAAGCTTCACAACCATCTTATACCTTACCTCCATAAAGCAATCCATTTATCCCACAACCAGCTTATGTTCCTCAATCCCAACCTCAAATCCCATATCAATAGCAAGCCTCACATCACATGCAGCAATATGCACCACCTCCACCTCAGCAACCCGTCATCCACCATGTAGCTGCCCAAACAATGTACAATCTCTATTAACAAATCCCTCACAACCATCCATATTAAATGGCCCCATCTAGCACATACCTACCTCAAGGCACTCCTACATTGGGGGCACCCTAGCCATCACCTATCAATTTAGAATGGGAACAAATGAAGATAGCTCTGAAAGCCATTCAAGAAGGGAATGATCCGAAGACATTCAAGTTTGAGACTATGTGTCCTTATCCATTTGATAGAGCCATTACTATGAGTCCATTCCCCAAGCATTTTGAGATACCTAAATTTGACAAATTTAAAGGAAAAGGAGACCCAGTCACCCACATCAAAGAATTTTACATGCACTACCAAGAAGTGGCATATAGTGACGTCTTCCTCTTATGCCTCTTTCCCAAAAGCTTGGCCAGGCTAGCTCTTAAATGGTTTTATAGAATCCCATATGGCACAATTAAAAACTTTGCTAAATTGTCTGAGGCATTTGTAGCCCAATAGGCCCCATCTTGTTGAAACAGAGTTATCAATAGTTGACCTTGTCCACACTAAGCAAAAAGGTGGAGAAAGCCTTGCTGAATACCTGCAAAGATGGCAAACCCTTACCACCTGCATATCCTGCACCTTGCCAAAGCACCACGTAGTGAAAATGTTTATTGATAATGCCCATCCCAGCTTGGCTCACCACATGACCATGAACTGTTTGTAGACCTATAAAGATATCAAAGAGGAAGGAATGATCCTTGAGAAAGGACTCATTAAAGATGGTGTGGTCAAGATTTACAAGGAAACCAACCAAAATCAATCACATTCCATTGACAAGTCTAGGTATTGGAACAAAAACAAGCACATTGCAACATATGGTGTCATTGACACCAGACATGTGAATATTGTTGGTCCTTCTCAAAATTAGTCCAACCCACCATATCAACCAAACAATCAACAAGCTATAAACTACCAATAGCAGAGTAACCAAAGCTATCAAAACCATAATCCAAGACCCAACTTCCAAGGATCTAGCAATCAAGCTAATGCCATCAATGTAGCTACAAGGAAAAAGCCCAGATTCCAATCTGCACCTAGAAACTATACACCCCTTGGTGAGCCATTGGATGTCATTTTTGAGAAATTAGTCAAGGAAAACCTCATCCAATTTCCTCCTACCCAGCAAATTGATCCTACCCAATCCAAAGCTGCATGGTGCAAAGACAATGAGTACTGCAAATTTCATAGAGTAAAAGGTCACACCACCCTCAGATGCATGAAACTGAAAGATTATGTGCAGGACCTCATTGATCGGAAAGAAATCATAGTTGGAGCACAAACCTCTCCCAATGTAGGCTTGCAGATCTATCAAAATGCATTTCCTCCTCACAATAACCAAAATCTTGGAAAAGCACCAATCCAAAACAACAACAACAACACCAACAACCACCAGCCAAATCAAAAACATGGGAAGAACAGTGACCACACTTCATCCTATATAGAATATGGTAGCCTCATAGGTTGTATATCCAAGAAAGAGCCTTCTATCAATGTTATCAATATTCGAGGACCAGACAATGTGTGTGCAATCACCGCTCGAAGAGCACAATTTGACATCGCAGGCCCACCAGTTTCATCAGCACCATCAACTCCATCAAAAAGCTGGTACAATATCTTGGAACACCTTGGTAACATGCCAGCCCAAATCTCCATTTTAGACCTTCTCCGCACTAGTCTTGTGTACAAAGACATCCTTGATAGTGCTCTCATAGAATCTCGTGTCCCTTCAGATATCAATGCTACTAATTTTCGTAATCTCGTTGGACACCTATCCTCCTCATGTGCCCTATCATTCAAACCCATCGAAATACCCTTGGTTGAGCCAGATCACACCCTCCCACTTCACATAGCCATCATGGTATCCAATTTTTCCATAAAAAGAGTAATGATAGATAATGGATCAGCCTTGAATATTTGCACCCTAAAATTCATAAAACAAGCTGGGTATACTGAGGCAGATATGATCAGTGAGGTTATCACCATCAAAGCTTACGACAACTTGGAAAGAACCACAGAAGGAACTATTTTTCTGTCAATCAAGGTTGGGCCTATCATCCAAGAGACATTTTGCCATGTTATTGATCTAAACCTACCATTTAACATCCTCCTCAGTCACCCATGGATTCATGCAATGAAATCCATTCCATCCACTTACCATCAGTGCATCAAATTTCCACATCAAAGCACTGAGGTAACCATCCATGCTGATCCAAAACCCTTTGCTTATTGCAATGTGGTTGAAGCTTCATATACAAACCATTTCCCTAGAATTGATATTGACACAACCATCGCCACTTCATCCCATACTTGTAATGACCCAGAAACCATCCTCGCCTCCACCCTATCTATCGTGAAGATCAATAACAAAGGCTATGGAGAGTATAGTTTGTTAGATGCATTTGCTGTCGGGGCACTCACACTTGATCCACATGCCCATGGACGACCAACATATCACAAGGCTAAGAAGAGTCCACCTCCTCAATACAAATAGTTTGGCCCAACAACCTTTGTATCCTCAAAATTCCCTCTTCATGAGGAGCTCACTCTAGATATCAACAATTGGTTACATAAGGATGCACCTCTAAGAAATCAAGCACACCTTGATCACTTTAGCCAGAAGTATCCCCAAGAACATAAGCTCATCACTGAAAAATGGAACTATCAAGGTGGTGGTCTAGGACCAAAAGAAAGAGGCATGCAGTGCCCCATCGATGCACACAAGTGGGAATCGAAGTCAGGTCTTGGCTTTGGCATACCCACAACTGGGGGCACCAATATGGATGGTCACACTTTTTTGAACATTCATCGTGACCTTGTCGAAATTGAAGACATTCCTAAGGAAGTTGAAAAGAGAGCCTACGATGATCTCCTAGACCAAATCTCCCTTGGAGACTCTTTCCTCCAAAAACTATCCATCCAGCTCATTGACCTACCACTCGCCTATCCACAACTCATAGATTGGGACCAACCAAGCATCATACACATTGATGAGTTCACATTAGAGGAAGTGCTTCTGAGATTCATGGGAGCCAAAACTCCTCACAAGAAAAAAAAGCCAGATTCTGCCTATATCTATAAGCTAAATCCCAAGGGGTATTTTGGAGAAAATCCCCAACCTAGTTTTGATACACCCAAAACTGGAACTAGGGTGAATTTGAGACTAGCTAAGGTAGCGAAGAAAGCCCCTCAGCAAGAAAATCCAGAGTCACAAGTAGAACATGAGGATTTAGCATTGCCTCCTCAAGATAATCAACCAGAAGTGTCTTCTATTCTAATTGAGGATACTAGAGAAGTCAACATCGGTTCTTTAGAGATCCCTAGACTTGTTCACATTACTTCATCCCTATCAAAAGACCAAGCTGACCTCCTCTTTGAGGTCTTAAGAGAGAATATTGGCTGATTTGCATGGTCATATCAGGACATGCCAGGACTTGATCCAAAGCTTATAGTTCATCATCTCATAGTCGATCCAAAGATCAAGCCCGTCAGACAAAAGCTTAGAAAAATGCACCCCAAGGTGGCATTACTAGTCAAAGTTGAATTAGAAAGAATGTTAGCTGCTAAGGTTATCTGACCTATCAACTACTCAGAGTGGATCTCCAACATGGTCCCTGTCACTAAGCCTTTTGGTGACATCAGAATCTGAACTGATTTCAGAGATCTTAACAAAGCTTGTCCAAAGGATGATTTTCCCTTGCCCAACATAGATATGATTGTAGATCTTATAGCTGGACATGAAATTTTTTCCCTCATGGATGGATTTTCTGGGTATAATCAAATCAAGATTATAGAAGAGGATCAACATAAGACAACATTCACTACCCCTTGGGAAACCTTTTGCTACAACATGATGCCTTTTGGCCTAAAGAATGATGGGGCTACCTATCAAAGAGCTATGACAGTCATTTTCCATGATCTTATCCATAGCATTTTGGAGGATTATGTGGATGATATCTTGGTCAAATCTCATACCTTCGTGGATCATCTTGCTAACTTGGAGAAAGTCTTTGATAGGTTAGCCAAATATCATCTCATGTTGAATCTCAAGAAGTATGTCTTTGGGGTCACATCTGGTAAGCTTCTAGGCTTTATAGTTTCTAAACGAGGTATAGAAATTGACCCTAAGAAGGTCAAGGCTATCTTAGACATGCCTCCTCCCTAGACACTGCGACAGCTTTGCTCTCTTCAGGGAAAGCTTCAATCCATTCGGCACTTCATCTCCTAGCTTGATGATAAGTGTACACCATTTACACATTTACTCAAGAAGGATGAAAACTTCAATTGGGATGCTTTATGTCAGCACATCTTTGATTAGCTCAAGCAGTATCTCACCAATCCCCTTATCTTGGTTCCACCAGTTCCTAGTTGTCCCCTGATTTTGTACATATCAACAATGCCTACTGCTCTAGGGGCACTTCTAGTACAGCTCGATGACTATGAAAGAGAAAGAGCCATCTCCTACATTAGTAGAACCCTAGTTGGTTATGAACTCAATTATACTCCTATGGAAAAAGCTTGTTTGGTAGTTGTTTTCTCAACTCAAAAGCTTTGCCACTACATGCTAAGTCATACCATCCAACTAATCTCCAAGATTGACCCTCTCAAGTATATGCTCTCTAGAACAACACGTACAGGCCATTTGGCCAAATGGGTTATGCTCCTTGGCGAATTTGACATCTAGTATGTGGACAAAAAGGAAATCAAAGGGCAAGCTATAGCAGATCACCTAGCTGATGCACCTCTAATAGATGCATATCCTTTGATCATATAATTTTTAGATGAGCATATCTGTCTAATTGAAGAACAACCCTCATGGAAACTTTATTTTGATGGCTCATACACATCTCATGGATCAGGGGCAGGAATATTGTTGGTTACACCTCAGGGAGATTACATTCCAAAAGCCTTCAAGCTACAATTCCCTAGCACCAACAATATAGCAGAATATGAAGCTCTCGTAGCAGGATTAAAGATAGCTGCAAAATGGAACATCACTGAGTTACAAATCTTTGGCGATTTTCAGCTCATCATCAAGCAAGTCCTAAATGAATATCAAACCAAAGATGAAAAGATATTACCCTACAAAGAGCTAGTTGATCAGCTAACCCAACATTTTACAAAGCTTCAATTTACACAAGTACCTCGAATGCAGAACAAAGTAGCAAACGCTATGCCTACTATCAACTTGCTCTTGAAAATTCCCCAAGCAACTACACAGTATGATTTTTTAGTCGAGAAGCTCCTCACACCCGCCTATGTGAATGAGGATTCAAACTGTGTTTGTATCTTGGTTGGTCCCCAATCCCCTTGGTACCATGAGATTCACGCTTACCTTAATGATGGTATCATATCCCCTCACCTCACCCATACCCAATGCCAAAACCTCATCCAAAAATCATCCTGCTATGTTATCATAGCCAATACCCTATATCATCAGGGTTATCATGATACTCTCTCTCGATGTTTAGATGAAAATGAGGCCGCGATGGTGTTAAAAGAAGTACACTCTAGAATTTGCGGTGCCCACACAAGTGGTATTGTCCTAGCACAAAAAATCCTTAGAGTAGGCTACTATTGGCCTACCATTGAAGAAGACTCTTATGACTTTGCCAGAAAGTGTCTCCCATGTCAACAACACGCAAATCTTGTGCACGTTCCAGCACAGGATCTACAACCTATTGCACCACCTTGGCCTTTCGCTTGGGAACCATCACACCTCTCTCATCTGATGGACATAAATGGATAATAATAGCTACAGACTATTTCACTAAATGGGTGGAAGCAGTCCCCCTAGTCTCAGCTACAAGAGTTCAGGTCTCCAAGCTCATCTTGTACCAAATTGTTTGTCGCTTTGGCATCCCATCCACCATCTTCACCGACCACGGAGGTAACTTTGAAAATATCAACATGGAAGAATTATGCACTTCCCTCCACATCCATCACCTTTTTTCTAGCCCATATTTCCCACAAGGTAATGGCCAGGTAGAGGCAACTAACAAAACCCTCCTCAAAATCCTAAAGAAAGTTGTCAATGATTTCGGCTGCGATTGGCACCTACAAATAAATCCAACTCTATGGGCCTATCAAACCTCCTTTCGTACATCCATAGGAACAACTCCATACTCCTTAGTCTATGGTGACAAAGTGGTACTACCCATAGAGGTTGAACTTCCCTCATTGTGCATATCTTTGCGAGGGAAAATATCAGATGAAGAATACAGAGTAGCTCAACTCACCCAACTAGATCTCTTAGATGAGAAGCGACAACAAACTTATGATCATCTCACAGTCTATCAAACTCGTCTCAAAAGGAATTTCAACAAGAAGGTACTTCCACAACACTTTCAGCCGGGCGACATGGTCCTCAAGGAAAACATGAAAGTCCAAGCAGATCAAGAAAACAAAGGCAAGTTTGAACCTACCTGGCTTGGTCCTTATGTTGTCACTGCCTCCTTTGGCTTCAGAGCCTATCAGCTATCTACACTAGAAGGAGAACTCTTGAATGATCCTACTAACATCATTCATCTCAAGAAGTTCTATGCTTGAAGATCCTTGGTATACCTAGCTTTTGAAAAATACAAAACAATAGTAAAGAGAAATAAGTGTCCAATGGTGAAAACTTGGCAATTCAAGCACCTTGGATAGGTACCTTGGTGAAAACCTAGTAATTCAGGCACCTTGTGTACTAAGACTAATCCATTATCTATCACTATCCTATCCCTCATCCATCCACCCACCATCTCATAAAAATACCTGCTTGTTCCCTTGGTGTTCCAACCAAATATCCAAAATCTACTGAAGCTTGTAAATACCTCCTGTACAACTTATAAATCTTGTACCTCAACTTGTAAATCTTGTACCAAAGCTTGTATTATACCTTGTAAATCTTGTACCATACCTTGAATATTCGAATCTTGTCCAAAGCTTGTACCATATTCTAGCTTGTAAATAATCTTGTATCCTAGTTTGTATCCTATCACATGCACACAAAGAATCCCATTTTCTTTAAGCTTTTTGTAAACCATCTACCTATTCGCCTATCAACTATTACAGGCATCCAACCCTTCACAAACATTTCCATCTCACAAAACCCAAACATAAACAACCTTGTACATTTGTAACATATCTTGGTCCATCAGCTTGTTCAACTTCTTTAGCTTAGTACCATTGTATCTATCCAGCGTTCGTGTCAATTCGTCCTTGATCAGCATCTTGCACACATCACACATCTTGGTCAGCTATTCCAATGCATCTTTTAGCTATATCTCCTATCACCAAAGTGTTATCCTTCTTAGTTCAGCTTGCCAGATGCATCACTCATCCAGATCCATCAGCATAGGTGCTCTCCTATAGATCCTTGCAGGATATAGCTTTCCTTATGTCTGATCTTGGTCCATTAGTACCTCGTCCTACCCATCTCATTGGCAATTGGCTCTCTTTTGGATTTTCACTTTCTTTTGATTTGGAATCTTTCCTTTTGGGTCTTGAAATAGCTTTTCCAAGCAATCTTTTGTTCCCTCCTCAAGGTTGCCACGATCTTCCATATCATGGTATACTGCGATTGGGGCAATCTAAGCATTAGGTCTTGATCATGTCTTTTGCTTGCTTTATTTTCTACTTGTGGGGTACCCAATGTCATTTCCACGCTACTTCCTCTGGGATTCATGTGTGATACTGGGGCAATCCTTGCGTGTTTGTTTTGAGTCAGTTCGTCAGTCCTCTGGACGGTTGGTGAAAAGGCCTTGATGTTCTTGGTAACCTTGGCAATTAACCAACACTCCTATAGAAAATCTAGTGCTCAACTACATGGTGGTACTTCTCTTTGGAGTATCCCCCCTACTCAAAAAAGCTTCAATGGATTCCCTTCATCTCTATTATCCCTCATCCATCTCTAGCATCTATCACTCCTCCCCCAGCTTATGCATTAGTATCTCTTTGAATCACTCCTCATGCTTAGCTTTAGGGATCCACAATCCTAGTCTTAGGGATCACCCAATCAAATCAATCCAACAAGCCTCATCTTTCAAGATCTACAATCCTAGTCCTAGGGATCTCTGAAACCCATCTTTCGCCAATCTGACTCTTTGAAATCCTATTGCATTAGCTTTATCATTCCATCATCCATCTCCGTACCATGGATTCCTTTTATAGCACTCTGCTCCTCCATCCTCCCCCCTAATCCTGAAAAGTCTTAAGCTTTCTTTACTATTGTGCCTTTGATTCTCCTTTATCATTCTCTCGTAGTGAGAGTTTGAGTTAATTCAGCCCCTCCTCTTTTCCAATCTATGTCTCTGCTCATCTCAATTTCTTGTACTTTTCAAGAAGCCGTCCAGCCTCATTTCTCTCTCCGTCGCCTTCTTGAGGGGGCATCATCTAAGTCTAGTCTCTCCTCTTCTTATCTGAGATTGGGGCAACCTTGTTGCTAAAACATCTTTCTCATGTCGTCTTCACTCGAACTTTTTTGAAATAGTGTTGTCTCAACACTATGTCAAAGAGGGGAAAAATGTAGACACCTAAATTTGATTAAACCACTTTAGTAATTCTATTTAGTTATCTCTAAAGGCATCATTAATTAAATTCTTATTTAATTAATCCTTTATCATCCCCTAGCTGATTAATTTAATTAATCATCTATAGTCCTAATTGATAAATCAAATAACCTATCATTTATCAATTAAATCCTTTTTTCCTATCTAATTCAAAAAATTTCCATTTATTAAATAAATCTATTTGAAAAATAAAATCCTCAAATCTAAAAACCCCTAACCTATCTCTAATCCTCTATTTAGCCTAATCCACCCATCCACCCATACTAAACTAGCTTAGCCACTAACTCACCCAACCTCATTAATTCCATCCACTTGCACATCTCTAACATCCTTAATATAATCCTAAACACAACCCTAATCCACCCCCTAATGTTGTCACATTCCCTAAACATGTTTAAGACTTTCCTAAACCAAATCAAAGTCCCCTCTCCAAAATATCCCAACCACCAAGCCGTGAGTGCTCTTACAAACCATAAAAGACTCTTAAAAGCCCACTCATGACTCTTACATCCCTCTTCCATACTCAATCTCCCTCATCATGCCTTTAACCAACCCCTTATCCTATCCTCTCACACTCATCCTCCTTGTGACAAGTGTCACCTTCCCATTGGTGCTAAACAAGCACAATCCATGTGCTCCCCTTTGAGTGCATCTTAGCCCTCCTTAACCATCTCTCCATCCTTGCATCTAAGCCATCCATTCCTCTACCCCTTGGCCTATAAATTGAATCCCCTCCCAAGCCATTTCAATCACAATCCTTGAGCTAAAGTTACCATGCTATTTTGAGAACCAAAGTCATCGATATTAACCTTATAATGCCAAATTGAGAGCTCACAAGGCTACCAATTTTCTATTACCCATCTCCACCATTGAAACAATTGGGCAAGCAACTGAGGATACATCCACATCAAAGGACACATCTACAAAATCAAGAAAGCATGGAGTTTTTTTTCTTTTGAAGTTTGCATTTCTTGTTTGCTTTCTTTGTCTAAGCATATATGTAAATTTAGTTTTAGTTTGTGAATGTTTACTTTATTGTTAATGTTCTTTGCACACTAAATCTTGTTCTACAATTTGAACCAACTATTTTATTTTCTTGAATTGTGTGAAGTGTTTGGAAGATAACTATGATGAGATAGTGGCATAGAATTCAAGGCAAACTATTTTAAGGTGAATTCAAGGAAGATTGAAGAAGTTTCTAGAGGAACCAAATGGAAAAGTGGCTAGATTCATTGTATCCTACCTAATCCAATCCAACCCTAAAATGGACAATTGAGGTTGAATGATAAAAGATCTTAAATCTCTAATTATAGAGAGAGTTGGTCAAAATAAAAGGTTGTCTTGTGCAAGAACCTGAGGAAGACAAGGAATCTAGGGTATTGCTTCATTTAGTGGCCAAATAGAAGAGACTGCTATTGGCAAGAAAAGAAAGAATTCTCTAGAGTATGGATGCATGAAGGGTGAACAAGCTATCAGAGATGAAGTATGTGAAAGACAAGCATAATGGAGGGCTAAAATAAAGATCTTTAATAAGAAAGTGAGTTGTAATTTGTTATCATATCAAACCTTATTGTTACTTTCTAATAATTTTATCAATCTAGGGTAAATCCTTTGGATTAAGGTTGACCTAATAGTCATTTGTAAATCCTCTAACCAGGTGAAATTCAAATTCAATGATCTAAAGTCATCTAAGAAGGCTCACTCCTAAAAAGGTGATTGAAATCCTCTAACCAGTTCATATTTAACAACTTGTGTATTATAACATTTAACAAGGCTGGCCTTCTAGGAGGCATCATTTTAGAAGAGTGAGAATTAGTAGCATGTTACTAATGGTTTTCCAAAAATTGGGTTTCCACATAAAATCCATGTCTCAAATGTGTTAAATTACATTTTGAAAAAGTTGTTTTGACCTACACTAGTACAAAAACAATAATATATTACTAAATAAACTACTAAAAATTGTAGATGTGACTAATTTTGATTATGTGATCGATGGTAGGTTATTGCCAAACATTTATCTCCCAACTAAACTTATGACTCAACCATTTTAATCATTGATTAGGTCATTGATTTAGTCATTTATTTTTTTTACTTGGTAGTTTATATGGTAGTTTATTTGGTAGTATATTTGGTAGTTTTTTGAGTTGTATATATGATATTATATTTGGAAATATATTTGGTATTTTAGTTAATCATTAATTTAGCCATATTGGGGCATGATCAAATTGAACCACCATCCTCCTACTTATAAAGTATGCACTCTTCTATTGAGCTAGTACCCTTTAAAGAATAATGCAAAAAATTGAAAAAGTTGTCTTCCCAACATTATATCTACCATGATCATGGTCACTGTAACCTGATATCCTCTTCTCAAAGAACACAAAATTTAATTATTATGAAAAAAAACAATCTAAATCTCTATCAATCATAATTCAACAATTTTAAATTCTTTTGTTCAATCATTTTAAAATTATATTTCATGTCAATGATACTTCTCTAAATTATTGTAGTGATGGACTCTTATAAAATATAATTTGGAGCACTTTGGCCACACACAAGTATTGTTTCTTGTGATAACTTCTTAGAAAAGATAGAAATTATTATGCAATTTATGTTAAGAAAATAGACCTTTGCATTAAATAAAAACATCAAACCACATTATAATATCACATCTATTAAAAACTACGAAACACAATCAATTGAAATAGACACTTTTTAACACATGAAGGTGCCAAAGGATCAAATATATCCTCTTCCTTATGCTTAGGTAGGTGCTAAAAGTGTTCATTATAATTGATGTTGACATTTATTGAACCTTACACTTTAACATAAGCAATAATTGAAGGTCTTGGAGGGAGTAAAAATCATGGGCTTCTTCACTCCTTTCATACATGAACATGTTCCAATTTTCTTATATTTACAAGAAGAGAAATAAAACCCACCTAAAATCATGAACTGCAAAAATTTCATACACAATACTTGCAATTGCACTATGAATAATGTATAAAGCTTCACAAATTGTGCATCATAGAAGTCCCCAAAATTGAGTGCTACAACTTGAATAGAGACTACCAATTGGGCATGCAAGGAGAATAAATAAAGAAGAACCTTATTTCTATAGTAAAGTTACTCAAAATACAATAAACATACAAGTAAAGAGAATATAATATAAAAATGCAAGGATGCATACCTTACTTTAAGTGTTGCAAAGCCAAATTTCTATAGATGGGCATAGGAAAATGATTTAGCAAAGTATCAAGTTGTAAGCATCAGAGATAAGTGAATGGTACAAGCTAGGAGGAATCTTGACACACATATTCAAGATAGTCATCATAATTTTTAGTAAATTAAAGCATTTAGTTTACTTAAAGCAATATGCTTTAATAAAATAATTAAGGGTCAAAGAAGCATTTAGATGAGATGATTTATGTTGGATGAGAAACAAACTAGGGGATATTCAAATATGTAACCAAGAGGAATCCATCATAAAAATGCATGAAGAGTGGCTAGAGTTTTCCTTATAAATTCAGGTTGCTATGATGCCATATGCTAGAATTCACTACAAATTTTAAAGAGTTGACTTAGATAGCATTGGAAAAAGATTTCAATGTACCCATTAAAATTTAATTAAAAAAATTACCCATCAAGTTTTTAATTTTTATTTAATTGTAACAAACAAACTATGTGCAAACAAAATGTTTATTTCATTAGTTCATGTTATAATATTCATACAAACTTTTAGATTTTCTTACCCATTACTGAACTTCATTTAAGTAAGATTCAGGCAGTCTATCATGTTAAAAATATTATTTTACTTTATTTTATAGGGACTTCAAGTTTTAAAACTTTGTATAAAATGTTGTGGTTGAGAGACAAGGTGTTTATCATAGAAACCTCTTGTACTTGCATAGGTGACTAGATAAAAAAGACCTTTTTTTGGTGATGATTCATTTGTAAAATCTAATCTCTCAACACTAATTCTCAACAAGAAACCTTAATTAAAAATGCAAGGAAAATATTTCAAGAGTCCCAAAGTTACAACAAGATCATCATATAATACTAATGAAGTAGTAATTTTTTTTTGAGTGTTTTGAATTGATTGTGTTATATACAATACTAGTATACATACACATAATAATAGGACTATCTCAACAAGAAGTGATGGTGAAGCTCATAATAAAAAAGTACTTGACTTGATGCACATGAGAAACATTTTCAATGTTATTTTTGGAGGGACGACAAACTTTGAACACTGAAAAAAGTTTTCTTTGGTGATTTCTTTTGTAAATAGTCATTACATGATTTTCCTAGTAAATTATATGATCAGAAGTCTCAAAAAAATGGCATTAATTATTCATCTTCAAAGAAAAATATGGAAAAACAATGTCCTATAGTAAAAAAAATCAGACTATGGTAGCATTTTAAACTATATTACAACATTTTTGGATTATGCATGAGAACCAATTAGTTCTTGTAATGTTGTTGGGGACAAAGAAAATAGTATTTTGAAGAAATTATATTGTGCATCTGAATAGGTCATGGGTTTTCCTCTCCAAAAGGTGGTATGGAAGTTATCTATAGTACATCTCCAAGAACTAGGAAAAGTTCAATTAAAGGGAAGGCTTATGAATCTACTCTTAAAACAAATATAGATATCAAACACATTAGGAAATATTTGTCTCCAAGCCCTTCATCAAGTCATAACTTTTCTAATGTGGTAGCATGTCTAATATGATTGATTGAAGCTAGTGAACATGCATAATTCTACCATGTAGACATCATTTCTTTTTAGAATGCATCATCAAATGGCCTAAAATAGAGGTAAGCCATATATTTTATGTTACACTCTCATTGTGATGGTTATATTTTTTAGGTTGACTCTATATGTATTGGTTGCTTAGTTAATTTTGTTTTGATGAAGAATAGCATTTAGTTTCAAAAAATGTATTTAGGAGTCAATTAATAAGGGGTATCCAAGAGAAGTAGATCATCCGAGAGAAGTAGATCATCCTCAATTTGGAATCCCTTTCCCTCATCCACCTTACTATAAAAGCCTTCATGTTTTTCCCAAGCTTCCTTGGCATCCTTAAAGCTAGAAATGTGGAAGAACAGATCTCTATGAACACAACTCCTAATAATTCCTAAAGCTTGGTTGTTTTTAATATTCCAATCAACTTGTGCATCAGCATCAGTAGGTTTTTCAATTGTACCATCTACATATAGATTTAAAACTTTTTCCATGACTCTAAGACAACAGATCTCTTAAGGATCTAAACAAGTACAAGTGTTAAAATAGATTAAAAAATGACCAAATACTAAAAGTACAATATCTACTTACAATTTCTTGAAACTAATATTAAATCTAGAAAGTAGACAAAAAATTATGTTTTTTAAATGAAAATGACACTTGAAAAATATCTCTATATGAACCTGAATGAAGCCTCTAATGTTGTAAAACTAAGGATTGCATAGGAAAAGTCACCAAAATCTCTCAATAGTACAAAATCTATTCAATACTTTTAAAAAAAAAAAATTTGCACCAATGCAAAATTTAGGAAATGTAGCCCAATAAAAAATTTAAAAAAGTACCTAATTTGGAGCCTATATGAGTGACTTATGACCTCTTGATGATGGATTTTCAAATTAAAAATGCATATGAAGAGAGGTCCAATATTCAAATGCTTGCTAACATTAGAAAAATTGATGAGCCTAAATTTGATGGTTTGGGTCTTGTTAAGGTAAAAATTAAAAAGACCACCAAGTACCTTTAGATGTGTGTTAAATTTATCCTAGAAAGAAATTGATAAAAATGCAAATTTATTTTTTGAAATAAAATGCCAATTACCCTTACACTACAACATGTCCTAATAGGTAATGGAGTTTGGATCTAATGTGAATTGGATTGAGGGTCATTGCCTTTGGGCACTATGGACAATGTGTGCCAATGACTATGTTCGAATGGAGGCCAATGTTGCTAGATCTAATGCACTTCTAGTGAGATCACAATATGCATCATGATGCCAAAATCTAATAGTCACTTGATTAAGGGTTGGCTTGGATTAACTATGATAGTGTGGTCAGGCTTCAAGTCTACCATGCTCAAGATAGAGCCAATGATTAGATTAGAGGGAGTCAACAATCCAAATGTGAGAAGCACATTAGGGGCTCATTATTGCTTAGTGATGGACTCAATTAATAGAACTATGACTGAATCTCAAGCCAGATCTGGATAGATCTCTATCCAATAAGATCATTTTTAGTGTGTGTCGAAGAATTCATAGATCACTACATCCATAGCTAGATTAGGAAATGCTATCCAGATGGAGGTTGCAGTCAATTTTGTGCCTAATGATGTCCAAGATGCAAGTCTCCACATAACACCTATGAATGTCAAATCATGCTCAGGTCATATCATAAAATGCCTATGTAATGGTATGCTTGATTTGAAAATGGGAAATGTGGTGAACAATGTTCCAATTTGGATTGAGGGCCATAACAAATATGGATCTAGGAGTGAGATCAAACTATAATTGTTGCCAATGGATGTGATAGAGTTGGGCAAGTTTGAGAATGAGCGCAGATCATGAGTCATCTTGGGCATGTAGAGGGATAGTTCCTAGGATCACAATTATGCAATCAAACCCATAGATTTAAGTCAATGTTATCCTTCAAGATCATGGTCCAAAGTGGGGATTAGGTGCATAACTAACATAGAATTTTGATCTTTGCCAATTTTGGTGCCCATTGCAGGTTGGGGTTTGATCGAGTGGGCTACCCTTAAACATCACACACTAAGGGAAGAAGTAGGCTTGGAAAAAAAGTCAAATTTTACTATTTAACACTTTTGGTCAAGGAATTAAGTTTAGTGTGTGATGTTTAAGTCATTTTGATCAGTGATATGACTCACGTTAAAACCAATTTGGTGAATATGGGTTATTATGCATCCTCCAAATTGGTAAATCGAGCTTCCAAGTTTGAAAAAAAAATTGTATCAATTTTGGCTTTTACCAAATATAGGAATATTTATAGTCAAAATTTATGGAAATGATCACCTAGATGCAATGATGAGGTCATATTTTTCTCAAAATTCTCCTAATAACTATGGATATCCTCGATTTGAATCATGGTCCTCCAAAATGAAGCAAAATAATCTTGAATGAATATATAATGAAACTACTTTGGCTCTGATACCATGTAAGAATTTTCCTAAGGCAATAACTCAAAACGAAGATCAAGAAGTTCAGTCAATAGCAAAAGAGAGACAAATAGTGATCAAATGATAATCTCAATAATGATCAAAATAATAATGGATGTATGATGTTTCCTGAACCCAAAAATAAGATTATGAATCATATTAAAATTAGGGATTTTCTCTTGCTATCCAAACCCTATGTTAATTTATTTCTCAAGGGAAGAACTACATTACAATTAGGTTGTACAACCTATTAGTAGTGTAGAGCCTATATAGAGGTTACAAATACCCACTTGATACTTTTGAGCTTCCATGGTGGGCTTTTTAATTGTTGATGTGATTTGATCTCTTGTCCTTGGTGCATTTTTTCCACTCTAGTGCTTTGAAACAATCATCATATCATTCTTTCCATATCTTTTGTTGATTTTTCTTGACTGACGGGGGCTGCCAACATTACCATGCAATCTCTTGAAAAATTGATATTAATTGTACCATTAGTACAATCACCAACTAGAACATTTAATTGTGTAGTTTTTCTATTCAAACTCATCGATATATGTTTGATAAGTAGTGGTTCATAAGAACACATATCTCATGAAAAATGAATGAAGCACTTAGTACTCAATAAGAAAAGAAAGTTATAAAGAAGAGAGAGAAATATTTTTACCAAGGAAGTTAAACTTCCAAAATTTAAGATGAATCAAAAAGTAAATATAATTAATAAATATTATTATTTATTTATCAAATTGTGTAATATAAATTATATGTTGAGGTTATAAAACACTTACTTGATAATTTATCTTATTGATATGCAAAAGTAAATATAGAGTTTTCTTTTGATTGCATGAAGGGGTTTTATTTTCTCTAGAAG
Organism: Cupressus sempervirens; assembly: GCA_028749045.1. Taxonomy (NCBI): domain Eukaryota; kingdom Viridiplantae; phylum Streptophyta; class Pinopsida; order Cupressales; family Cupressaceae; genus Cupressus; species Cupressus sempervirens. The sequence goes on along the minus strand of CM053787.1, from coordinate 432,293,270 downwards.
TTCATAGATAGATTTTGAAGAGTTTGAGTATAGAGTGAATTAATTTTAATTTTATTTCTAGTTCATTGTCAGTTGAGAGGAAATTAGAATAAGTTAATTAAATGATGTACTAATAGGACAAAAACATTATTGGTGAGTAGTAAAAGTTATAAAAAAGTTAAAATAATGTATTAATATAGTAAAAAAAGCATTGATAATTAATTCACTCATTTTTTTGGGTCACTAATTATTAGTGACAAATTTTTTACTGATTCATTTAGTTAGTTATCTTTGTATAACCTTGTGGTTTTACCTGATGATCAAATTAGTCATTTATTTAGTCACTTATAAATATAAAGTGCAAAATATTACTAGAACTTGATCACTTTTTGTCACATGACTAAAATTATTAGTCTTGTGACTAAATTTTTTTTGTCATGTAGTGATTTATTTGTTAAAATTCTACTAGTGCTAGGACAATAACCTACAAAGTTTAAGCATTGTATGTTCTAATGGATGCATGCATAATATGTTTTTATGGATATAGGTTCACTAAGTGGTGAAAAGTTTCATTTGTACATATGGACCTTGGATAATTGATTCCCCCCCCTCTCAATTATTCTAAAATATTCTAACATTAACTTCTTAAAAGGTTAAATATAGAAGCCTTCTCAAAATGGCCAATTACATTAGATGATTGCATTCATAGAGCATCTTTGGATAGAATAAGCTAAAACTAGGACAAGATTAAATCATTGTCCATTATAAAGACTAACAAAATAACATGAATGGCTGCAAAAAGAGAGAAGAGAAAGAGCAATAAATGTCTAGAAGAACATTAGAGCATCATTACTTTTTAGAAGTAACTACTTTGGCTTTGTAGGCTTTCGTGGCATATATTAATTTGTCCATTTCGTCAACATTTGGAATGATGATGCTATCCACTCAAATTATCTAGTAGTCATGCCTCTTAGTCAATTCATCAATTCTAGTGACCCTTGACTAGAACTTCTATGATTCTCTCCTTATGATTGAGTCTACTGTTGAGAGTTCTTGAATCTTGGACATTTGGAAGTTGAGTTAATCAACAACTTCATTAAAAAAAATGAAAAGAACTTTGACTTCATCCTCTCAATATCTAAAAGTTTACCCTTAGTAGACACAAAAGAATCTTTATGTAGTATCTTCAGATATCGACATAATTTCTTGATGACCTTTTGCACCAGGTCATGGACATCCTTGGTCTCATTTGTAGACCTCATGGAGCTTTCTATAATAAATTCCAAGGATTGTTTCCAATGAAACAATGACTCCTTACCCATCTTGAGGATCCCATGGGTAATGATAACATTAGTATTCATCTTAATAACCTCTTGTAGTAGGACCAATTACTCTATTAATCCATCTAGTACCTTTTGTATGGTGGTCTAATGATTTTAATTTGCCTCCCTTAACTTGTGAGCATCTAACTCTAGACCTCCCAAATTTTCAATTAATGGGGGACCTTGAGCCTTCATCTAGTCTATGCCTACTTGGCCAATCTTCCCAAATTTCCTTTCTTTCTACAACTTTAGGATTAGATTTTTGTTCTCCTCTACTTTTAGGGAAAATTGGCTTAATGAAGTACTCTTGAGTGTAGACCTAATGTACTACCTCAATTACCTATTTGAGGCCTTCAAAACCTCCTTTTCTGCTCTAAGTTCTTCCAACATATCTTCAATCTTCTTGTTGGTGGACTTCCACATGTTCACCATGGATTCATGAACAAGGCTGCCAAGATCCACCATTTTGATCTAGAAGTCATTTTTGGAAAGCCCATGGAACCTACCTTCCTTTTGTAGCTTAGAAATCTCTACCAACATGTGGCAAGTAGTTGAATTAGTGACCAATGCATCATCTCCTACTTCTTAGCTTTCTTGGATGGATAAGAAGATGTGGCTTGTGTGATCAATTCCTTTAATTGAGCCACTTCTTTATATCTCCTCTTCTCCCTATCAATGGTCTCTTTGAGCCATGACTTTATAGAGAGCACATTGATAGTTGACTACAAGGTAATAGGCTCAAATAGATTCCTTAGTATCAGGGGAGTTTTCTTTCTTTGGGATACAATAGAGAAGGAAATAAACTTAGTCACTAAGAGGGCCAAGGTATCCCCTTGCTAAGATGTGTCTTGTTCTTGGCCAACCATGGGGTTGGTTTCACCATCCATATTGATGATTTGGACAAGGGAAGTAGTCTTTGCCACTAATTTTTGTTGTTCTTTCTCCTTGTCCTTGTCTCCCTCCTCCCCAACTTTCCAAATGTCTAAAAGAGAGCCACCTCCATAGGTAGGAGTGATTAGCACATTCTTCTCTGGAGGCTTGTCTCCACCTTGACCAATGGATTGTTATGGGCCTATAGATGTTGAAGTAGTAGCTATGGTTGTTATAGCTACAGTTAACTAGGAAGCTCAAGAAGATACTCCACCCTTAGAACTAGTGTGCTTGGTCCTCTTCTATCCACTCCACCTACTTATCTATTCTTTTGATTATTCCATGCATAAGGGCCTCCATAGTTTCTATAATAGGACCTGCAGGCTTAGTAGACAAAACTAGGGTGCCTTTGATCCTTTCGTAGGATGTGGGATGCACGTAGGCTCCATCATCTACAAGGTTAGAAACATTAACAAAGTCATTATATAACTTAATCTCAATTATTTTTAATCATAACCAAAGTTTATCCAAGATTTGGTATTCATTGAGACACCTAGACCAAAAGTTTTCAATATTCTGAACATGCCTATAGGAATATCCCAACTTCAAATGATCCCTTACAAATTTGATTAGATCATATTGAGGCCTAAATACCTTATAATCTACCAATTTGATCTTGTTCTCAAAAATCTTCACCATATTTGAAGCATCAGATCTAGAAGCATAGGAATAGGGTCCAACCACTATGGAGAAAAGAATCCTAACTATTTTCTTTGCATTAGAATGCAAGGTGTTCACTTCAAGAATTTATTGACATAATTTCACTAGAACCGCCTTGTCTTCTAGATATCATGGAAATCTCTTAGAAAAACCATTGTAAGCCCCTATCTACAAGGAAGAGAAACTTAAAAAATGGATGAATGAGCATGCAAATTGGCTAATAGTAGAGATTTCCTCTAGTGAGAATCTCCTTTTGGGATATTCTTGCAATTTCCAACATAGCCTCATTGTGAAGGCATCGTTTATGACCACATATTCCTCAAAACTTATTGTCAGCTATAGATGTAGATAGAATCATACACTTTAGTGCACTCATCATAGTTATTGATGCAAGGGAGGATGAGAGCATATGTAAAATTAGTTAAAACTTTGGCCAAATTAATCCATGAGGTGAGCTCATCGAAGATAATTTTTATTGAGTCAATCTACATATCCTTAGCACATATATCTTGCACTAGGAAGAAATAGTGCTTGATGAACTCTAAGGTCTCCTCTTTTCCTTCTAGTCTAAGAAGTAGAGCAAGAATATCCACTATCTCTCTTTTCAAATTTGTGCCAAATAGAGTTTTGGACATTTTTCTCTACTTTGAGTGAGTAGTCTGGAATCATGTCCTCTACATGTATTCCTATTAGGAAGTGTTCTTCTCATTAAACATAGACATGGAATAACCAAAATCAACATCATAGTGCTCCTCTCTCATGGGAATGTCAAACACAAACTACATCAGTGCCTTGTTGATCAAGATGAGGATGGATTGATCAGAGAACAAAATCTTTGTTTCTGGGTCATATCTATCAATAAATTCCCTCACAATCTTTGGTCCATGCACTTCCATTAGAGAAAAAGCTCATTCAACCATTCCACTTTCTTTAAGGTTTTGAGTAATTGGGTGAATTGACTAAGAATTGAGTCTCCTATGAAGATCACCCAAATCATAGAATTTAAATGATATATCTGTTAGCTCTATCAGTTCAATTTCCAAGCCTATTAATTTATCATAACTAGTATCTATGATTTCCATTCGTTATGATTTCACATGATACAATTCTTGATAAATAGTCATTATAATAGACTTGAAGAAATCAATTGCAGACAATTATGATGAAATAGGTATAGGAATTAGAATGTTGGTGCCACACAAACCAAATTACATTTGGCCAATGATTATAATGGTAGGATTTTCATTTAATTCAATTATCAATGACTATTTGAACTTTCCATTCATTTGCACATAAAAACTTGTATTTTTGGAAGATTTATTACTTTACTTAAAGTAAAGTGATAATACTAAAAATCACTTAACAAAACAAGCATTTAAGTTCCACAGGTGAAAAAGAGAAACTTAGAATTTCCACTAAGTCACTTTAATTCTATTTAGAATTGTAGAAGAGGGAGTGATCCTTTATTATCTTGAACACTTCATTCTTTCACTTTTTGCCTTACCCATTAACACCTCCTTTCCTTTATATCAAGATTGCCTTCTCACCACTGACTTTTTTGGAAGTATCTTTAAGCATCTCCAAAGAATATTTGCACATTAAGGTGGCTTGTGTTTCTATTTTTAATTCTTTTAGAGAAGTGGGATTTTTCATTACCTAGGGATGGAAAACCCCTTTCTTAGCAACATATCTCGAAATGAAGTAAAGATACCAACACTTTACCCTTTAACCTTAATTTGATGACCTCAAAGCTAGATCTTGAAAATGCCTCACTGATTAAGACCTTGAAGAAAATCATTTGAGATCATGCTCTTACTACTTGTATGTAAAGGCTTGGGTTTTACATAAACCATTATAGTTTTGGAAGTAGAACAAAACATCTTCACTTACATTAGTGCATAGTGGAAAACCCATAGGTCCACTCTTCCTTGTAAAAGTAGAATTTACCTCTATAACTTGAATGGGCTTATACCTGACCTATATATGCTTCTTTATTGGTATTTCCATCATGCCATAATTATGTACACAATTTCTAGATTACTTTCATGGCTTCCTCTTTTCACATATGCACTTGATTAAGTTTACTGATTAGGAAAATAAGTTCAATTGCTCAAAACCTGTAGGAAAGAGAGATGTTGAAGCAAGATAGAAGATGGTGAAACACTGATAACTTAATTGTCATCAAGAAGATGCCAAAATACATCCCAAAAATGCAAAGGTCACTTAAGCCCCTTGCCACTAGAAAAATAGAAAACTCACACAACATGATTAGCAAACTTGGAAAACAAAGAAACTGAGGTACTCAGGAAAGATGAGAAATAAGTAACCCAAATGATACTTAGACATAATAGTTGGACATAGACTCACTTAAATACTAATTACTTTAAGTTTTAAAAGGGTAGGAGTAAAACTTGGCAATAGTGGGGCAATAGTGAGTTGGCTTTCTTAGCTATAGAAGGTTAACACTTTATCCATTATAGAGGCCAAGTATGTTGTTGCTTAAAAGGCATCCATGGAGATGATATGGCTTCAGTTCTTCATGGAAGAATTCAGATGCCCATAGAGGGATAATTGTTTGTTCATAGATAGCTAAAGTGTCATTCATCTTGCAAAGATTTATGCTCTACATTTAAAGACAAAAGACATATAGTTTCAATACCACTTCATTTAGTCAATTTTGGATGATGGACAATTAAAGTTGGAGAAGGTACATATAGATGATAATCTAGTAGATATGTTTACCAAGGCAATAACATGGGAGAAGTTGAACTCCTATTCAACTTTGGTGGGTCTTCTAGACTAAACAAAAGAAAAGAACAATAGCGTCCACGATGGTTTGATATTCCAGTGGGAGATACAAGTTTAGTAATGCTATGATTAGTCTCCAAGTGGTAGGCTATTGTTGTGGAGTCCAACCAGTTTCTAAGAGGGATATTGTTATGATGTTGAACCTAATTAGACTTAGAGGTTTATTTCGCATGATTTATTCCCAAATTATTTTTATGAGGATTGGGGGTAGTGCCCCTACAGGGTCCTATGGCAGGGCCCCAAGTGAGATCCCTTTTGCAATAGAGGGTGGGGTTGAGGGGCAATGCCGTTGTAGGTATATTCAAGGGCTGCACCCCCAAAGTAAAAAATGACCTTATATTGTAAAAGTTGTCAACTAATGTTTTTATATTGGATGACTTATTCTAGCCCTAATTTTGTAAGTGATAAAAATCTTGTATAAAAAGGCTTAGGGTTAGGGATTTCATAATGTATGGTGATATTGTAGCTTCTTGCGATGGTATTGAGCTATAAGGGACTACAAATTGTAATTACTACTTTTTGTTGGTGGACATAGCCCACAAATTAGGTTTACCATGTTAAAAATTTGTATTTTGTGTTCTCTTTTGTGTGATTTATTATTTTCTGATTTTGATTATATTTGCATATAATTGTTATTTTATTCTATGGTTAATCCTAATATACAACAGATTCATCAAAGAATTCACTCAACTTGTAGCTTTGTCATACAATCTCCTAAAAAAAGATGTCAATTTCTCATGGAATTCATAATGTGATAAATCATTCAAGAAACTAATGGAAGTGTTGATTATAACACTTGTTCTACATGGTCCTAATTGGAGCCTCCCATTCCATATCCATATATACACTTTTTATTATTCTGTAAGATTTGTGTTGGTAAAAATGGAAGGGCTTATTAAACATGCACTTTACTATATTATTAATAATGTGCAAGGAGTGGAGTTGAATTATATTGTCACTAAAAGGAGCAAATTTTAGTGATCTATGCATTTAACAAATTCAGACACCATATAACTCATTATGAAATATTTGTGCATACAGATCACTCTGCTCTCAAGTATTTGATGAAAAATCCTTCTATCTATGGACAAATGGCTCACTAGTTGTTTCTTATAGAAGAATTTGATTTGACCATAATAGAAAAACTAGTGAAATCTAATATGGTGGCTAATTTTTGTTCATAGTTGCATGTTCCAAAAGATTCTACAACAATTGATGCTAGTTTTTCATATGAACATTTGTTTTCTATATTAGCACAAAATCCATGGTATGTTATTATTTCCAACTACCTTATTACAAAAAGGTCACCATCTCATTTCTCTCCTAAGGAGTGTAAATTTCTAGCAGAGAAATTTTTTAACTTTTCTTGGATTGTTGGTTGTATATTTTACACTAGACTTGGTTAAGTGCTCTATAGATGTGTTAGTAAAGGTGAGAAATATGACATCATGAGAGCATGTTATGATGAGTCACGTTTGTTGGAACTACATATGTGGAATATTTTTTATGTTGGCATTGATGTCAAACCTTAATGGTAAGATGTTGACTAATATTTTAGAGTGCCATATCATCTGACTGATGAAGAGAATTTGAAAAGAAGAGATCATGAGATGACCTAGTGAAAGGTTGAATTGAGATGTGAAAGTATGATGGAATTACAATGGGCACTTGATTAGTTAGTACTTGAAAAGATAATGTGTTTTTATTTCATTACAATATGAAAGGAAGAAATATTAGTTGAGAAGAAAAAGAGTTTTGAAACAATCAAGTATCTGTAGTAGAAGATTAGGTAACTTAAGTATTATTGAGTAGAACAATGTTGGTCGAGTGATAGAGAATGTTGAGTGAAACTAATAACCTATTTGTATAGTATGAACCATACAAGACAATTTAGTAACTACTGAGTGATCTAGTGATGACTAAGCAAAAAAATTTAGTTACAACTAAGTGTTAGAAAATTAAAGTTTGAGAAAGAATCTAGATTTGTGGCCAAAATAGTTGAATTATCAAAATAATCAAAACATGTTGATGATAAAGATTGATGAGATACATTATTTAATGCACGAAAAGGATTAGTTGAGCCATGAAAGTCTAAGATTTGAGGAAGAATTTGCAAAAATTTCAAGAATGAAGAAGAAAAATAGAAGATTTTTAGATTAATTGAATCTATTGAATCTAATTGTAACCCAAAGATTTATGGTTATTTTAAAGTGGAAAAAGATATAAGCTACCTATTCAAGGAGGCATATGAGATGATTTATGTTGGTTGTTGGACTAGAATTTGAGAAGAGAAGTAGAGAGCATACTTGCAAAGGAGAAGTGCAAGATTTGTAATGTGGGAGATTTCTTGAAGTTTCAAGAAAATATGAGTTCGTGAGAGAGATGGAGTCCATTCAACGAACTAGTATTGAGTTGAATGGAGATCAAACCTAGATGTTACTTTCTAATGATTGTGGATGAACTAAAATCCTTTTGATTAAGGTTGACCTAACAGTCATTTGTAAATCCTTTAACAAGGTGACATTCTAAGGAAATATTTTATCATCCTCTAACAACACTACTTCTTATAGGGTGATTTAAATCCTTTAAATAGGTCACACCTAACAATATGTTTTGTAACCTTCAATAGGGTTGGCTTCTAACAAAGCTCACTTAAGAATAGTGAAAAGTTGTAGCATGATACTTGGTGGTTTTTTTCAAATTGGGTTTCCACATTAAATATTGGTATCAAAAATTTGTGTGGATGTTTGTATGTGTTTATACTACTTACTATTTTTAAGTTTGAATTTAATTATTAATTGTGATATTATTCTAATAGTTAGGATGTACTGAATAGAGAGCTAAAATGGAATGAGTAAGTTGAATGGTGATGGAGAGTTTTATTTTAGGTATTGTCCATGAGTTTTATTAAGTTTTTCAAAGCTATTAAAAGTTGATTTTATACATTTGGACCCAAGGATAACTGATTCAGCTCGCCAACTCTTATTAATTATAAATATTCTTACAATTGGTATTAGAGCATTGGTGCTTGTGTAAAAGTTCTAAGGACTTAAAGATAAAGATCAAGATGTATAAGAGAGAGGTACCCAAGGTGAGCAAGGAAATATTTTTAGCATGGAAGAGGTTGATGAAGTTGAATCTATCTAGTATTGGAGATTCTACTCTTAACTATTTGGAGAATGAGTATATTGAAGTTCCTAGACCCATGACAGTTGTGAAAATGAAAGAGAAGAAGGAGAACAACCAAATAGTGATTGAACTTGCATCCTCCTTGAGATATTCTACATTTGAAGAAGTGAAAGAAGATGAAAATGCAAAGCAAGTGTGAGATAAGTTGGACTTGATACATGGAGGAGACACAAATGTCTTGAGAGCTAAGGAAAAAAGATTAAGAGGAAAGTTTGATGACATGAAAATGAAAGATGGTGAAAATGTGGCAAAATATGATGGGAGAATAAAAAAAGTGGTGAATTTAATTAGGAGTGTTGGTGGTATCATAAATGAGGAAAAATTGATCAGCAAGGTATTTAGAACTTTAATTTGTATCGATGGTAATGATCTGACATTGGATAGTCTACTTGGTAGACTCACAACTTTTTAGTTGATTAATTTTGATAATTACACACCTACTAATGTTGAAAGTGCTTTCAAAGAAAAACTAACTCTTCATGAATCTAGTAGAAAGAATAAAAGAAAGCATGTAAACAATGACAATGAATTAGATGATGAACTTGAGGAATTATTGGCTAAAATGATAGCAAGAGGAAGAGAATACAAAGGTAAACTCCTTATTATTATTTTTAAATGTAACAAGGTTGGCCATATTGTAGCAAGGTGTAATGATAAAGAAGATAAGGGTGAAAATAAGGATAGTATATAGCAAGGAAGGAGAAACAACATAGACAAACAAGGATATAAAGACTACAAGGATAGTGATACATTATAGAAGAAACTACTAACAATGATACTCATGCAAATGATGATGAAGTTGTCTATGTTTCTATGAAACATGAATCTAATGATGAATTGCATGAGTAAACTTCTTTAATCTCACATATAAGAAAGAATGATAAATAGATAATTTATAGTGGATTTTCACACAACATGACTCGTGATACAAGTAAGTTTGATAAGCTGATACAATATAGTAGAAGTAGTGTAAAGTTTGAAAATGATGCACCATGTTATGTGAAAGGTAAAGGATCAATTAAACTAAATGATAAGATCATATTTGATAATATATATTGGGTTGAAGGTCTAAAATATAATTTGTTGAGTGTGGCATAGTTTATTAGTTCAGGCTATAGATTTGAGTTTTAGAATAGAAAAACAAAGATCTATGATGCTAGTGGTGAACTAATTGGAACTGGAGAGCCAACAAGAGGTAACTTGTTCTATCTAGACCTATTTGATGTAACTTTTCCCATCTAGACCTATTTGATTAAAAAAAAATTATAATCTTGTTGAGATTAGTAAGAAAAAGGGAGTAAGAGGATTGCCAATATTAAGTAGACCTAATAAGGGGATGTTCAAAAATTATCAATTGAGAAAAATGGAAAAGTATAGTGGTGATGAATACTTTATCTGATTTTTTGATGACTACTCTATGATGATGATTGTGATGTTCCTATAAGAAAATTTTGATTCTTTTCAAATGTTTAAGTGGTATTTTGCTAGAGTTGAGAAAGAAACATGTAAGAGTTTGAAATGCATTTGATAGACGAGGAGAACTTCTATTTGAATAACTCAACATATTATATAATGATAGAGATATCACAAGGTAGATGTCTACACCTAGAACTCCACTAAAAAATGGTATAGTTGAAAGAAGGAATAGATATATCATGGATTATGTAAGAACAATGATGATGGAAAATAATGTCTCACAAAAATTCTCGAGAGAAGATGCAAGTCCTATTGTTTAGACCCTAAATCAATTACAAGTCAAGAAAGGTATTGATAAAAGACCTTTTAAACTTTGGTATGATCATGCAACTAATTTGAATTACTTCAAAGTTTTTGGAAGAAAATATTATATTCTAAAAGATACTAGAAAACATAAACTTGATGCAAAAAGTGATGAAGGAAAATTCCTAGGATTTTCCACAAAGAGAAAGGCATACAAGTATTTGAATTCTAACACTAACAAGATTGTGGAAAGTGAAAATTCTAGAGTTAATAAATTTGCAGAAAAGAATTAAGTTGAATAAAAGAAGGAACTAGAATATTACTAAATTTTGGTATATTTCTATGAAGGAGAACCTAGTACCATTCAAAAACCTAAGAGATCAACTAGAGTGATACATAATGAGGACACTACCAAGTCTCAATAGAGGAATGTTGATTAGCAACTATAACCTATTGTGTTTTGAAGCCAAGAAATAGGCAAGGACTACTTACCATCAGACAGATGGAATTGTGATACATCTAAAGATACAACAAGAGGGACATGAAGACATTGAATATGATGGACCATGTGAACAACCATAAGAAGTAAGAAGATGCAAACCTATGCTAGAAAAGTATTCAAGGAGATATCATACACCAAATCAAATCCTTAAAGATTAGGATTTAGGAGTTATGACAAGAAAAAAATTGAAGAATGATACATGTTTGTTGTGTGACTATTAACCTAGAATAGTTAAGGATGCACTTAATAATGAAGATTTGATAACAACTATAAATGAGGATATTGATCAGATTGAAAAGAACAAGACATGGAAACTAGTACCTAGACCAAAGAAAAATAATATGATTGGAACAAAGTGGTTTTTCATAAACAAGCTAAATGAGAAAGGTGAAGTCATAAGGAACAAGGAAAGACTAGTTTGTAAGGAATATGCACAAGAAGAATGAACTAACTATGGAGAAACTTTTTCTCCAGTTGCAAGGTTGGAAGGAATAAGAACTTTTCTTATATATGTTTCTTACAAAGGTTTCATAGCTTATCAAATGGATGTGAAGTTTACATTTCTGAATGGTATACTAGAAGAAGAAGTCTACATTGAACAACCTGAAGGATTTGTTGAGTCTAGCAAGAAAAGCATAGTATTTAATTTATAAAAATATATGCATGGTTTGAAGAAATCCACTAGAGCATGGTATGAAAGTTTACCTATTTACTTTGTAAAGATTGGTTTTGTAGTAACTAATGAGAATAGAAATTTGTACCTGAAAAGTTAATCTAAGAATGAGGTATTGCTATCTAAAATTTTTGTGGATGATATCATATTTGGAGGACAATATTCATTATGTAAAAATTTACAAATCAAATGAAGAAAGAGTTTGAGATGTCAATGTTTGGAGAGATTAAATTATGTATTGGTTTATAAGTCTATCAAAATAAGGGAGGATTATACATTACATAATCAAAGTATATTGAGGAGATACTAAAAATTTCTAGGGTGCAAGATTAAAGACCTATTAGAATAGCTATTGTAACTAGACATAAAGTTTCAAATAATGATGACTCTGTAGAGGTAAATCAAACATTGTATAGATTAATGATTGGAAAATTATAATACATTGTTTATAGAAGACCTATAATTGCATTAGTAGTTAGAATATTTGCAAGATTTTCTACTAATCCTAAGGAGAATCACATTATGGCTATGAAAATAATAATAAGATATCTGAAAGACACATAAGACTATGGCTTATGGTATAAGAAAAATGACAAGTTTGAACTGAAAGTATAAACACATTATGATTGGACTAGTAATGTTCATAATGAAAAAATCACTAGTGGATAATCTTTCTTTCTAAGAAAGAGGCTAATTTCATGGACAAGAAAGAAGCTATAATGTATTTAAAAATCTACAACAGAAGTTAAGTATGTTGTTGCAATAGTGAATTGTTCAAACATTGTATGGATTAAAAAATTGTTAAAAGGTATGATGGAAGAGATTAATGAACTTATAGTGATCGATTGTGACAATACAAGTGCTCTAAAAATTTCAAATAATCTTGTGATGCATACAAAGATAGAATATTGAGATCAAATATCATTATTTGAGAGTGTTAGTGCAAGATAAAGAAGTGAGGCTTTATTATGTGGATAGAAAGGAGCAGATAGATGGCATATTCACTAAGGCACTACCTAAAGAGGAACATGATTACTTAAGAGGAAATTTAGGGGTCACTCCCCTATCAGACACAAGCTAAGAAGAGATATACCATTGTGTCAAATGTTGTTAGTAGAAAATCTTACATATTGATGCAAGAGGTCACACTTTTGAATCTACATAAAACTATGTAGTGATGTGAAGTAGTAAGAAAATGTGAAACATAATTTTCTAATTGATTAAAGAGCAAGAAATAAAATATATAAGAAATAAATGATATTTGCATGAAAATAGAGAGATCTAACATTGAACCTGATATGGTGACTAAGATGTCTTTGTTAGTTTTGTCAAAAAGGGGGAGAAAGCTAAGGAAGTAGTAAAATAGAGGAAGAATTAGATGTTGTAGTTACCATGGCTAGTAGAGGGAGAGAAAAAAGAAAAATCATGAAAGAGTAATATAAGAAATAGGGAGAGAAAAACATGATAAGGATATTGGTGATACACAAGATGATGAGTGTTGGTGTTTTGAAACATCTCAGTTTCAAATTACCTTGATCAAAACAAGATACATCTAGGGGCAACTACTTCCCATTTTCAACATAGCCTTTTAGACACTAGGCCAACTATAAAGCTAGACCCTTCCTCTACTTCAAGCTTTACAAAACCTAGGTAGGTGTACCTCATATTCTCTTATATGGTACTAGTACTAAAACATAAATTTAAATCTAACAAAGCAGATAAAAACCCTTAATCTTCTAACACTTATGCAGAGATCCTAGACATGAAATAGATAATAATATGGCCAAAGAGTTTGCTAAGCTAAATGAGGGAGTCCTTTTTAGTTCTTCAACATTAAAGGGAAAGATATTTGATTAATGATGTTGATTTTAGTAAAACCCCAAATATGTAGCAGTAAGAACAAGTTGATCTTGTAGCTAATCAATGCCTTATCTATTGGGCAATTCCACAAATTAAATACATACATCTATGATATTAGTGACATATTCCATAAATCATGGTATTAGATCTATCTTATCACCTCTTGAATCAGACATTAGTGTTCATAAAGATCTCATTCTCATGAAGTATCCTTCTCAAAATAACCAACAACCCTATGAAATACATCAAGCATTTACTTGGCCCTTTGTTCCAACAAAAAAAAAAAAGACATAAAACCTTAAGAGGATGTAAATAGGTCTAATTTCTTTGTCCCTAAACCACATTAGATTGCATATTATAGAGATAGGAGAAAAGAATAAGAATGAAACTAAGATATTCTTGCTCATTTGTATTCATTTCTTTGACACTATACATTCAGGTGCATGTAAAACAATTCATAAAATAACTAAATAGATTAGAATTAGCTATATTATCTTCACTACTAATGTTCATACAAGAGAAATATACTGAAGAATGTGTTGGAATCATAGGTCTAGATCCAACAATGTGGTCTCATAGAAAAATTGGAACCAACAGTGTGGTCCCACACTAAAAACTGCCAACTAGGTATCATAGTAGTGAGAAATTTTCTCTAAAATTGGAACCAACATGGTATCACAGTAGTGAGAAATTCTCCAAAACTAGAAAAAAAATTACAATGAATTAGAAAGAGAGAGATATAGGAGAAGAATGGAATCTTGGATCTGATCTGGAAGAGACATGTGTCCACTTAAATCTTCATTCTTTGCAGTTGTATAACATCTGTCCTCTTTCTACCCTTGAAATCTAGTATGATTTTCATCATTATTCTGTAACAAACTTGGAAATATCTCTTATGAATGATGAAAACCCTTGTATTGCCCAAATATTTGAAATACATCATGAAATGTTGATAATATCTAGATTCAATTGACTTAAAGGTGACCAAAATTGACCCTAGCTATACTTTTACTACCTTTTACACACATTTGATTTATCACCCTACTAGAAAATAAATTTGAACTTCAATACCTAAATGTGGTTGCAAACTGAGAATTTGGGATAAAACCTCATATAACCTAAGTATATGGCTTCTTGTGCAAAAATAAACTCTAGAAATGGAAAATCCATTCTCTCCCAGTTTTGGCAATATAATATTGCTATATTTGCTCACAAGAAATGCCCAAAATCTCATTTGAAAAAACATGCCCTAGTTATAGCTCTGTGATCTTCACTTTCTTTTTAAATTTTCATGCAAAAATTCAAAAACAACCTATAGTTCACACTTTAGGTTATATCCTTTTTTGAATTTAAATTTTTTTTGCACATGATTATTTCAAAACACTTAAAAAATCACTTTTAAATCATTTTTCATTTTTTGCCTTACCCATACACTTGGGTCAAACCAAGTTTGACTTGTTTGCCACATGGTAGCATGCCATTGGTCAACATCTACCATGTCATCATCCATCCAGATGTAATGTGACACCTTCTAACTGGTTGACACATCACCACCATGTGTTAGCTTCTTATTTTCTCTTTGAATACTCTATTTGTGCTACATCACCATTTGACTGTAGTACTACATCACTGGTAACTCAGGGATCACTACCATGTTTCAGCTAGACACTTCCCCACATTCACACTCAATAGCTATTGATTGTGCATGCAAGAATGCACCATTGCCCCATGTGCCACATCAACATCTTTTTTCTCATACCAAGTTGGATGGTCCTCTGACACTTGTCAATGTGTAATTGGTTCTTAGGCCCACATTATGTTGATGTCATCTTCCAACCCACCAAGAACATTGTTCAAAATTAATGCATGGTTGCCTCTAGCTATTATCCAAGTATAGATGGGCCCCTTACATAAGGCTGTGACTTCAAAAGCTATGTGTCTTATTAGACACTATGATAGTGTGTGGTTTGGTATTTAAAAAGGCTTATAGCATGCTATGGGAGCAATTTGGGATTAGATAGTTTATGTTTATCTTCTCATGATAGTCCCCATCCTCTTCTTCCAGTGTTAGAAATAGAAGAGTATGCTACCAACATCCAACTAGATGAACCATTGGTATGTGAAGAGATTTAATAACTAGTTAAAACTATAGTTGGGCTTTTTGCCAGTGTTTTGACCATGGGAATATAGGTTTCTCTTTATAAAACCAAATGATAATTGTCCACTATTAATCTAAGGGTGAAGGAAAAATAGGGATGCCAAAATTGGTCAATCATCATTCCTAGATATTGGTGGGCAAGAATGTATCACCAGATCAGGATGAATGTTGTTGCACATGGGGATGAAGATACATTCAGTCATGTCATCCATTATAATATACCAGTCTATGTCAACAATGACCTCCCAAGCCTACCTTATGCCTCTGCCTAATCTAAAAATTTGCAAACATCTTTAAAACCTCTCTCATGCTATTTCTATCCAAAATCCTCCTCTAATCATTACTACTCATAGTATGGATTTAATAATCATGCCTCCTTGTTTTAAATAGTGATGTTTACTCATGTATTTTGTCTTTTGTGGAGCTATGCCCCTCTCCATTTGAGTGGAGCTCTACTACAGTGTGGAAGGGTTTCCATCACTACCTTCCCACAAAGTACACCATAGGTTCCTTGTCCAGATGGTTCTACTTCTTTGTGTCCTTGTTAAAGGCTTTTCTCAATTCATTTACTTCATCATCCTTGGAAATTTGGAAAAGACTGAACATTACATTTTTAAGATCATTGGAAAGTGATGCATTCACCAAAGCCTGCCCCACACTTGATGGTTTTCCATTTTCTTTGAGCCTTTGCATAGTAATAGCTCCTTTATTTCACATCTCTCTTTAAATGTAGGTCAAAAGAAGAATGGGAGTACACATTCCATAGATTTCACATGCATGTCCAGATGGAAAACTTCTAACTGCAGTAGGGAGGACATTTCAATTTACCTATGCTCCCATGGCTAAATACCTTTTGTATTTCTACAATGAACTCCCTTCAACCAAGAGTCTCTCCTTTCTTGTCTCACCATAAGCATCCATTTGAAATAATCAATAAAATTCAATTACATTCATTTTTTAAAATATCTTCAATTTGACTTTGACTTGGGCATTCAGCAATATTATGAGGCCAATCATTATTTTTTATAGATTATGGATCCACTTATTTGAGAGACCTAGATGTCACTAAGTTACGACTTTATTTTCATTGTGAAATAAGATTCTTACATCTTTGGAAATAAATGGGCATAATATGTAGTATTTAAAATAAAAAAGTTTCCTCTTTAAGATAAAGTCCTTAAAGTTATGATTCATACAGATGAATCACACTAGCAATCTTCTTTTACATCTA
Source organism: Cupressus sempervirens (assembly GCA_028749045.1). Classification (NCBI taxonomy): domain Eukaryota; kingdom Viridiplantae; phylum Streptophyta; class Pinopsida; order Cupressales; family Cupressaceae; genus Cupressus; species Cupressus sempervirens. The sequence goes on along the minus strand of CM053787.1, from coordinate 432,276,239 downwards.
GTGTGTATGTAATCTAATATACCATTTAATCTTGAGAAAAACACATGTTCCAAAAAAACACATAATGATGACAAAAATTATAATCCTCTCACAGAAAATTTTAAATCCCCAATAGCTAATCAATTTGGTGGGATCAGTTGGGCCCCAAAGTGGATCTAGCTAAAAAAATTATTTTCAAACAACTGACACTTCAAATTGGCTTGTTCAATATCTAGTACGAATATCAATGAAACTTGATCACTGAACTATCATTTACAATTCATTTTTCCTCCTTTTGCAACTTGTTGACTTTGTGCTAAGGGGTCTATTGATTGGCCTTAAAAAACTAACAAAAACACCCGACCAACCTTTGAAATCAAACCTACAAATTCTCTGTTTGACATTCTTGCATCTTGTCAAATCTCAACTCATGATGAATTCTCAGTCAAAATATATTGACTATCAATGTTGCCTTCTCAGAATTTCCTACAAGAAAATATATTAGAAAACCATAAAATGCATTCAGATTTGGCATTGAAAATGTGGCAGACTAACACTTGGGGGCAAAAATATCGATTCGTTAGTTCACTATCATGAGGAAAATATAAATCTAGGATTTGGTCTTATGAAAAATAACTGGGAAAATTTAGCAAGCACTCAAAGTGGGCTATTTGGATTTATCGGATTGAAAACACTGGCAGAAAAGCAATTTTTGCAAGCAGAATGGACCTATGAAAGTATGCAAATAGATTTTTGAAGACTTGAAAATTGGTATATTTAAAGTATTTTTAGAGTAGAACATAATGGTATAATCCATTTGATCTCACCTATCATAGATTTAGAGTTATGACATCCAGAATAGGGGTACCAACCAATTTGCACTTGATGACACTAGTAAAACTTTACAAGTTGCTTTTAGAATCGCATTGAAAAACTAATCAAACTAATTTTTTATAAGCTCAAAATTGAAACATAACAAGTCACTAACCTCTAAAATGGAAAAAAAAAGGAATTTTCTTAAAGTTATAAGTAGTCAAATAGGGCCTCCCATAATTATGAACAATTTGCATCAGCACGACAACAATAAACAACCAACTTTGAGGGATTCAAAATGTAGTCAAAACATATCAAAACAACTCAAAATTTAAAACATAGGTTCTATAGTATGAATAATAAATACTCCCAAAGTGGTGAGTCATGAAACATTACTTGGTGTGAGGCCTCCTATTTTTATTTGACATTTAGGAAAAAATGTAGATTTGGACATTACTCAAAACAAAACTTCATAGAATAACCCGGAATGGAAGCTTATCTTCATGAGACAAGTGAATATATTGAATGCAAGGTGTTATAAACATTAAACACCTCTTAGGCCTCAAAAAAATAGCTAGGTACAAATGCGTCAAAAGGTGCTTATAGGGCTTGATTTTTTTTGAATGGTACTTAAAATTAGGGCTTCAATTATGAGTCGCAACAATGAGAACATGAATCTAATATATAGAAGGATCATACTTGAGATTGTATTAGATGAGTATCATAATAAAACTAAGAAAGAGAGAACATAAACATAGAGGGAAATGAGTAGTAAAAAACTTGAGGTTTTGGTTACTTTTTGGATTGTATGGTAAGTTGGACAATGTTGCATTTTGAAGGTGTTTCCATCAATGCCAAAGAGGGAGATTGTTGGAACTAAAAATGTGCAACAATTTTTATGTTGTCATTGATGTGAAACCTTACTAGTAAGACATTTACTAATAGTCTAGAGTGCCATATCATTTGATTGATGAAGAGGATTTGAGAATAACATATCGTGAGATAACTAGTAAAAGTTTGAGTTGAGATGTAAACTATGATGGAATTAAAATGGGCATTTGATCAGTTAGTACTTGATAAGACAGTTTTTTTTACTAATTATAATATGCAAGGAAGAAATATTAGTTGAGAAGGAAAAGAGTTGTGAAGCAACTGAGTATGTAAAGAAGAAGATTAAGGAACTTAGGCATTGCTGAGAAAAATAATGTTGCACAAGTGATAGAGAATGTTGAGTGATAGTAACATCTGAGTTGTATAGTGTGAACTATGCAAGAAAATTTAGTAATGACTGAGTGATCTAGTGATGGCTAAGCAATAGAATTTAGTCATAATTGAGTTTCATCAAATTAATAGTTTGAGAAAGAATAAAGATTTATGGTTGACATAGTTGAATTCTTGAAATAATCAATACATGTTGATGATAAGGATTGATGAGATAGATTATTTAATAAATGGAAAGGATTAGTTGAGTGATAAAAGGCTAATATTTGAGGAGGTATTTCTAGAAATTTCAAGAAGGAAGAATAATAATAGAAGGTGACTAGATTCATTAAATTTATTGAATCTAATTGTAATGCTAAGATCTATAGGTATGTTTAAGTGGAAAAATATATAAGATACCTATTTAAGGAGGAATATGAGATGTTTTATGTTGGTTGTTGAATTGGAATTCGAGAAGACAAGTGAAGAATAGACTTGCAAAGGAGAAGTGTGAATTTTGTGATGTCAAAGATTTCTTAAAGATTTTCTAAGAAGATCTGAGTTGTTGAGAGAGATGGAGTCTAGTCTATGAACCAATATTGAGCTAGATGGAGATTTAAATTTATAAAGTGATTTGTATGTTATCATATCAAACCTAGTTGTTACTTTCTAATCATTGTGGCAATATTAAAATTCTTTTGATTATGGTCGACCTAAAAGTCATTTGTAAATTCTTTAACAAGGTAATATTCTAAGGGAATGTTCTAAAGTTGTTTAACAAGGCCACTCCTATGGTGACTTAAATCTTTTAAGAGGGTCACACCTAACAATGTGTTTTGTAATATTTGACAAAGTTGGATCCTAACAGAGCTTACTTAAGAAGAGTGAAAAGTGGTAGCATAGTACATGATTATTTTTCCCAAATTGGATTTAGACATTAAATACTAGTATCAAACATTTGTGTGGATTTTTTAAAATATGTTTATGCTACTTAGTTTTTCTAAGTTTGAATTTTATTGTAAACTGTGATATTATTATTCTAGTTGACACTTATTGAACAAAGAGCTCAAATATAATAAATAAGTTGAATGGTGATGAAGAATTTATTTGATGTGTTGTTCATGAGTTTGGTTATATTTTTTGGAGTTGTAAAAAGTTTATTTTATATATTTGCACCTAAGGATAACTAATTCACACCCCCCCAGTTATTATAAATAATTTAAAAGTGTGGAAGACATTTTGTAGCTAAAAGAATAGCCTTCAAAATTATGATAACTAGTTACTACTAGCTCACTTTACACAAGGATGTAGTAAGATATACAAAAATGTGACAAATGCTAATGAATGGGAATACCTACTAAGTTTGATGAAATAACCCTATAGCCATAGGTAATTGTTATACATTTTTTACCCATATATCCTTCATCAAATGAGAAATCATACATTTTAGTTTGTATTAATTATGTTTCTAAATGATTAGAGATAAACCTATGAAGCTTGCTAGAGACAACAATGTTGCATATTTTTTTATGAAGAAATATTCACTCTATTTGGTGTCCCTAGGGAAATAGTAATTGAGTAGGGTGTACAATTCTCTTCCCATTTGATAATTACCCTTATGAATGAGTACACTATAATACATGACACATATTCATCTTATCATCCTTAAGCCAATGGTCAAGCAGAGATTACCAATAGAGGATATAAGCCATTTTAACTAAAATAGTAGGTATCCATAAAATAGATTAGGCATTTTGTCTACTTGAAGCACTTTCAACTTATAGGACAACATGGAAAACTAAAACTAGCATCACTCCCTTTGATTTGGTCTATGGTAAACAAGAAATGATTCCTATAGAATTTGAGCATAAAAGAAGAAGGACAATACTGGAACTCAATATTGATCTCACTAAGGGACAATGTGAGATAATCTAGCCACTCAATGGCTTAGATGAGTATAGGAAGTCTACCTTACACAACATTGAATTCATATAGCAACAAAGGAAGAAATGGAAAGATGAGTTTATTAAGGATAAATAATTTTTAGTTGGTGATTGGGCACTACTACATGGTTCATGCTATTAGTACACTCCAGCTAAGTTTGACATAAGGTGGTGAAGACCATATGGATTAATATTTCTTTTTGATAATAGTGTAGTAAAAATTTCCATGGAGTATCTTGTCCATTTTAAACTATTGGTGAATGGTCATAGGCTTAAGCTCTATCATAATCCACAAAGAAAGGAGGAGTTTTTATGATCATGGCAACTAGGTCTTCTACCCAGTTTTCCTCATCTCTTTAACTCTTCTCAAACACACATAATAAATTACCTCACTTTCTCCATAATAAATTTGTATCAATTTCTCCATAAAAAATTTGTCTTTGTCTCTTTTCCAAATTTTCACCTCATCCTGACTTCAACATTAAAGTATGACATACTAAAATTTTCATCAGCTACAATTCTAGGTCGGTACCATGTATTCATACATATATTTCTTTTCTTTAATTTCATAGCTTAGTGTTATAATGTCTATAGCAATATTTTACCATTTGTGTATAGTGGGACCCATGTTCTACTTTAAGTGAGGGGGGATTGTAATATCTCTATCAAATTATGCATATATTATTTTTAATTTCACATGTTAAGTCAATTTTGGCATTATGACATTATAATTAAAGAGTATGACATGTCATGTGTTTAAATAAAAATCACAACTTCTTGATGTGACACTTATATTAATAAGAGGTACAAAGGATGCATTTATGGAATCATAAGGAACTAAGTTAGTGAAAAAATAATGATAACAAGACATGATCCAAGATAGTTCCACTTGTGTAAACAATTTTATTTTCTTTTTTTTTCATCACATTCAAGAAAACTTCAAAACAAATTATTTTGCACTGAAGCTAATTTCTTTTCCAAGTTGTGATGTTTCTTGTTGTGGGTATTAGCTCCAGCTGGAAAAATTTAAAGGATACAATGATGGGAGGAGATTTGATACACCATGAACAAATAATTCATTACATTACTATGCATGCTAATGTTAGTCATCCTTTGTTTGAGAATCAAGGGTAGGTATAGTATTTCCTAAAGCTCACAACATGGGATGATGAAGTGGTGTTCCAATTTATGAATACTTTGCACAATGGTATTTCCATAGTGAAGGGTCTTAGAGTATAATGCAGTGAAGAAATAATTGCTAAATTCCCTTTTTTATCATAGGAATCAGAAATTTTTGAAGAAGATTTAGACATGAGATTAGTCAAAGCTCAATTTTCCCTACACAGCAATACACAACTCCAGATTGACCAAAAAATGCATGACAAGAAAACTTGTGAAATAACCCTACAATTAATGTGCCCTCTACATCATGTAGTAAATCACTTGTGAAGGTAGGCATCAATGGTTGCTTGACATTCATTTTAAGCTTCTCAACTACCTTTGTCATGAAAAAAGGTTAGTGAATCTCCTACATTTTCTATTTAGCATATTAAAGAAAAGAGAAATTTTTTTTAAGGAAGGTAAGCCCTACTTTATGTCTAATCATTGTTTTATTAAATAATTAGTTTAAAGAGGTTTCAAACAAGATTATGATGTTACATCAGATGATTTTATCTTAATGAATGAGTATGCACCCACATTAGTAGGGCCTAGAGGAAAAATATTGGGGAGAAGGGTTACTATAGCATCAAGTCCTATAAAGTTAGTGCAACAACTTGTACCTTCAAATTTTGGCTCTTTTGAAAACCTTGCATTATCTAAAAAGAAGAAGGTAGAGAAATGACCATCTATTTCTACCAGATTGAAGGGTAAGGATAAATTGTTTATGAAGAAAATGCTATGACTCCTCAAACCCAAACTATTTTTACAACTAGGTCCTTTGCAAAAAGAGTTAAGAAAGAGATATGCTAGGCACTAGTAGGGGAAAAAATAGAGCAACCAAAGGAAATAGTGGATGTTGAGAATATTACTGTCACCTCCTCACCTCTAGCTAAGAGGAAGAAAGTCCAAAAAGGAACTCCTACAACATTTTCTGAAGGAAATTCCTCAAAGAAGAAAAAGAAGGTGTCATAAAATATTTTTTAAATACCTATGAGGAGTGAATTTTTTTATAGAAACCCTAGTATAATTGATACTCCCATCGATAAACATATTCATGTTGTTTTTCCAAAGGTTGCAAAAGAAACTCCCAAACTTGATAAGATAGAAATGTTAGGAAGATACTTAGAAAATATTCAATATAATGATCAAAATGGCTGAAGTCATTTTCAAGGGAATGAAAATATTAGTCACAATGAAGATGAAAGTAATGATAGTGAATCTAGACCATGTTACTTTTCATTTTGAAGGAAATTAAAAGATTCCCATGTTGTGCATAAAGATGTGATGATGAAAAAGTAGTTTTGAATAATGAATCTATATTTTTTTCTGGTAATGAACAAGAGGGATGTCCTACAGCAAAAAATGATAATTATGAAGACCTTGCTAATGATTATCCTACATTTAATGAGAACATTTTTTATCAAGTTATGAAGTATATGGCTAATGAAGGGTTAAAAACTTTAGTACAATTAGCCCAACAAATGGAAGTAGAAAATCTTTTGCAAAAACCAGTAAATGATAATCCTAAAAGAGCACTAGTTCTATGGAAAAGGAATCTAGTTGATGAGCCTAACAATGATGAGCCATAAGATGCTATTGATCCTGGGTAGATTGATATTGATAATCAAGGTCCAATGCCTCTACTAGATCTTTCTACACCATTGGTAGTAGGAATGGGCTTATACCAATAGATTTTGATAGAATAGGCCAAATGGATGGAAGAGAGAAAGAAATTGTAGTAGTTTATTAATCAACAACAGAAAGAATTATTAAACAAGGAAGAAGAGATCATAGTTCTTGAGGATAAGGTCACCCAAATCATTGCATTGATACCTAAACTACTTCAATGTCAGTGTATACTTTTTTCCTTAAGGAAAAGATGTTGAATAGTAAGATGACTAGAATTGTTTAGGGTCTTAGTCCTTTGACTACACCTCATGAATTTCATCATGCATTCTAGTAATCTCCTACACTAATTAAGAATTTTTTGTGTGAATTATACATGCATAATTTGGTGGTTCTAGATGATAACAATTGAAATCTCTTAATGTATGTAAGAAAAAATCATCTTAGAGTATTCATGTCTTGGTTCTAGAATGAAATTACTAGAGAAAATCAACCTAGGACATATAGGGAAGAGGAAATGGCAACATCATTGTATCTTATGTTGAAATTACAATAGGAAAAAGTAAACTTCTAAGGGGGAGGGGAGTAAATCAGTAGTTGAAACTTGAAGCCATAAAACTTTCACCACAAATCCATGTCATGCATTCAATGTGGAAATTGAAATAACATGTAAAGCATATACATCTAAATCATGTAAGAATTTACACACATAACACCATATATGATTACCTAAAAAATCTCCCTCTAAGAAGGTACAACTAGGGTGGGGATGACACCCACAAATCTTCACTACTACAGTAATAAAGTGTATCTAATGAAGGTTACAATATTTTGATCATGAAAAATGATCTACCCTATCAAAGGCTTACAAAGATTTTTAGGTCTAACCTTTTTAGAGGATTTCAACGCCTTGTTATAAGTGTGCCTTGTTAGAGGACTTCAACTTACAACTAAGTAACCACCCTATTAAAGGATTTCATAGAGCCTATTAGGACTACTTTGTTAAGAGATTTGACAGAAATCATTTGTTAAAATGTCTCAACATAGATCTTGTCATTGGCACTTTCTTTCCTAATAATAGATCACTTGTAAAAAAATGTCTTCTTTATCCTTTTTGATCAGTTGTCTCAATGTTGTATCCTTTTCTCTATCCTTTGTTCTGCTCTAACTAATTTTTTAATTCACTCTTTCTTCATAACTTATAAGTCACCTTGAATTCTCTGCATATGAACTATCTTCTTCACTCCTTCAATTCTCATTCATTCATTTTTCATAAAGAGTTTAGGGTTTTGTCCTCCTTAAGAATAATTTGGTGGCTTAGGGTTAGGTATGAATCTATGATTGAGATTCATCTGTTTTTCACTTAATCCTTCTCATTTTAGATTGGCTATAGGTAATTGCATAGGCAATCCAAATTAAAGATTTGTCCTTATCTCCAAAATATAAAAATGCAATCTTAATTCAACTCAAGAATGGTTTACATAGTTGTTTGTGCTATTACAAAAAAAAATGTCCAAACTATTTCACTTGGCATATGAAGTCTCTGATAGTTGACATGCACTGATCTTTATTCTATGACTCAGCACTTGGATTGCTTGGCATCCACTATTTACCTAGCTCCTAAATCACTTAGCACGGTCTATCTTCTCAACACATGAGTGACTCGTCACTCATTGTAGCTCAACATGGTCTAATATTTACATGTTGTGCTCAACATGTATTACTAACTTTCAGGATGAACTAAGTAAATGGCTTAAGTGTGTTAACACTCGCTTATCAAAACTGATCTAGGATCAACAGTCTCCCCTTTTGACATGAGTGTCAAAAACACTTGAATATACAATATCATCCTTGATTTCTCGAACATAACATATCCATGACTCGACTTATATACAAAACTTTAAAATTTCAAAAATTTTGCAATAACTTAGATACCTCAAAATTTGATAACACCCCCTATGTTGATATGTCTATGCTATAACCAAAATTTTGTGCTCCTTCTGAGTAAATGTGTCTCTACTAATACACTTTGACTTCAATGCTCTATTTTCTGATACTTCTTGTATACTTGCTCAACCTTGGCTGACATCTCTCCCATTTTTTTCTCTTTCTCTTCTTTATTTCTCCCCCAAAATATATATATCTCCCTCCTTTTTTATATGCTCTCCCTTTCTTATTCTCCTGAAAAAATTTCTCCCCCTTTTTGACACTTATGTCAAATGGGCTATACACTTATTGTGTGTTTTTCCAAAAAAGATTTATGGACATCCATTATTACCTTAAGGGTTGCATCCTAGTTATCACATGCAACATCCAATGACTTAATTTGGATTTCAAGCTTAGTAGCAAGGTGGACTAGACATCTAAATTAGAAAGATTGGGGTCTTTCTTCAATAGAGTTTCAGTATAACTCCTTGTGCAATATCTCCATACGTGGGGTGAGGGTTGCTTGTATGCTTGTCAGTTTTTGCTCTTATGTTATCCTCATCTACTATCAATATAGCTAAATGATTCTATGTTTGAAGAAATATTCTGTAATGCTTCTCACTCTGAGCTAGATTTGTTGGTAATCTTGCACCTGACAAAGATATTTAGCTCTCTAAACTTAGAATGTGACTTCTGGTCTCTTGTGTGAAGAGTGTTTGATTGCATAGTTTTGTGTACAATGAGAATACATTCTCAAGTACCTTCTTCACATCCTCAACCTTAATTTCCAATGCAACTTGTGTACATGCTATCTCACTTGATATTTTTTCATTCACTTTATTTTGAAACTTCTTTTCTAACCATTCTAAAAGTTTGGAATTTGTTTCAAGGTCTTCATTATTAACCTTCTCCACTATTTCTGTCAATTGTTCCATTAGTGGCTTGATCTCTTTAGGAGTTGGTAGACTAAATTCATCTAGAAAGATGTCATTGATATCTTGAAGTTCTTTCTTCTACCTACGTTCTATCCCAAGTATTTCTTGATGTGTTTTCCTTTCTAAGGCACGCTACAATATGCCTATTTATACTAGTGTCATAGTATCATAATCATACTTAGGTATAAGTTTTTCTTCATCAAAACTTATATCTCCATAATGAATTACCTTTTTAACCTTTGATGAACTTGGGCTTGGCATTGAGACTTGCACTGGAATAGATTTTGTGCTCGTCTTATGAAAAGTTTGTGTAGAAGAAGTGCCAGATGCTAATAAGGCTACCAAAGCTTGAATAGAAAATTACTCCTTCACCTTAGATGTTGGTTGTAGATGAATCTATTTAACCTATTTCTTTTTGATTTGTAGTGGTGTCTTTCTCTTCTACTATTTTCTTCTCAATTGTATGAAATTTAACAATTGTATCAACCTTGGTAGATGTAGTTTCTAGATTTTGAACCAAAGGTTGTACATGAGAAAATAAAGGGATGATAGAAGGTGGTTCTTTTGGATTCACCTTTGCCCTTGTAATATAAATTTTTGACTTTTGTAGTTCATCTACATTAACCAAAATAGGATTGCCATAAATTTTGGCCTGCAATGTAGATTGATCTAAGATCTTCTTCAAGTCTTCTATAGTAAGACGATTGATGTTTTGAGCCGATGGATCAGAGACATCCTTGACTATTATAGTTTCAATTTTCTTGGTTGTGTCATGGGGAGAATTGACACTTAGCAATTATGTGTCATGCACACTTTGTTCTTCTTGCTACTCAGGCTCAATTGTTGCCTTGTCATCTTCTTTTACTTCTATCTCTCCTCCAACTGTGTTATCTTTTTCATCATCTTCCTTATCATTATCTTTAGCCTCTAAAGGGTCAATCTCTCCTTTCTTCTCTACAGTTAACCCATAAATGTGTTTCCATATTTGTGTTGATTTCTTAACAACGTCTTCAATATTATTTTGGAGAATGCTAAAGGCTTTGTATTTAGGTATGAACCTAACTGCATATTTCTTTACAACCTTAGCAATTTGTCCCTTATATAACTTAGGCATTACTTGGGCTAGTGTTGTCTCCCTAATTTTTCTTTCTAGATTTAGACAATAATGTCATTTTTGTTGAACTATGTCATATAGACTCTTAGGTACTAAGTTGGTAAATTCTAGTGGTGTTGTTTTGAATTTTGACATCATGGTATATAGGGCCTCTCCCACTTGGTTTTTCTCCTCTTTACCTAGTTTGTCAAAATAAACATGACTAAAACCTAATAGATATGCATTATTATTTACATTTTCACATAAATTCTCAAGATCTAAGAGAGGATTGTGACTCACCACTTTGAATTTGCTATTGTCATCTAACTCTATTTTTTCTCTTCATCATAATCTCGGTGTGCCACATATTTCATTTTCTATCTTTTCTACTCTTGACCTCATTGCTCTATTTACATTTCCTTTTCCTTAGCCTTTTATGTTTTAGCACATGTGTTGGCTCTATTTTTAGGTGCAATGGGCTTTGGCTAACTTGGTTTGACGAGTTTCTTTTTCCTTTCCATTAGTTGTGCCTTTTCCTTCCTTTTCTTTTACTCTATAGGAGTAGGTGCCTCCTTAGCTTCTTCTCCCTTGGCACCTTCAGTCTCTTCCTATTCTTTATCTTCTCCCATGCCCTGTGTTAGTGCTAGAGGTTCTTGATCTTGAGTTCCTTCTTCCTTTTCCTCCTTGGCATCCTCTCCAAATTTTTCTTTCAACTTCTTTACCAGCTTATCCTTCTTCTTAATAACTGATGTAGTTTTTAGTTCCATAGTAATCTTAGACTTTACCATCTCATAACTTCCAAAAGCTTTTGTAGTCTTATCTACTTCTTTTGCTAGTAGAGCTGTTATAATTAATAAGGCTTCACCTACATTTATCTCATATCCTAAGGGTCTCAACAATCTTATCCTTGGTGGTAGCTTGTAAAAATGTGCAGTCAACATCAACAAGAAAAAATACATCATTAAAATGTTTCTCAACTAAGGAAACTTGTATTTTGAGTCTCTCCTTCATTGAATTATTTTAATCTTGAAAGTAACTAGTCATTAAGGATTCAGAGTTTTCTCCTAGCTACTCAATGTACTCACCAATCTGTACTACAACTGATCTATTTATCTTCCATCTCATAGTACTAAATGAAAGGAATGTTTATTGTACATAAAAGAATATACGAATCAATATAGAACCAAATTTTCATTGTGCACTCTTGGTTTTCCTAATTGCTCCAAGGTTCTCCATTAGTTGTTGTAATTGTAGTTTTGCTAGATCATATGTATGATCTTTCTTAACAATCTTGTAACCAACATCCACAACTATATAGGGTACACTATTCAATCTACTAGATTAATATAACTTATGTGTTATTACCCTTACAAAAAAGTTAATAAGAGGATCAATGATCATATCTATAGTCATACCTCTTTTATTCTAGACTACTCCAGTATTCTTTTCAATAATTTCCTTGGAATCATTTCTTAGTGTCTTAGGCCAATCTAGGGTTGGGTAGCCAATAACCCTATGGATTATTCTCTTAGTTATCTTAATAGGTCCACTTTCTATCCATAAGGAACTATCATGAATTCGGCTAAGTACAATTTGTACCCACTCTATCTTAAATACATTTGGAAAATCTAGGGCTTGTGTGAAACCCTTTTTCTCAACAATCTTGAATTCTTCTTTTAAAACACAATTTTCAAATAACCTATTGTATGCATCTCTTCTTTCCATGTCACCAATTCTTCCTATCTTGCAAGTGTAGCATTTCCTCACATCTTGTACCATTATCACATTTGGAGGGATCATAGATAATGTGCTAGAAGGGTCTTGTTTATGTGCAACGTGAGGAATGGCTTTAAACACGGGTTGCTTAACTTCATTACTAACTAACTGAATGTTTAAAACTTCCTTCCCTTCAACATTTTTCAAACTTGATTCCATTGTGTCAAACTAGGGTTTATAAAAATTAAGACTACATAGCTTGGTTCTTGATAAATATCTTAGGAAATATGATGAATTGTCATGAGATCGCTATTGGAATCTTCTATAAATGCCTTGAATGGATTTGATGATTGCCTTTTTCTCTGCTTGTTCTTTCTCAAATTTGAAATGATGAAGAATGAGCCAAAATCAATGATATACCCTTTGAAACCTTTCATTTAATGCTATGTTCTTACATTTTTTTAATGCTTGGCATCAACCAATTTTGGGCTCACTTGACATCCATTGATATTTTCATCACTTGGTAGCCACTATGAGTTCATCATCAACTAGCCAAACTTGCTATCTTGGCATCTTCTAACATTCAACTTGGCACATATAGGAAAATTTTCATGCTTGGCAACAATGTGAAAAACTTAAAGATTTATCTTGAATTTCTAACAACATCTTGCATCTTTGTTCATGCTAATTTAGTCTTTTTAGTACTATCTCCTTTTAGAATTGATGTGTGATGTAGCCTTGAAATATTAGTCCCACATACATCTTGTTTGCCTAGTTTTATGAGATGTCATCACTTGACCCATTGGGTGAAGCAATCCATTTTCCATTTGATGTGCTACAAACATCCTTTCTCTTCCATGTCTTGTTCATCTCATCCCTGGTGTGTTCAACATCTTTCTTGCCTTTAGCTTTATCAAATTCATCACATGGTGCCTTTGACCTAGTTGGACAACCTCTACTAATGTGACCAGTCTTCAAACAACTAAAACATGTAGTTTGACTTAATCACCTTTGGTAGTTACCTCTAAAGTGTGTCCTAATACAATTTTCAAGAAAATTTCCATATTCTTGACAATAATGAATACTATATCTTGTATTACAATCCCAATTATAAGAGTTGGCATTGTTTCTTACCTTTATTTTCTTGTTTGATGACCACATGGGTTTGGATCTGCATTCAAAAGCTCTATGTCCATACTTCTAATAGTTGTAACAATATCTTTAAAATTTTTGTGTATGCATGGTCCTGGTTCTACATTCATGTGCATGATGGCCTTACTTGTTGCACTTATGACAATGAATCATGCTCTTAGCTTGACATTCTAATTTTCACTCCTACTCCGGCACACATTAGCAATATGTCCTTCCTTACAATAATTATGACAAGTAGGTTTGGAGTTCTTACCTTTGGTTTTCCTTTCTTCTGCATCTTTGTATGATTCTCCTTCATCAATGCTTGTGTAGCCCAATCTTGATGTATCATTCTTGGATTTAGGGGATCTCAATAATTGCTCAAAGTATTTGGTGGATTCATTTGGTTTGTTGAGACTTTTAGCAAATTCCTTTTCTCTTTTTAGGTCATTCTGCAACTTTAATGTAGTTATCTCAATATCTTTGACATTCAATTCATAGTTGGCATTCATCACTTGACTTAGAGTATTCAATTGCATGTTAGAAATATTGGTCAGCTTTGCTGACTTCTCTTTCAATCTATTGGCCATAATTCTTTTTTCTTCTTCAATCATGGCTTTATCTTCCATAGATTTCTTCTTTTGTTTGATTACCTCACATAGTAGTATAGCTTGTGATTCTTGCTCTAACTTGAGATTTCTAATTTCCTCATCTTGGATTCTATTTGTTTTCATTAGATCTATAACTACTACATCAAATTCATTGGAGTTTCCATCTATAAGTATCTTGGTAGTTTCTATCTCTCTGTATTATGTGTCATTCTGTGCAATAGCAATTTCTTTCCTTCTCTTCAAAGATTTCTTTAGTTCTTCTCTTGCTTAATTCAGTTGATGGAGCATGAGACGTATTTCAATCTCTTGGTTCTTAATGGTCTTTCCCAACTTATAGAGTTCCATTTCAAGATCTTTCCTCAAAGCTACAAAGCTTTTCTTTTAGAGAACAAAGATCTGATACCATTTGTTGGAATTACAATAGGAAAAAGTAAACTTCTAAGGGGAGGCCCATAAAACTTTCACCACACATCCATCTCATGCATTCAATGACTAAACTAAAATAACATGTAAAACATATACATCTAAATTTTGTAAACATATAAGCATTCACACACATAACACTAGATATGATTATCCAGAAACCCTCCAAGTGAGAAGGTAAAAATGGGGTGTAGATTACACCCACAAATATTAACTACTATAGTAATAAAGTGTATCCAATGAAGGTTACAATGCTTTGACCATGACACATGATCTACCCTATGACAATTCTACCCTATTAAAGGCTTATAAAGACTATTAGTTCTCACCTTGTTAGAGGATTTCAACACCCTATTAGAAGTGTGCCTTGTTAGAGGACTTCAACTTACAATTACGTAAGAACCCTATTGAAGGATTTCATACAGCTTGTTAGGACTACTCTGTTAAGAGATTTAATTGAAATCACCTGTTAAAATGTCTCAACATAGATCCTACAATTGGCACTTGCTTGCCTTATAACTGATCACCTCTAAACAATGTCTTCTTGATTAGAAGTTTCAATGTTGTATCCTTTCTTTATCCTCTATTCTACTAACTAATTATGAAATTCACTCTTTCTTCATAACTTCTAAGTCACCCTGAATGCTCTACATGTGAACTATATTCTTTTCTCCTTCATTCTCATTCATTCATTCATCATAAAGAGTTTAAAACTTCATCCTTGTTAAGAAGAATTTGGTGGTTTAGGGTTAGGTATGAATCTATGGATGAGATTCATCCATTTTCTTGTTTAATCCTTCCCATTTTCTGATTCACTGCATGTAATTGCATAGGGAATCCAAATTAATGTTTTGTCCTTATCTATAAAATATTGATATACAATTTTAAGTTGTCTCAAAAATGGTTTACATAGTTGTTTGTGTCATTACAAACAAATATGTGAAAACTATTTCACTCTACATATGAATTCTTTGATACTTGGCATGCACTAACCTCTATACTATGACTCGACACCTACATTACTTAGCATCCACTATTTACTCAACTCTTGAATCACTCAACATGGTCTATCTACTCAACACTTGAGTAACTTGACACATGAGTGACTTGGCACTAATTGTAACTCAATATTGTCTAATATTTACATGTTTTTCTCAACATGTATTACTAGTTTGATGTGAACTAAGTAAATGGCTTAAGAGTGTTGACACTCACTTGTCAAAACCAATCTAAGATCAACATCTTAGGCTTGAAGAAAGGGATACAAGGACTTATTATTATGATTAGCTAAAGGTAGCAGTTAGAAAAGTAGAGAAGAAACATATTAAGCTTCTTGAAAATACTACTTATGCAAAATTTGTAGAATTATCGGTAAGAGAGATACATAAGGCATAAAGATCAATTTTCTAGAGATGGATAAGACTTCGTGAAGATTTTTAGGTCTAAGAGCTGCATTCTTCTCAAACATTTGTTATGCAAACAAGAAAAGGTCCATGGCATGTAATGTTGGGAAAAACTAGAGAGAGTTTTTTTATTCTACTCATATTTCAGCCCCCTTTACTTATGCATCCACTCTTAGGTCTCCATGAATATCTAAGTAAAAATGATATGGATGTTGTAGTATATATTTGGGAATAGCTAAGAGATTCTAAGAGATATTGTTGGAGTTGGTAAAATGGAGGAGAAAGAGAAAGCATTGCATCAAATTTTAGGATGAGATCTTAGGTCCTAAACCACATACTTGTTGGAGGACCAAAGAGCCCTTAAGTTGGGGGAATGATGGGGTTATGAAATAGTGTAGTTTTATGGGTTTAATGGTTATTTGAAGGGTCTTTTCCTTTTTAAGTTAAAATAATTTTTATTATAAACTCTATATAAACCTATAATTATTGTGTTTTTCTATTATTTTGACAACATCATATGTTTCATAAATATAGTTCTATCATTAGAACATATATATGTGAAAAATGGGATCATAAGTGTATATTTTATATAGAAAACTTTCTTCCTTCATACTTTTATGGGGTAGGTTCATGTATCCATATTCCATGAGCAAGGATTAGTCTATCTATGAATTTAATTATTTTTGTGAGTTATTGAGATAAATATATGTTTCAATATATGGCATGTTACTAATCTATTGCATGAAAAAGTCAAAGAGGAATAGAAGGAGCACAATCAAAGGATGTAATGATAGATTCATGTGGTCACCCTATGCCAATGGTTAAACTCAAGATCAGGTCAATGCAAATATTAACTACTTGTGTGCAAATCTAGAGTTATGGCATGCTACATTTGATGAAGACTTATTCAATTAAGAAGGATTCGTTCTACATTGATTTATTTCATTAATGATTTTTTTGAATCCTCATTTGTTGGAGGATAGAGAAGTTGGTTTTCCTTTGATTTTATAAATAAGTTGTTGATTCAAGCCTCTGGTTAGTTCAGAAGTGATTGTAATTTATAACAATATTCAACACATATATTATGTTATTTTCAGTTTTTCCTATTGAATGTGTTTCAATATCAATAAAATGATAGTGTTACCTTTTAGAACTTTATCTTGAGTTCATAATCATTTTATCATTCAAGGGGGCCCACTCAGTGAGTAAATCTAGTTACTAGTAGTCTTTTTGTTTCCTTCTAGAATATATGGAACTATGTTTCTGCTTCAACTATTAGTAATAGAACTATTGGTTATTCCTGCAACAAAGATAAATAGTGTAGAATCATGTTTTTAATTTAATTCCTACACTTAGATTAGTTTACTTAATTTTGCACTTAAATTTAGTATTTTTCATTTCAGTTAATTCTGCACTTTAATTGTCATAGATTAGTAATGGAAACTAGGAGGGTTTAGAGCATATACTTTGTAGATACCATTTCAAGTTTGCGTTGCTAGTTGATAAATTAAATGATTTTAATTAGGTATTTGGGTGCTACTTAGGATGTCCAATCCACAAGTGCAAAGCTCTAGTTTCTAAACCAATCATTTGACCAAGCGGTAGTGAACTTGAACCTAAAACACAAGGAATAATTGAACCTATTATTGCAAAAGGATGAGCTCCTAATTTGGGGCTTCAATTTAAGCTACTAAAAATAGGTCCTCCTAGTACTAAGGCACCCTTTTTAGAAATAGGGATTACTGAGAGGGGGGGGGTGGGGGGGGGGATTAGTAATTTACAAACTTTAGTCGCCAACTAGATATTATTTCTTACTTTAAACTATACATAATAAAGTAATAAAGTAATGTTGAAGACTAATTGTAACCATGCACAAATATAACTCATAACACTATATTTTGTTAACTAGGGAAACCCTAGCCAACAAAAAAATCGGGTAGGAATGATATCCACTAGATAATATATTAATATATAAGTTCCTTGTTAGAGGATGGACCTTGTTGGGAGTCAATGAGAAAATTTAGTATAAGGAGTCCCTTTCAAGATAATTTGAATCCCTATTAGGAGTTGTGCCAATGCTATTAGGAGTTGTAGTATAGTAGATGCAAGATGAGCCCACTACCCAAACATGCACTTCCAATTACAAGCAAAGCTCACTACCCAAAAAAGTAATCAAACTTTTGGAATATAGATTCTTCCTTAGTTTGATCTCAGATCATAAAATAACTTCACAAACTTTGCATATATTACTTTCACAAAAGCTCACATACAATTGCTCAACACAAAAATTACACAACTATGCTTCTCATCAAAAGATGTCCATTGCATAAGTACCATGAATTTATGGAAATTTTTGCTAAGTCTTCTAAGACCACAATAAAGTTTTTCAACTTAGAGTAAACATCTAAGATGTCAGCCCTAATTAGACAAGCTATTATTTTGTAAACAAAATAATTCCTTTCCTTCAATTTCGCTGTAATATTTCATTAAAACATGAATATTTCTTTTCTATATAGTTTGTACTGACTTTTGAGGTTATACACATTATCATCAACATGTATACTATCTCCATCTGACTTTTCTAGTCATAATATGACATCAACAACAAGTTATAATACAAACAATACATTGTTGTATACCAAATTCCATACTTAGACAATTTTTTAAGTACCAAAAGTTAAGTATCTTTATTTCTAAGGTTCCCTATAAGAATGTACATCATGTGTTACCATAAATGACAACAAATACATATCCTCATTATCCAATTGTCAACAATCTTCCCCTTTGGTATTGATGGCAACAAAATAGGGAAAATTGGTGGGTAAAAGTACAAAGTTGTGTCACCTTTTAGGCTAACTTATCGAAATGATTGAATTTGAGTATTTCTATCTAAAAATAAATTTTGTCCAACCATATGATCTAGATAAATTCATACAAGCTAAGTTATATATGGTCTCACACTTTTCCAATTGGAAATGTCTATTAAATGCATGTTTTATACTAGTTTGTATCCAATTACTAAAGAAATACAATTATTTCAGAAAAATGGTGTTTCAATAACTCTTACTATTTTTTATAATATTTTTCAATAACATATAAAAATCATTTTACAGAGCTTAGAGTTAACAATATTTTCATATAGAGTTTATAGTATTTTAATTCGATATATGATATTGTAATTAAACAATTCTACAAGCACATATTTTAACATTGAAAAGATGTCAATTTTAAGAAAGAAAGAAATTAAATGATATAAAAAAAATTAAAATTATATGTTGTTCTAGCGGAGAGAGTTCTCTTTTAGAATGTATAAATTTTCCCCTACTTAGAAAAGATTTGTTTGGAAAAATGTGGTGGGAGATGAAAACTATCGATTTCAGGTGAGTTGAAATTTGAATCATTATAAAATAGAAAATATAGGTCTAAAGCTATTTTTTATCTTTGATTGTTCTAGCTATATATGTTATCTATAACAGAGTCTAAGATTAAAGGGAAATAATTTTATTCTCATCTAGTTTTGTGGTGGGAACTAGACCCCTAATTTTCAACATTTTTCAGCAGCTAAAATGTTATCTATAAAAATTAGGAAAACATAACAATTCTTATTCCAAATAATTATTAAAAATTATAATCCTAAACTTTATCCATTTTTATACATTTCATTAGTTTACTTCATTTTGAAATTCAAAATAATAATACCAATTTTATGTCTTTGAAGTTAAATAGTTATACTTTTGTTAGCCTTTTCCTTTACAAAAGGGCGACATAAGTTTTTGCTTTTACCTTGGCTAAGTATAAAAAACTTAACAAAAATAATACATTCACATTACATCTTTTACAATTTGTCCATCTTTGTATATGCTGCTCCTTACAATATACTTTACAACATTATTTTCTCCTTTTTACCTAATTTACAATTTTCTATTGTATCTCATGCCCTTTGACATTAATGACAAAGGTCAAAATGTCAAAAACTACCCAAAATTTGTCCATTTGTTGTCAAAAATGTTGTCCTTCTATCTTCATGCAATCATGAAATTTTAGCTTAAGATTAACCATATCTTTAGCCCATGTCTCCTTGGTAGAATCAATAGAGATGAGAATTGCACATAAGGCATATCATGCAATCTCAACTTCATTAAGGTTTGAGTAAAAAAAGTTAGAATAAGTGTCCTTGGCCTTGACACATTCCTCTAACTATTTCTCAATAATAGATACTTTCAGAGCAATAGGCTCTCTAAAATCCAATACTCTCTTCAAAATCTGTTCCTTCCAAAGTTCCAGTTTCTTGATATCATTGTGAATACTAGCCACTTGTCCTTCAAAATCATCAATCTTAGAAGATAGATGTTGTATCTGGCTAGATAGAGCTTCTAGCTCACTCATCTTTTCTTCAATCTAACTGTTAATGTCCTTAGTCATTTTTAATATTTTGAAAAGTGGTGCTAAAAAAGTTAGCATCATTTGAGATTTGTGCCTTAGATTCTACAACAATCAAAAAATTAGTGAATTCTTCATCAAATAACTTTAGCAATTCATATCCCCTTTGTTATGGATCTGCTTATGTGTGTTGTATTGTTAGAGTACTATGTAATCTATCAGTAACCTCCATCAAGGTTTTTTGTAGGCTCTTCATTGTTCTATTCTTCTGAATGAGCTTTGACAAGGATGAGATCATGTCAATTTGATTAAGGTCATCAGTTGTTAGGCTAGTAAGAAATAGTGGAGTAGATGAACTAGAAGGTTTAGTGTCATCCTCCCTTTGATTCTTCTCAGTTGCCTCTTTGACTCTTCTGTCTTCTTCCTCTTTCTTTTCTCTTTCCTTTCTCTCTTTTCCTCTCTTCTCTTCATCTTCCAATCTCTTCTTCTCATCTTCTTTTTTTTTCTTTTTAATTTCTTCTTTAGCTACTCTTTTCTTTTCCTCCTCTTCTTTTCTTTTCATTTCATCCTCAACCAATTTCTACTTGCCCTCTTTTTTTTCTCCTCTTCTTCTAGTTACCTCTTCTCCTCTTCAATTTACCTTAGTTTATCTTCAGTATCCTTAGTGTGAGGTTCATTCTATTTGGAACCTTCAAATGGATTAGTATCATTGATGTTAATGGTAACATTAGTTTGATCTATTTGCATAGTGTCAATAGTTACTAACACTTTTGAGGTTTTGGGTGTAGGAGAAGATGCTGCCTTAGATTTTGTCAACATCTAACTTATTGCTATTGGTCTTACTTCTTAACTTGTCTTTCTCACCCACCATAAACAAAAATTGTCTCACTTTATTTCTCAAGTAAGGTTCTAGATTATTCAATAATCTCTTAATTTCTTCTTCGTAATCATTCTTCTAAACATTCCTTAGCATAGAGTTTCAAAGTTTTGAATCTTCTTCTTTATCTACAGCCTTCTTCTCAATGTGTCTATCATTTTCAATATCCTTGAGCTTCATATTATTAGCTATAATGTATCTCATAGTAGAGATATCAATCTAATCTTTCTCAAAAAATTTATACAAACATAAAATTTGTTCATCTAAACAAAGTTTCCCTCATTAGCAATAGCTGAGTTTATCTCCTCTATTTCCAGCTTCTAGGTTTGTCAAGCTTTTCTAGCTACTTGCTTAGAAGTTTTTACCTTCTCTTCTTGTTTGCCTTCTTATTCTTCTTCTTTGTTAGACTCAATAATTTTCAACAATGTCTTTTATCTCTTACCTAGTCCAGTGGCTTATTGCTTGACCCTTTTAGTCTTCATGGTTATAGATTGTACTAATCTCTTAGATTTTCTCTTTGGTTCACTTGTCTAAATATCTAATAATACTACATAGGGAATGCTTTTTTCTGAAGATGTCTCTACAATAGATACTAAAAAGGATGCACATTTAGTATACCTTACTTCATGGTTTTCTTGACTACTTGTGACTCACTCTCAGCCATACTAACCTCTGATAAAGCTTTCTTCATAATGGTTTCTATTTTCTTGTGAGAATCCTTCTTTAAGGATGCCTTCTATTTTCAGCTTTGTCCTTCTTAGATTTCAAAAATAAATCAATAAATCCAACTATTGTTTCATCATTCAATTCATAACCTAAGGGATCAAGAAATGTTTCCTGAGCTTCTACTGCTTCGATATGAGTAAAATTTGTATCAACCATGACACAAATATCATCTTTAGATCTATCTACAAGTGCAAGTGCAATTATAAATCTCTCCCTCATTTCATTCTAAAATGTCTTCATTATTAGGTTTCCACTATACAATATCTTATCTACTGGATGTCTTCAACATACTTGTGTGATCTTCTCCATTGTACACCTATCACTACTCATTATCTCTATAACTAACAAATATAGAAATTTTTTAAGCACATGAAGGAATATGTGATTAATATGTGATTGAAATATAAATACATGATTCTTCATCCTCTTGATCTTTTTGTAGGTTCTCAATTAGTTGCATTCTTAGAATTTCATTAAGATTTACTTGTTCCTTCTCTACACATATTTTGTAGGCTTCATAGATGAATCTAGCTGATAATTCATCAATCTTTGAACTTGCACATACAGAGTAGGTGATGGTTCTACTCAAGAATCTTACATCATCTTGCTTAATGGTGTTGATCACCATGGCCTTTCCATTATATACTCATTTGGTATAACTCTAAACTTTCTTCTTAACTATTTTCTCACCTATGGGTACACTTTCTTGTTTACTAAGACTATTTACCTCATGAATAAGGTTGGGTGAAATATCAACTACACTATCTTGCATCCATATTTTCCCATCATGTATTCTACTTAATATGATTTGTGTCTACTCATCTATGTCTAATTCATGGTAGAAATGATATCTTAACAGGTCTAGTTCCTTCAAGTGTTCAAATCTAAGTTTCATAGTCATATCATGATTGAAAACTAATTCCATATCCTTATTCATATATTCACTCCCAATAGATTCAAATTTAATGGTAAGATAACTTCTTATATCTTCCAAATATACTACATTGTTTGGACAATGGATAATGCTAAGTTAGGGTTTCCTTCTACAGGTTTCATGGAAACAACCTTCAATTTTGGTCTCTCCACATTCTCAACATTGTCAACTATTGACATATCTATGATTTTATCAAATATGAACTTTTATTGAATAAATTTTGTAGAAAATGATAAAATACCTCTTTTTGAAAATAGGGTTTACTTTGAAATCACCTTGACAAGTCTCTTTTGAATGCTCTTTGCTTCTGATGTGGTCACAATGAAGTGAAAATCAAGTCATTACTCCATTTATTCCATCAACTTGAACTTGTCTTAATATCATACTTTGAAAAAGTGAAAAAGTTATCAATTACATTTTGTAATCAAATAACTACTCAAGGTCATCTATCAAATCTTCAAATGCTAGCTGTGGTTTATTATATCCTCCTTTCATCATGATAATGTTCCACAAAAATTTGCTTCATGAAATTCTCTACAAAAATATAGTTTTCATCTTCCGCTATAGATTTGACTTTCTCTGTAATACCTGTAACTCTTAATTCCTTCATAACTAGTTTAGATAAGCTCCAAATTACAAGCAAGCTTAGGTACGATCTAAACTTAATTTGATACACCTTTTTCCCAACTTCTCTACCTCTAATTCTATCTTTCAATGAAGTTTTCAAATTCTAGTGCTATGAACAATCTTAATTCAACTTAATTAAATCAAACTTGATACCTAGCTTTGATCTTCCTATCTCATCATCTAACTTATCTTTTGAGATGTTTAATCCTTTTACAAATGCCTCATTAAGTTCTTCTTAAAGTTCACTAACTATATTTGTTTTTTCCTCATTGTCTTTGCTAGTTCCAAAGTTCCTCTCATTGTTCCTTCTATCATTTCCAATGTTTCTTCTATCATTCTTTTTATTTTCAAAGTTTCTTCCATTGTTCCTTCTATCTTCAAAGTTTTCATCCATTCTACAATAACTTTTTGTATGTCCAAATTTGTTTCATAACTAACATACTGGTGTTCTACCTCTAGGATTCTATTGATCATTAGGCACCTGATAATTCTAAGCTATGTGTCAAAAGTTTTTACACTTATAACACGCTATCTATCTTCTAACTTCATAAGGTCTTTCTTCTCTTGATGCCCTTTCATTGGATCTTCTTCTATCTATAGGGTTAGTATTCCTAGACATTCTACTATTCCTTCTATCATTATCATATTTAGGTTTCTTGCAATCAATTTCTTTATGTCCCATACCATGATAACTATGACAATAAAAGTTCTTAACATAATTAAATAACTTATTTGTACAATCTCTTTTAATATGAATTATTTCATTACATGACAAAAACTTACCTGTAAATTCATACTTAGTTTTCTTAAGAGATTCCACTTGCTTTGGTTCATCCAATATTTCAACTTCCTTGTCTTGTCAAACTTCTTTAGGTTTATAAGAAGATTGATTAGATTCAGTCTTATAATTAGACTTATCTTTTACTGTTAGATCTGATCTAATCTCAGGCTTCTTTGCAAACATGTTAAATAGATAACCAAGAATAGTCTAATCATAAATAGGTCTCTATATTGACATTGAATAATTAAGCTTTTTCTCTGCTAGAATAAAGTTTCTCAAGTTTCTTCTTGCATTGAGTTAATCTACCTTTCACAATAGTATTGTATTTATGAAGTTCTTCATGATCTTCTTTCAATGTTTCAAATTCAGATGTCTTAATTGCCAAACTTGCTCTAAGATCTACATTTTCAATCTTTAAATCAGATTCAATTTTTCTAGGATCATTCCTCAAAGTCAACTTTAGATTTGTAATCTTTAATTCATGCTTCAAGATCTTGTATTCTGTCTTCAACTTTGAATAATCATCATCACTAGTTTTAGATTTAGTATTTTCAAGCTTGGATTTGAGATGTTCAATCCTTTCCTTCAATTTTCCAATGTATGCTTTGGAGTCTTTATATCTGTCCTTTAGCTTATCTTTTTCTTTAGTAAGGAGATCAATTTGTTTAAGCATATCCATAGGGATCTTACTTAAGCTCTTAAGCCTCTTTAAAGTAACTATGTTTTGATACCAATTGTTAGAAATAGGGATTACTAAGAGGGGTGGGGGGTGAATCAATAATCTACAAACTTTAGTCACCAACAAGATATTATTTCTTAATTTAAACCATACATAATGAAGCAATAAAGTAATGTTGAATATTAATAGTAACCATGCACAAAGATAACTCATAACAACATAATTTGTTAACTAGGGAAACCTTGACCAAGGGAAAACGCTAATGGGGATGATATCCACTAGATAATACATTGATATATAAGTTTACTATTAGAGGATGGACCTTGTTATGAGTCAATGAGAAAATTCAATATAAGGAGTCTCTATTAGGAGAATTCAACCCTATTAGGAGTTTTGCCAACCCTATTAGAAGTTGTAGTATAGTAGATGGAAGATGAACCCACTGCCCAAACATGCACTTCCAATTACAAGAAGAGCTCATTGCCCAAACAAGTAACCAAACTTTTTGGGATATAGATTCTTCCTTAGTTCAATCTTGGATCACAAAATAGCTTCACAAACATCACATATATTGATTTCACAAAATTTTGCATACAATTGCTTAACACAACAATTATAAAATTACACTTCTCATCACAAGATGTCCTTTGTATAAATACCATGGCTTTACACAACTTGTTGCTAGGTTAGCTAAGACCTCAATTTACTTTTCTATCTTAGAGAAAACATCTAGGATGTTGGCCCTAATTGGACAAGTAATTATTTTGTAAATAGAATAATTACTTTCCTTCAATTTCATTGTCCTATTTCATTAAAACATGAATATTTATTTTCCATACTATCCTGTACTAACTTTTGAGGTTATACACATCATCATCAACATGTATCTTGTCATAATATGACCCTAGCAACAAGTTATAATAAAAATAATACGCTTTTGTATACCAAATTCCATACTTAGACTATTTTATGAGTACCAAAAGCTAAGAATCTTTATTTTTGGGGTTTCTTGTAAGCATGTACATCATGTCTTTCCATAAATGAAAACAATTACATATTCTCATTAGCCAATTATCAACAACCCTTGTGTGAGATTATGAATGTTTTGAACAATGAAAATGAATACGAGGATACCCAACCTAAAACTAATGAGCCTGACAGTCCTTATGCAATTGAGTGTATCTTTGTCAATCTTGATAGCTCACCTATGGAGGATAAACATTTTACTATAACTCCATTTTCACCCAAACCTTCTCTACACCTTGGATTGAACCATTCTAGGATCGAATTCCTCTTACTTCTGAGAATGACTCCAATGATACTTGTGAATTTGATATCCATATCTTTACATGAATTTAATTTGATTCTATTAAATATTAATGACAATATCCCCCCAACTTATCCTAAATTGTTAGATTGGGATAAATGCGGACCACCAATCTTTGATTGATTCAATAATGATGATGTCATTGCACACTATATTGAACTATATGAAGGTGTTACAACTTGTTACCAGAAAGAAGAAATTTCTAGTGAATTGAACACATTGGCACATATTGAGGAATCAAACCTGTCTTATGATTGCAAAAATGAGAATAACATAAATAAATAAAAGTCTCCTAGTGAAAAATTCAAGGCACCATTAGACCATGAAGAAGTAAAAATAAAGAATGCATTTGAGGGTTAAAACCTCAATAAGGTTCCCAAGGATGGAATATTGGACTTACTCCCACTAGAAAAAAAGTCTATATGCTAATGACATAAGAAAGAAAGGATAAGATCATATATTCTACAACCTTATTGAGAAAATAAGAACAAGATGAATCTATTACAATTTATTTTCATCAACTTCCAAGGATACAAAATTACCAAGTTGATGTCATAAATATAAGTGTTCCAGCCATCAACATGCCCCAAACTAATTAATGTCATGAGTTCTTACTCAATCATCTTTTCCTACTTGTACTTGGGATCTCTTAATCAAAAGTTGTGCCAAAAGTAATTGGTCCCAATCTTCCTAGTTCTCCCTTGTATCTATCTATTGATGCTAACCTCCTTGCCCAAATCACCCTTTAGCACCCAACATCATGCTCTTATCTAGTAAGTGATGTAGAGCATATTAAAAAAAACAAACAATTAGTGGGATACATTTTGATTGCTTAAAAATCCATTAAATAAGTTCCATAATTAGAGGCATCCTATGAGGTAAAACACAACATGTTTTAGTACAAAAACAACAACCCTTCTCCATTTGCATATCCTAATTTCTATATCTGATTTTCTTATTCATAACTTCTATTCTAAATGTATTCTTAAAAAACCCTTTGGTGGAATTGTTCCAAATTAAAACTACTAAAACATATCCAATTTTGAATACAGTATAATAGATCAATTAAAAATTATGATCTCTACCCCAAGACCCATTTTCTATTTCAGAAACTAGAAGTAAAACATGAAACCCTACCTAGGGCATCAAATATCTTTCACAAAAAAAAAAAAAAAACCTCCAAAAAAAAAATCCAAATTATCCATTTGTGAGTATGGTTTCCAAATATGCAATCCATTAATTTTTCCAATACATAAATCATTGCATAAAAAAAAAATGTTTGCCCAGAACACCATTGAAGGCATTTAAAAACCATCTTTCACTCAAATCTTTATAAATGTCTCCAACAAAAATAAAATGGAAGTAATTCACATATCTTTCCAATGAATACATTTAAACTTCCTGAACCATCCATATGTTTCCACACCAAATGCTGCAACATGACTATTTGCAAGAGTTCTCAAATCTGATAACAACAACTTTGACCAAAATGATCATAACTTCCTCAAAATTGAATGAAATTACTCCAAACCAAGGAGAGCAGAAATATAATTCATACAAATATCCATATATATATATATATATATATATATAATATAGGGTTTCCATGCCATAAATGATGGGACAATGCTTGGAACCAACATGAATCCAAAAAAACCAATCAAAATAGTAATAGTTGAAAACACCAAAAATTCTTCAAAATGATTCTTTCTTCTCCTTATTCTCATTAATACATTTGGAATGATAATTAAATTTCTTTATGGGATTTTTTATAGTTAAGAACTTCCCAACCAAATTTTGAATCAACTTGTTGCATTCTTTAACCCTTGTTTGCACTTATTACAAAGTTCTAAAGTTGGAACATTTAAGAAAATTTTACATTTTAGAAATTTTGATCTCACAACTTTGTTTCAACCTGACAAAAATTTCATAATAGGATATTAATCTCCATTTACAATAATTTTATGCTACCTTGGGTTTACAAACAAATTTTGACCTCTTGACCAATTCATCACCTTACTAGGACAACTGGGGAAAATTGACAACATTTACAATTTATGACAAAATGGCTTCATAGCCTTTACATCTTGATCCAAATACAAAAAAAATGACTTAAATGGATTCAAATATCCCAAATTAGTAATCTTAATCTTATGTTCTTTTTTTACATTCTCCTACACTAGTAAGCCCTTGAATACATCATTAGTGATATCTTGTACAAAGGATCCTTTGACCCAAATGTCCTTATATGCCTTGATTTGTGAGAGGTAGATATTTTCTTGTTGGAAAATTATAATTGGAACAATTTTTGTTTTTTCATTGATGTCAAATATAATGATAAGACATATTGCTACCTAATCTAAACGTCATGTCTGTTTTATTGATGAAGATGATTTAACAAATTTCTCATAACAATAGCACCTAGAAGTAAGGTTGAGTTATGAAAAGAAAGATCAATGGACATTTGATTAGTTAGACTTTAATAAGATAGAGTCATTTTTTATATCAAGAAAGTTAACCTAACCCAAGCAATAGAGTAAAACATTAAGGAATACCAAGTGATGCTAGTGTTAATTAAAGCAAAGTAAATGCCAAGAAAATCTAGTATTGATCAACCATCAATATTGACCAAGTAAGATAATCAATATTAAGCTAAAAGTATTATAGTTCCCAAGTGCTTAAGTGATGACTGAGTATTGAAACTTAGTGATGACTGAGTATCAAAAATTAGAGATTTTCAAGTAACACTCTTGAGTATGAATTTGACGAAATTCTAATTTTTAGTTGACTTAGTTGATTTCTTGGGTTATGTAAATTATTTTGAAGATAAGATTGATGAGTTGGATCATTAAATTCAAGGAGAGGATTAGGTAAATACTTAATAGATAGATTCTAGATAATTTTCTAGAGGATGATCAAGAAGGTTGATAGATTCAATGAATCATGTTGAACCTAATTGTAAACCCTAAGATCTACAGTGATCATGGAAAATAGAAAAGAAATAATTACCTATTTAAAGAAAGAGGTATAGAGCTGAACCAAAAAGAGAGTGTATGAGGTGCATATAGAAGAAGATTAATCAGATATGCACAACTGTGTGAGAGTAAATATGAAGCTAAAGGACATTGCTTGTGCAAATGCTACTGATATAGATAAGTGAATCTAAGCATACGGCTTAAGTTTGTTGGAAGGAAAAGAAATAAAGAATAGAGATGAAAATGGAGACCTTATTAGTGAATCATCACATGAAATAAAAAATGATATGAACTTGCAGAGTGAGTTGTAATCATATAGATCAAAACCCTTCTATTTTATTTCTAATCATTGTAAATAGGCTATATTGAAATCCTTTTTATAGAGGGTGACCTAATAGTCATTTGAAGAAATTAATAGTTTACAACAATCCTTTAATAAGGTGACATTCTAAATAGATGATCAAAGTCCTCTGATAAGGCTACTCCTAATAGGATGATTAAATCCTCAAACTAGGTCACATCTAACCATGTGTATTGTAAACCTTTAATAGGGTTGGCTCCTTCTAGAGCTCACTTCAAAAGAGTGAAAAAGTAGTGACATATTGTAGAAAACACAGTTAAGAATAGTAACATATTACTAGTGGTTTTTATGAAATTGGGTTTACACATAAAATCCTATTGTCAAACTTGTGTTAAATGATTTATATGTTTTAAAGTTTATATTTAGAGAAGTATGTTATGTTTGAGACAATAATTTTATTAGTATAGTAGAGACCAAGCAATAGCAAGATGAGCAGAACAATGAGTGTTTTATGTTTAATTGTTCAAATGGTGCTTATGGATCTAGACTGAATAATTCTCTCCCACCCCACACCCCAATTGTTTTGAACACTTCTAAAAATTGGTATCATAGCTCAGTGATTATAGAGAAAAGTTTGAAGGTACTTAAAGCTAGAGATCATGACTCACAAAAGAGATGTATCAAAGCTAGAACGAGGAGAACATTCCTACATAGAAAACCTTGATGGGGTTGCATATATCTAGGATCAGTGATGCTGCAATCAACTTTGTGGACAATGAGTATGTGGAGGTATATTTGATGACATAAGAATGATGGAAGGTGAGAATATGGTGTAATACTGCACAAGAGTCAAAGAAGTTATTACTTTTATTTATGATACAAATGGAGAAATCAAAGATGACATTGTGATAAGCAAGGTATTAAGGACACTACTCCCTATATATGTCATTGGAGTGTTTTTAATTCAAGAACTAAGATACAGTCCTAGTAACAGTTTGACCTTGGAAGGTGTAATTGGTAGACTTACTACTTTTGAGATGTCTAACTTTGATAACTACAAACCTTATACTATTGAATATGCCTTTAAGTCATAATTAGTTCTTAGAAAAAGGAAAGGAAAACATGTGAAGAGTGACAATGATAGTTCTGATGATTAGACTAATGCACTTGAAGCCCTTATTGCAAAACAATTTAGAAGAGGAAAAGGTAAATACAAAGGTAAACTACCCATTATCTATTGTTCATGCAACATGGTTAGCCATATTGTTGCTAGGTATCTTAATAGAGAGGATAATATTGAAAGGAATGAAAGGAAGTACAGAGGAATAAGAGATTTTAGAGACTACATGAAAAACAAGGATGACATCAGTATGAAATCTTGTTATATTTTTGAAGAAGAAATTGACAATGGATCTTAAAGAAATGATGATGAAGTTTTCAAGTTTCTATGAAAGAAGATTTTGATGAAGATGATAGAACTGCATTAATCTTTTATGTAAACAAAAGTAGCATATGGATAATTGATACTAGATGTTCAAATCATATGACTAGTGAAAAAGATAAATTTGAGGATATTGGTACATACAAAGGTAGATGTGTTAAATTTGGTAATGATATTCTATGTGTTGTAAAAGGTAAAGGTACTATTCAACTAACTAACATGATAAAATGTGATAGTGTTTACTATGTTGAAGGACTTAACTATGAACTGTTGAGTGTTTCATAGCTGAAAAAATCAAGTTATAGAGTTGAATTCCATAATAGAAAGGCCAAGATACATTATGTTGATGGTAAGGTGATTGGAAGTGGTGATTAGATAGGAGGTAACTTGTTCTATCTAGATTTATCTAAAGAGACATGTTTGTTTGCACAACAAGAAGATGTTTGGTTATGAAACAAGAGGTTATGTCATGTAAACTTTGATAATCTGGTGAATATTAGTAAAATGAAGAAATTAAGAGGGTTTCCTAAACTAAAGAATCTTGAAAATTCCTAAACAAATAGGTTCTATCCCTAGAAGACAAATATTGGATTCTATCATGATGGTTCATGAAGTGATTCACTCCATGGAAGCAAGTAAAAGAGAAGTTATGCTTCTTAAGCTAAATCTTTCTAAAGCCTATGATAGGGTGGACTGGACTTTCCTTGGTTTAGTGCTTCAAGCTTTTGGCTTTGATTAGAAAGTTTGCAAGCTTATATCTCAACTTATTTCTACTTCTCTTGCAATCTTGGTAAATGGTGCTCCCTCATATTTTTTTCAAACCTTCAAGATGGTTAAGAAAAGGAGATCCTATCTCTCCTATTTTGTTCATTATCATGGTTGAATGTATTGGAAGGTTGATTGAGAGGAAAAAAATAAGAAGGGAGACTTAAAGGGATCAAACTGTCTTTGAGGAGTACTTCTTTTTCTCATCAACAGTTTGTGGATGATATTATTATGGAAGGGGAGGCTTTAGTTAAGAAAGAAAAAGTGATGAAGGATATCCTAGATATGTATATCAGAGGATTAGGATAGCTTATTAATTGGGAGAAAGGCTCTATTTTCTTCATTAATACCCCAGAGGACAGATAAAGGAAAATAGCGAGGATTCTAGGGTGTGGAGTGGGAAAGCTCCCTTCTAATTATCTTGGTCTTCCTATGGGTACTAAGCCTCTTGATTCTTTCTGGAATGGGATTCTTGATAGGTTTAGAAAGAAGCTAGTGGGGTGGAAAGGGACTTCTCTTAGTCAAGTAGGAAAATGTCTTTTGGTCAAATTCACTCTTCATAATCTCCTGATGTATGCCTTAAGTCTATTGAGCACACTAGTTAAGTTTTCTGACAAAATTGAAAAGATTCAGAAGAGATATCCCCTTGTGGCTTGGGATAATGTTTGTCTTCCAGAACACTATGGGGGCCTAGAAATCTGGAAATTAAAGCTTCTTAATAAGGGTCTTTTAGTTAAATAGATTTGGTGCATCTTTAATAGGACAGGGGAATGGTGAGATATTTATATTAATAAATATGTCAAAAAATGTACTATTCAGTTCTTGCTTAATAATAAAGAAATCCCAAATGGGTCTGTCATTTGGAATGGAATCCTTAAGGCAAGGGACTTGGCCAAAGCTAAGATTAACTAGAAAGTGGGTAATGGTGAGGAAATTCTATTCTAGGATGATAATTAGTTGATTGAAGGCCCCTTTATAAATAATCTTATTATTGGAAACTAGTCAAATATTTGTATAGGCAATTGGTTTTGAAAGTTAGTGATTATAGAATTGACTAGGGTTGGAGAGACCTATCTCTTATTGCAAATGACCTCAAGTTGGTTATGATAATGTTGAACTCTATGATTATTAATAACAAGAGGGATGGGTTAATATGGGGAGACAACCCAAATGGCTATTACTTTGTGGCATTGGGATATAACTCTCCTTGGAGCTTGAATGAGAAGCCCCCTTGGGCTAAAGCCTGGGTACCTGGTCTAACCCCAAAGATTAATATTTTTTTTTGGCTGGCTTTAAAAGACAAAATTCTTACCTAGGATAATTTAATCAAAAGAGGACATTATATGCCTAATAGATGCACATTGTGTAAAAATCAAATGGAATTAGCTAATCACATGTTTATCCATTATCTTTACTCAAGGGAGGTTTGGGATAGCTTAACCACGAATCTTGGGTTAAGTTGGTACAAGCCACATAATGTACTAGATTTCTTTTATTAGTAGAATAGTATGTTTAAAGGTACAAATTTGTAGGATTTAAGTACCTAGTATTTTCCTCATTTCTATTGGGGAGTCTGGAAGGAAAGAAATAATGGAATCATAAGTGATAGAGAGGATCCTACTTTTGTTCTGGTAGAAAAGATTTATAGAAGCATTAAGGAAACTTACCAAGTTAGAAAGGGGGGAGATATTGAAAATGGTAGTAATACAGAGGAGAAAGATAAGGATAGGAGGTGAAATGGTTGCTCCCTCTTAAGGGATGGCATAAAGAAAATTTTGATGGTGTGGAAAAAAGAAACCCCGAACCTTCAAGTTGTGGAGGTATCATCAGAAATAGTTATGGTGGAGGGGTGGTAGTGTTTTCCCATCCTTTGGGTTATTAGAAAAACCATTATGTAGAAGCTAGTATTGCATGCCACATGGTGAAATCAGCTTTGGACATGGGAGTTAAAAAATTATGGCTGGAGGGGGATTCAAATAACATCATAAGGTGTATTAAAGGAGTCACCCAAACATCATGGTCCATAGCTAATATTATTGAAGAGGCCCGATCCTTTCTTGGTAAATTTAAAAGTGTCCACATCACCCATGAATTTAGGGAGGCAAATTCTATGGCAGACTAGTTTGCTAATGAAGCAGTTAGGCAAGATAGGGAGATGATTTGGAATTCCAATAGAGATATCCTAGAAGAAGCAATAAGCCTTATTAAGTTGGACAAAATCTAGGGAGGCATGATGGATATCTAATTATTATAATGGTATTTAATGAGAGTTAGGGTTTGAGTAATTATAATAATCATATTTATGGAAAACATAGTTAGATGAGGTTATAAGTGTCAAATCGACACATTTCTTTGGTCGATTATTTTCTCTTTCATTACCAATTTTAGAGAAAAGAAAGTCATTTTGGTGATTATCAAAGAGGTAGCCTTTAGGGTTTTTAGAGGTTGGAGAAGGGATATCAGAGGTTAGAATTTATGAGAATAGTTAGCATGGAAGATTTAGAAATGGTAGGGGAAAGAAGTAGGAAGGAACCTATTGGTGAAGTAGAAAAATGGAAGCAAAGGACTAAAGTTTGGGATAAGCTAGAGAAGGGTGATATAGCCAACTATATTACTAAACTTCATGGCTTCAACCTTGCAATCACTAATAGTATGATTGATTCATGGAGGGATGGGAGGGTTAAAGTGGATGGGGTTTTGTTTCAAGTCGCCGAGGAAGTTGTTGCTCTTGTAACTACAATTCCAATAGAGGGGCCAAAATTTTGTAAAGATAAGAAGGTGTCAACAAATGCTATGAAGTAATTTGTAAAGAATACAGAGGAAAGAAATGAATTGGTAAAGTGTGAAAATTACTACAAAATGGATTCTATCAAGAAGTTATGGAGGTATGTTTTACGGGCCATTATAAAGTATATTTCTTTGGACACTAGATTTGATAGAGTAAGAACACACCATTTTTTTTTACTCAATCACTTTCACTATGGTGTCAAGATTTTGTTCCCTTTTTTTTTAAATACTTTAATGTGTAAGAGTATTTCTAGGCTAAGATGAAACCCTCTATGAATCTAGCGCTACATGAGGGGTTACTACTTCTAATTTATGAGCATTTTAAGGCTTAGACCATAAGCAAAACCCCCCAGCAAGATGTAGTCACTTCTATGAACACAAGAAGCTCTAGCTTCTCATCTGATTTAGAGGATGTCCAAAGTATTAGTTCAGAGGGTGAAGAGAATATAATGCATAGAAAGAAGGCCAAGGATTTAGAAAAGAAATTGCCTTCATCAATCAAAACCCTGAGCATGAAGAGCCCTAGAGGACATAGGTCCAAATCATAGGGCTAGGGAGATGAAGAGTACAACAAGGAAGGGGAAGATATGAAAACTAATGAAGAGGTTGAAGAGGAGGTAGAAACTACGATAGTGGAGATAGTGGCTAAAAGATAGAGGAGGTGTAAAGAGAAGGAAGTATAGGGGACTCTACATTTTGGGCTGAAGCTATCTGCTATTCCTCTTTCCCCTATTCATCCTAAGGAACAAGGTAAGGAGAAAAAAATATGGTGAGGGAGGAGAGGTGGTAATTAAGGATAGGTTCATGGTCTAGAGAAACTTTAATGTTAGAACTTCCAAAATGGGTATAGTAAGAGAGACTATGAACCCTCAAATTTTAGAAGAAAAATAGGGTCAACTCCAGTTGGAGGATCTCATTGATCCAACAATGGTGGCAATAATAGATAATGCAAGGGAGACTGGCATTAATTTTCTTAATAATGTTAGAAATAGCATGATTAAAAAATTTAAGTCAATCAAATGGCTTTACCATGAGTTGGAGGAGTTCAAAGAAAAAATAGGCCAACTAGGAAACAAAAGGAAGATGCCAAATTGGGGTAATTTGAATGAACTGGGGGATCAACTTAGTTTGGCTGAGAAGAGAATCTAGAATTTGGAGAACTACAATCATAATTTGGCTAACCAAATGATATCCATTCTAAGTTCTATCAATGATAATATCTCATCCCATACTGGTATGCTGAAAGCCAGAGGTCTTCTAGATGAGAACAAGGAAAGTGACAGTGAAAGAGCTAGGATGGAAGAGGATGTGATGACTAACATTACCTTCAATAACATGGAGCGAGATGGTTAGAAGAAGTAGGAACAGATGGATGAGGAGATTAACAAAGCCTATGAAGTAGGGAAAATGATGTAGGAGCTTGAGAGAAAAATAAAGGAATAACTTTGGTTTTTCTTTTCCTGTCTTTTGGACTGTTAGTTTGCTATAGTTTTTTGGCTAGTTGATTTGTGAGTCTGTTGTATTGGCCTTTTGGTTGGCCTTTGTTTCCTAATTGGGCTTTAACTACTTATTATTAGCCTTTGGCTTTTTGTCTATCTTTTGAATTGGCCCTTTGGTTGGTCTTTTGTTTCTAGCTAGGCTTTATCTCTTAATTATCAACCTTATGATATGTTTGACTCTCAAGTTTCAGGATCCTTATAAAGCCTATTTTTCTTATTAAAAAAAAGAAGCCTGACAATGCTATGTATAAGCAATGTCAATTGGTAAAAATGAAAAAGTCTAGTTTTAAGAGGAAAACATGCACTTCTAGTGATATTTTGTAGTTGGTTCATACTAACCTATGTGGACCTATTGATGTTCAATGCTATTGTAGAGATAAGTATTTCATTCTATTTGTTGATGACTACTCTAGGATGATTATTATGATGTTCCTTAAAGATAAATTTGATGTCTTTTAGTTATTCAAGTGATATTTAGCCAGAGTTGAAAAAGAAAAAGGGAAGAATTTGAAGTGCTTGAGATCTGACATAGGTGGCAAATTTATTTCAAATGAGTTTTTTGAGTGTTAAATATGAACCTCTAATTCCAAACACACTTCAACATGATCATTTTTTGTCAGTAACAACCCAAAATGAATATGAGATTACTCATTTGATATGTCTACACAAGGTGATATGTTTCCTTCTAACTAGATGGGGTTTTACTATAGGCTCTAAGAATTGAGAGTTCAGTAACTAGACCAAACTAGTACAAAAGTTTTGAATGAATGAAAATGAAATCTAATCTATGTTTTTGAATTTTTTGTATGCAAAGATATAGATTCAAATTAATCTAAGAAAAATGAGAAACAAAATTAAGCTAGCTGAATGCATTGTAATCTAGACAATGAGAATGTAAAAGAAATACAAATTTGAATGCAAGACACTTAAATAATCAATTCATCAATGATTTGATACTCTTTACTTGCATCCTACCAAATGAGAGGTCAGCGGTCTCTTTTTATAGAATCTTGGATCTGATCAATGGTCAAGTTTAAACTGAGTATATGGCTCAGATTGACTGTGAGATTGAATCTTCCATTTTAAATGTAGTTGAATGAGATGAAATAGGAGATAACATTGATCCATTTAGATAAGTACTCATAATTATTTTTCTAATTAATTAAATAATTAGTTTTCAACAATTACAATGAGAATATTTGATTAAATCAATATATTTAATTCATTTTTCATATGAGATGAAGTAGGAAAGAATATTGATCCATTCAAACATAACCTCATAGTTTAATATTATAATTAATTAAATAATTAGTTTCAACACTTATGATATGTATATATAGTTAAATCAATGTATTTTAATTCCTTTTTAATGTGTATTTAGCTAAAGAGGGTGGATTTAATCTAATTTAAGTACTTAGGACTAATAATTAAATTAATTCAATTCAGAGGTTAATTTAGCTAATTTCAATCAGTATTTAGGAATTAAATAAAGTATGTGATTAATACAGATTAGATGTTTTCTACATTTGAAATTTAGGTTGAGTAAATATGATGAGAATTGGAAATGCCTATTACAATATGACTTAATTGATTAACAAATAGATGTAAGATTTATGCACTGAAAATGGTTCAGAATTCAATTGTGCCAATTTAGGCGTATTACATTTGGCCCTCTTTGAATAAATGTTCGAGCAACATGTTGATTCAAAGAAATTAGAAATCTAAAGTATAGAATAAGAACTAAGATTGATTCCTAAATTGATTACACAAAAACCAATTGATGGGAATTTAGGGTTATCTCTAGAATGAAGCTTAACCCTCTAAAGTCCACATAGAACATGTAGACACCAATCTTATAGAATATGATTGTCAAAATTGGTAGGATTATTTTTAGAATGAGACTCAATCCTCAAGAGTTAGGGTTAGAATGCCCTAATAACTATCCATTAAAAAATGACAAGATTAATCACAATTCATAAGACTATCCCTAGGACAAGGCTTAATCCTCAAGAGTCAAGGTTAGAATGTTGCAATACCTGTCCATTAAATAGTGATTGAAAGAAAGATTAGAATTATCTCAAGAATGAGGCTTAACCCTTTAGAGGCTACATAGAAAACTTGAATACTAATCCATAAAAGATAACAAGATCTAATCATGAATCATGGAATTATCCCCAGAATGAGGCTTAACCCCCAGGAGTTTATATAGAACACCTAGAGGCCTGCCCATCAAGATATGACTAGAATTGTTATGACTTTGATTAGTTGATCAAAAAGTAAGACTAGATAGCATATGATGCTAGATAGGGAGAACAAAGATGCCCTTAGTGATGAGATGCCCCTAGCAATTAGGACATTATGTTTAGATTAAGTTGAAGCTAGTTTTGAAAGATTCAATGATGTAATCATCCTACACCCTCAGGAGTGAATCAAAAGATGACATAGTACAATAGTGATGGAAAGTAGTAGATTGAAAGATACTAAAGTGATCAAGATTTAGAAGAATGTAGAATAGACCAAAAGAGCATGAAGAAAATTTGGAGTTGATTCAAAGTGATTTCAAGGTCTAGTTGACCAAGTTTGACTAGAGTTGACTTTTTCTTAAAAAATTGAAAATTTTAGGGAATATTGAATTGATGATGTTGCAAGATTCATAAAGTATTAGAAAGATAGTTTGCATAAGTGTTCAATCGCATCAATCCCTAAATTTTAAAATGTTATTTTGAGCTATTTAAAGGTGTTAGACTTTGATTTTGATTTTGAAATGAGTTCAAAGTAGTCTAATTAGCTAGGGGTGATTTTAACATCCATAGGAGCACTTTGAAAAATTAGGTCAAAACCTATATAAGGACCTACAGGGTCATTTTAAAATCATTTGTGCATTTATCCTTTGTGGAGAAAGAGCTCTAAGGTGAACATTTTTGTCCCCATGAACTCTCACCATTTCATGCAATCCAGGCAGCACTACTAATTGATAGATTATGAACCTCTAGTGAGTAGTTGATAAACCCCATAATCATTTGAAATTTCATGTATTTTAGTTAAATTTTTGATAGTTTAGGACTATTTTAATTTTTTTATCATCAGGGTCCTTGCACAAGGATTCAATTTCTCACATGAGTCTCTAAGAAGTGCCACTAGGGTACTTTCTCATGTGGAATGTAAGGTTTCCTTGCATGGGAAACTCCGATCTCTTGCACACGAGATCCTTAGTTTTGAGGTATATTTGTGTTGTGTTAAAGTTTCCTTGCATGAGGGTGTTTTCTTGTGTGGTAAGCAAAGTTTCCTTGTACAAGGATATACTTGACGAATGTGAGATGTGGAACATTTATGAAGTCAATTTATGTAGAATAAAGTGTTTTTTGTCTTGTTTCATGTCATTGTTGATAGTTAAAGTATGTTTTTAGGATGTTTCAAGTTAAGTAGTATATGATTAACATGTTTATGTTTAGATTGAATACTAACCATGTTATGTTGTTTTCTTGTTCATAGGTTGACTTTCCAAATGTAGGTTTCTAGTCTCATTATCTTAGCATTGGGGCATCGACTGGGAAGTTACATATGGCAAAGATTACCCATATTGAAACATTGGGTCTCTCTCATCTTTTTGATATCCCTAATCTATGGGTGAATTATGGATTGTTGATAGCATTGGTACAACATTTCCACTCAAAGAAAAACTTGTTTCATTTGCCCCTCAAAGAGATGACTATCACTCTAGAGGAAATCTAAAGGATACTCTAAATTCCATTCCATGGGCCTTGGATAGAATATTATACACAACCACAACCTAGTGCATTATCACTGAGAGCCATCTTCAAGGATGAGATCATCATGGGGTAGGGATATTCCTTGGGAGGAGTTGGTGTAGGTATATGGGCCTACACACAGACTAGTAGCTATGCTCAATTCCTTCCTTGGATGTTATTTTATTCTCAACAAAGGTCAACATGGATTAGAGTGTGGATGGGGACATATGCTGCAAAGGATGTTGGAGAATCCAACACATTTTGGGTGGGATCAGTGCATGTTGGCCCATATATTCCATGAGATGTGCAAGATCATCTATAGAAATATGAAGAGCATAGTAGTGGGAGTATATGTTCTCTAGATATGGGAATGGGAGTACCCATCCATTATGAGACCTATATGTGAGGATGAGCATGAGACTTATATCTATCAATACAGAGGATAGATGACCCAGATTGCTCTAAGTAAGACCGAGCAGTGGCAGACAGAGCTTGATGATTTAGTCATAGAAGTATGGCAACCTTAGTGAGAGAGAAAGGTGTGGGACAACACCTGTCATAGCTTGGTTATATGTTTTCCTCTTGGTCATTTATTAGTCATTTGATCCATGCGATTGAGATATTTCCTTTGACATAAGTGTTGAGGTAGTACGATTGGCTACAAGATATATCAAAGAAGTAATGCACCTATGCCTACTTCACTAAGGAGATGAAGAAGGGGTGGTCAGTGAGGTTGGACCCTCAAAGGTTTATGTGTTGGAAATATAGATGAAGTAACTGAGAAGGGAGGGGTGAATTAGTTACCACAAAAACATTTTCAAAAATCCCTTAGATGTCTATAATACTTACTTACTATTGATACTCAATAAATAGTGCAAGAATACTATAACTTGGTAGGTTAACTAATTACTGATCATCTATCTTTCATTGTTATTAATGTGCTTGCAAAGGTTAAATAAATGAACACAAGAGACACCAGATTTAACGTGGAAACCCAATATGGGAAAAACCACCAAGTAACTAGTCACCGATTTTCACTCTTCTGAAGTGAGCCCTGTTAGGAGCCAACCCTGTTAAAGGTTACAATACACACTGTTAGGTGTGACCTTGTTAGAGGATTTAATCACCTTGTTAGGAGTGGCCTGGTTAGAGGTCTTTAGAACAATTCAACTGAATTGTCACTTTATTGGAAGATTTAGAAAATGGCTATTAAACCAACTCTGTTAAGAGATTCTAGATTCACTGTTACAATGATTAGAAAGCAACAATGAGGTGACTTGAATGATATGCAACTTATCTTTTTCTGATTACAAATCTCTATTCGACTTCACTGGATCCTTACTAATTGAATACAACTTTGCATCTCCTCCAGGATATCTAATCCTTCATCAGAATTTTCTCAATATTCACTTATTCCATCCTCATCCATATACTTACACACACACACTTTAATTCGCAACTTGAACATCTAAATATATACCTTTCAGATTACCAAGTCGGCTCAAATATAAGTTACAACAACTAAAAAAATCATTACATCAGTCGACTATATTAAACAATTGAACTTAATATCAAAACAAAAATCCTTTGCTGGCTGACCCAGCTCAGTGACCACTACTCCAAAATGGTTTTCTAGTGTTAAACAAGTGAGGCTCGGTAAACACTGCAAACCCTACAAAAATCCTTTGGAGACCGAGTGAACTCGGTTAGCACTGACCTTCCTTTGTTGACCTTGTGAGCTTGGTAGATGTTAACTTTTCTTTGTTTACCTTGGGAGTTCAGTTAACACTAACTTTTTGTTACAAAATCCTTTGATGCCTGAGTGAGTTCGGTAAACATTAACTTTTCTTTGTTAACCTTGGGAGCTTGGTTAATACTAACTTTCTATTACAAAATCCTTTGATGTTTGAGTGAGCTTGGTAAATATTAACTTTTCTTTGTTAACCTTGGGAGCTCGATTAATACTAACTTTCTATTACAAACTCCTTTGATGCCCGAGTGGGCTCGGTAAGAACTGACTTTGCTGAGAAATGTTCAAGAATGTTCAGTAAACACTGTAAATTTCTTTGTTGATCATCTGAGCTCAATAGACTCTATCTGATGGCTGATATGACATTTTTGTAACATCAAAGATAATACACAATTAACAATTGTATCCAAAAATCTCCCTCTTTGGCATTGATGGCAACACAACATGTCATAGCAAAATGAAATTTGAAAATAAGTTTAAGAAGTCTTTTTCTATTAGAACAACCTTTTATATTAGATAGCAAACTCTCCCTCTTTCAGTAATATCCCTTTGTTAAGGAATTCCATAGGAAACTTTTCTTCTTAAACAAATTTCAGAAAGATATGATAGTAAAACTCTCCCTCTTTGACAACACATGCCAAAGACAACACAACTTAAATGAATTTTAATGTACCTTTAGTATTGATTCATATGCAATATTTCCTAATTATGTTGCATCAACTAATATATCTTCAACTTGGTATGCATTGATGCATCACTAAAACTTCATTTTAGTGAACTTTAGATAGGGGAGTGACCCCTAACTTACCTCTTAGATACAAGAATGCATCCTTAGGTAATGGCTTTGTGAATATGTCAGCAATTTGTTCCTTTGTATGAACATATTCCAATCTGATCTCCTTATCTTGCACCAATTCTCTGAAAAAATGATATTTTATTGCAATGTACTTGGTTTTGGAATGCATCACTAAATTCTTAGATATGTTTATTGCACTTGTATTATCACAAAACATAACAACTAGTTCTTTGATTTCCACCTTCATGCCTTCCAATAACTATTCAAACCAAACAATATTAGAATAGTTTACTGCTATAGCAACATACTCTGCCTTTGCTGTAGATTTGGATGTACAATTCTTCTTTTTTCTTGTCCAAGAAACCAACATTTTTCCAAGAAAGAATGCTCCTCCACTTGTACTTTTTCTATCATCAAGGTTTCCTACTCAATAAGCATCAGTAAACACTTTCAAATCTAGATTACCTCCAAATTTGTACCATAAACCATAATCTTCAATTCCTTTCAAATATCTCATTATTCTTTTGATTGCCATCATGTGATTTTCTCTTAGTTTTGCTAAAAATCTTGCTATAATACCAACTCCAAGGAAAATATCTGGCCTAGTATGAATTACATATTGCAACTTTCCAATCATAGATCTATACAATGTTTGATCTACTTCTTTTGATTCATCTTCCTTGGTAAGTTTTAATCCAGTACACATAGGAGTCCCAACTAGTTTACAATCTTCCATACCAAACTTTTTCAATATCTCCTTGATGTATTTTGATTGAGTGATGTAGATACCATTTTTATTTTGCTGAATTTGAAGACCAAAAAAGAATTTGATCCCTCCAAACATAGACATTTCAAATTCCTTGTTCATTTGTTCTAAAAATTCTTTGCAAAGATCATCATTCCTTGTGAAAACAGTATCATCTACAAATATTTCTGCCAAGACAATCTTATTATCTGGTCCTTCCTTTATATACAAGCTACTATTATCATTAGTTCTTTGAAAACAAATTTGAATAAGATAGCTATGCAATCTTTCATACCATGCTCTAGGGGCTTGTTTTAGACCAAACAATGTCTTGTGTAATTTGCAAACCATGTTCTTCTTATTTAGATCAACAAAGCTTTCAAGTTGTTCAATATAAACCTCTTCATCTAGTATACCATTGAGAAATGTTTACTTGATACCTTACCATACCATCTTGATACTAGTCTAGCTTTTTTTCTTGATACCTTACCATCTTCATCCAACTTGTTTCTAAATACCCACTTAGTTCCAATCACATTTTTATCTTTAGGCTTGGGTACAAGAGTCCATGTCTTCTTTTTCTCTATCTGCTCTATTTCTTCATTCATAGCCTCAATCCAACTATCATTTCCCAATGCATCTTTGATATTTCTAGGTTCAAAATCAGCAAGTAAACAAGTACCTTTCAACTTACTTCTTGTCATGGTTACTTCAGATTTGTCTCCAATGATCTGATCTGCTAAATGATGTCTCCTGACATATTTTGCTAATACAGGTTCCTTGCCTTCTAAATGAATTTCATTGTTATCCTCTTGCACTTCAACTTCAGGTTCTAGCTATTTTGGCTCAATGGATATTGGTCGAGGTTCTTCAAACTTGGTAGACACTTCCTCGGTAGCATCAGAATGTAGCGTGGGTTGTTGTAGCTCGATTTGAACTTCCTGTAACTCGATTATTGATGACTTGAGAGTAGAAGATTCTTGATTTACTGGTACTATATCAAGTTTAGTGAAAAAAAACCTTCTATAATCTTTTGGTTCCCTTTTGCTTCCTTCTTCAATCCTTTCTGCAAACTCATCAACTTTCACATGTGCACTTTCTATGACTTTGTAAGTAGACATGTTCAAACATCTATATGCTTTACTTTTGCAAGAGTATCCCAAAAATATTCCTTCATCACTTTTTACATCAAATTTTCCTTTTCTAGATTCTTTCAAAAGGTAACATTTACTTCCAAATACTTTTAGATAACTTACATTAGGTTTATAGCCATACCATAGCTCATAGGGAGTTTTGAATGAGTCCTTTTTAAGCTATACTCGATTTAAGGTATGAACTGCAGTGCTGATAGCTTCCTTCCAGTATTTGATAGCAATGTTCTTTTCAATCATTAAAGTTCTTGCACAATCCATGATAGATCTATTCCTCCTTTGAGCTATTCCATTTTGTTCAGGAGTTCCAGGGGTTAATACCTATCTTTTGATTCCTCTTTCAATGCAAAAGTTATTGAACTCAGGTGAAATGAATTCTCCTCCTATGTCTGACCTCAAGCATTTCAATCTTTTTCCTGTTTCCTTTTCTA
The DNA here is from genome assembly GCA_028749045.1 of Cupressus sempervirens. Taxonomy (NCBI): domain Eukaryota; kingdom Viridiplantae; phylum Streptophyta; class Pinopsida; order Cupressales; family Cupressaceae; genus Cupressus; species Cupressus sempervirens. The sequence continues at coordinate 432,231,558 of CM053787.1, read as the reverse complement.
CTCTTGCCAAATACCATTTGAATTTCTCAAATGCTTCTGATTTTTTCCTTAGATACATGACAATCATCATTCTTGAGTAATCATCAACAAAAATAAATGAAGAACTTTTCTCTAGTATAGCTTTCAATTCCAATGGGTCCACATAAATTAGTATGCACAATTTCTCATATATCTTTAGACTGATAGTTTTTACTTTTAAAACTAGTCTTTCCCATTTTACCAATCTGACAATTCTTGCATAGACCAACCTCAAGTTTCTTTATATTAGGAATGCCTCTTACTTTCTTGAATTTCCTTATCTTCACCAAGTTATCAAAATTGACATGACACAATATTTTATGCCATAACTAACTTTCTTCAACTTGAGCAATAAAACATGAACATTCACCAAGTTCAAGATAAAATAAGTTACCTTTTGTTTGAGTGCTTGATCCAATCAATTTTCCTTTGCCATCCAGCAGTCTTGCTTTTCCATGCATGAATTCTACTTTGAATCCATTATTGAGTAGCTGTGCCACACTTAACAAATTATGCTTTAGTCCTTCTACCCAATAGGCATTATCACATATAATTTCTTTGGTTAGAGAGATTCTTCCTCTTCATTTTATATAGTAGGGTTCATTGTAACCAAATCTTACACTACCACCATCATAGTCTTCAAAGTATTCAAACTTAGTCTTATCACCAGTCATGTGATGAGAACAACCACTATCTATGATCTATGTATCATTTTTTCTCATATGAGAAATGAGTGCCATTTTTTTATCATTATTAGACTCATCTTTCATAGCAATGTAGACAATTTCATCTTCTTCTTCATCATTAGAATCTTTATCCATAAAACATGTTTTCTTACCTTTATCCTTGAATGATTTGAAGTCTTTCTTGCCATTATACTTGTAACCTTTCTTCTCATCTTTGTTCTACTTGTTTGGGAACCTAGCAGCAATATGACCAATTTATTCACATGAAAAATAGATTAGAGGAACTTTACCTTTATATTTTTATTTGCCTCTAGAATATTTTCTTGCTAGTAGAGCTTCAATCACCTCAAGATCACTATCTAAACTTTGGTCTGATTCATCTTCACTTCCTGAATGAGATTCCTTTTTCTTTTTACTTTTCTCCTTGAGTGAAAGCTTGGCTTCAAATGCTGATTCAATGTTTTTGGAAGCTAGAACATAGTTGTCAAAGTTGTCTAGTTCAAATGCAGTTAATCTTCCAACTATGGCCTCTAGATTTATCTTATGATTTGCTTAATATCTTCTTTCTTGAATCGTAGAAACTTTGATTGTATAAATGGGAAGTAGAGTTCTAAGAACTTTACTTATAACAATCTCCTCCTTGATATCTCCTCTAGATGCTTTGATTGCACTGACACATGCTTTGATTCTTTCAACATATTTTGCAATGTTTTCATCCTCTCTCATCCTCATCTGATCAAATTGTCCTCTCAGACTTTCTACTTTGGATCTTCTTACATTATCATCTCCTCCATAGATTTCTTTCAGCTTTTCCCACATTTCAAAAAAAATTTTGCACTCCTTGATGTTGTCAAATTCTTCATAACTCAGATTAGATGCTATATCTATCATCATGATGTTGTGGGTCTTCTTTTCAGCAATATCATTGACAGATAGTGTACCAGCTGGTTCTGCATATTTTTTCGTCAAGGTATTTTAGTCCTCTATCTCCAATAGAAGCTAGATAAAGTCCCATCAACCCTTGCCATGCTGAGAAGTTGTCCCTATTAAGTTTATGAATTTCCCTCTTATAAGACATCCTGATCTTTGGCTTAGATCCTTGAAATCTTGTCCTACAAGCACCAAAAGCTCTGATACCAATTGTTGGAAATATAGATGAAGTAACTGAGAGGGGAGGGGTGAATCAGTTACCACAAAAACAATTCCAAAAATCCCTTAGATGTCTATAATACTTACTTACTGCTGATACTCAGTAAATAGTGCATGAATACTATAACTCGATAGGTTAACTAATTACTAATCATCTATCTTTCATTGTTATTAATGTGCATGCAAAGGTTAAATAAATGAACACAAGAGACACCAAATTTAATGTGGAAACTCAATATGGAAAAAACCACCACCAAGTAACTAGTCACCAATTTTCACTCTTTTGAAGTGAGCTCTGTTAGGAACCAACCCTGTTAAAGGTTACAATACACACTGTTAGGTGTGACCTTATTAGAGGATTTAATCACCCTATTAGGAGTGGCTTGGTTAGAGGTCTTTAAAAAAATTCAATTGAATTGCCACCTTATTAGAGGATTTACAAAATGGCTATTAAACCAACTCTGTTAAGAGATTCTAGATTCACTATTACAATGATTAGAAAGAAACAATGAGGTGACCTGAATGATATGCAACTTATCTTTTGCTGATTACAAATCTTTGTTTGGCTTCACTGGATCCTTACTGATCGAATACAACTTTGTAGCTCCTCCAAGATATCTAATCCTTCATCAGAATTTGCTCAATATTCTCTTATTCCATCCTCATCCATATACTCACACACACACTTTAATTCACAACTTGAACATCTAAATATATACCTTCCAGATTATCAAGTCGGCTCAAATATAAGTTACAACAATTGAAAAAATTATTACTTCAGTCGACTACATGAAACAATTAAACTTAATATCAAAACAAAAATCCTTTGCTAACCGACCTAGCTCGGTGACCACTGCTCTAGAATGGTTTTCTAGTGTTAACCAAGTGAGGCTCGGTAAACACTTCAAACCTTGCAAAAATCCTTTGGAGACCGAGTGAACTCGGTTAGCACTGACCTTCCTTTTTCTTACCTTGTGAGCTTAGTAGAAGCTAACTCTTTGCCACATTTACTTTGATAACTGAGTGAGCTCGATAGATGTTAAATTTTCTTTGTTAACCTTGGGAGCTCAGTTAACACTAACATTTTGTTACAAAATCCTTTGATGCACAAGTGAGCTTAGTAAACATTAACTTTTCTTTGTTAACCTTGGGAGCTCAATTAATACTAAGATTTTTTTACAAAATCCTTTGATGCCCGAGTGGGCTCGGTAAGAATTGACTTTACTAAGTAATGTGTAGGAATGTTTGGTAGACACTATAAATTGCTTTGTTGATCATTTGAGCTCGGTAGACACTGTCAGATGACTAATATGACATTTGTGTAACATCAAAGACAATACATAGTTAACAAGTGTATCCAACATTATGATCAATGAACATGTTACCAAGCTAGCCTATTGGGACTATATGCTAGTGGTAGAAAATGGAGGGGTGACTCCTAATTATAGGAATCATTTTGTTAGTCACCTCTTTCCATGGTTTATAGATCTAGTAGAGATGGAAATACTAGTATATCTAGTCCAACCCCCACAGTAGCCACATTAGTAGGGTCTAACATAGAGAACTACATAGTTTCTTATCCTCCATGACAAGTGAGAGTGGATCAAGGTGTTGGTGGGTGTAGTTCATGACAAAGGATACCACACAAAGAGATGGGAACTTTGGGTTCCATTAGCAGTGAGGCATAGAGACCAAGAGTGGTAAACCAACCTCTATAGTAGGTTGAGTAGGGTGTGGGTGATGAGGAGATGCAAGATCAACCTTCTCTTAAGCCATAGGGTGGAGATATCCTAGCCCAGACATAGGATGCCCTTCAGAGATCCAAAGATCAAGTGAGGGCAACATAGCAAGAGCTTAGAGAGCTTTAGATCCAACTAGTAGTTTGAGACACGTGCCTACTAGAATAGGATTGAGAGATCCGCAAGCTTCAAGAGAACCTAGAGTGCCAATGGGGTAAGGCTTGTACCTAGATAGTGAGAGTGATATATTATTATGTAGCTTATGTTGGCCTAGTCCCAGAGGAAATAGAGCAAGTACCTCATTTTTATGAGTATGCAAGAGCATTAGAGGGTGCATGTCTACTAGTGAGAGAAGATTCCCCTCCTCCTCTACTTGAGGATGAAGGAGAAGGATGTACTTATCTTACTCTATTTTATCTAATTTCTGATCATGTACTTGATGATGTATCAACATCTTTCCATATCATTTTTGAGATCAATAGTGCAAGAGATCCTTCTCATGCTAAGTAATTAGTAAGCATTATGTCCGCAATGACCCTTGCATTAGTAACCTAGGATAGAAGTAGGCTAAGTATATTGTAGTGACCCATATGTTCACTTAATAGGACGAGTATCAACATTATATGGTAGCATCAAGAATTCACTCAAATAGTCAATGAGAAGAACCAACCTCACTAAAGTGTTTGTATAAAATGTATTGAGGTACACATGGCCATCCAACACAAGATAGAGACTATTACAATGGACACCCCTTTTATATGTACCTTTCAGATCATTGGAACTAAACCATCAAGCATGAAACAATGAAAAGATCATACTCCTAGTCCTTGCTTTGCTAGTCAAAATAGACATCCTTGAGTTTCTCAAAGGAGAATGACAAAGTGAAAGAAAAATACATAAAGAAAAGTCTCATCATAGTGCAAATAGTTTTAGTGTTTTTAGATCAGTTTTAGTTTCAGAAGATTTATGCCAATTGTTGATGTCTAGAACATATGTGTAAGAAATCTCTTTAGTAATAGGATGATAGTAGACAAAATTAGCTAGGAAAACTAGTGATTGATGTCAGAGAGAAATCTTCATTGAGGAGAATCTTGGCAAGAGACCAAGAAATTGTAGATAGACACAACTAGAGCAACTAGTGACTGAAATGAAGGAGATCTTCTTTGAGAGGAAACTTCATAGTAAAGTAAGTGACAATAGATAGAAAAAAATAGGACAACTGGTGACTAATACTAAAAATATTCTCAATAGACTTATGACGAGATTTGATCCATGTGGATATTGGATAAAATCTTGAATGTAGCTAAGAGCATATGCATGAGAAAAAGTAGCAAACTAAAGTAGGAAAACAACTATACAAGAGCTTGAAGATGTGCTATAGGGTGTAGCATTTGAAACAAGAGGCACATATTTACTAGGTTTTCACCTTCTTGGCAGAGATTCTATTTTTTCTACCATGATGCCTATTTGCTAGGTTTTCATTAATGACACTTTTCTTGCATTTCAATTTATTTTGTATTTTTGAATATAATCATTTTTCTAGATTTTTTAAAATTTTTTTAAAAATTGTATTTTAAAAAATTTCAATTTTTTTGGTATTACCAAGGTGCCTATTGCTAGGTTTTCAACAGGATAATAGATTTTTTCAGCATATTTTGAAATTTTTAGACTTATTTTACGACATTTAGATATGTACAAAGAATTTCAAAAACATGTTAGTTATAGAACCTTTTCAGATGAAGGATATTGATTGACTCTTTGAGAGAGTCTCCTTCAATTGTTGAGAGTTGATAAGTACCAGATCCAAACACTACAGTGACTATGTATGGACCAAGCCAATTAGGTTCAAACTTCCCTTTTTGTATTTGTTGTTATTGATTCTTAGCATTTTCCCTCAAGATGATGTCACCCACTTGGAAGTCACTTGGTTTGACTATCTTATTATATCTTTTACACATTCACTTTTGATAAGCTTGTAGATGATCAAATGCCACTTTTTGACATTCATCCAATAGTTCTAGATCTTGTAGTTGAGATACTCTATAATCATTATCAATGTGAGGCCTTTCAAATAGATTCACAAAGTAAGAATCTTGATCTCAGTAGGAAGAATGACATCTTTTCCATGTACCAAGGAAAAGGGCATTATTCTTGTATGAGTTGTGATACTTGTTCTATAAGCCCATTGAGTCGATTTGATTTGAAGGTTCTAGTCCCTTCTAATTTTTTGAGCGTATGATGTAATATCTTAAGAATAGCCTTATTGGATGTTTTCATTTGTCCAAAACCTTGTGGATAATAGATAGTAGACCAATGTTGCATGATTTTAAAATTTTAACACAAGTCCTTGAGATCCTTATTTTTGAACTATCCCCATTATTAGTAATGATGGAGGATGGTAGACCATACCTACAAATGATGTAGTTGTGAATGAACCGAGCTACATCTTTTCTATTTGCCTACGAAAGAGGGAATTCTTCTACCTATTTTGTAAATTAGTCTATAATTATGATAATGAAATTGTGTCCATTCGTTGAAGATAGATGAATTTGACCCACTAGATCAAATTCTCATTGTTGAAATGGCCAAAGCATGATGAAAGGAATTAGCTCCCTTGTTGGAGAATGAATCATATTTCCATGGAGTTGGCACTATTTCTAGGAATTGGCATATTTAATTGCCTCTTTTTCCATTTCTAGCCAATAGTAACTAGCTCTAATTAGTTTGTGAGATAGTATCGAATCATTTGAGTGTGATCCACAAATGTCTTCATGTACATCTATTAATGCATATTTTGACTCATTAGGTTCTAAATACCTAAGAAGTATATTGTCAAGACCTATCCTAAATAATTGAGTAGTAATGATCACATAGTGTCGAGCATTTCAGATTAGGTCATATTTTTCATTCTAAGCTAGATTGTTTGGAACAATTTGGTCATGCAGGTAAGAGTAGATATGATGGTAGTGAGATGAATTGTGTCCTATGATAGAATAGGCCTTTTAGGATTTAGTTGAATCATAAGAAGAGTAGGATAATGTCTCCACCAAGAACTCATGTTGAAATTCATTTTCTAGGATTTGAAGCATGGAAATAAGAGTGTCCATTACATCGGCTGCATTGTAATCTACTTGAGGAATCTATTGAAAAGTGACGTGCAAAGTACTTTTTCAAATCATATACCATTATTTTGTAAGGTGTCAACTTCTCATCCTTTGTGTGATAAATATTATAGACCTAGTTGATTACTAATTGTGAGTCACCAAATATATTCGGTTCATCTACCCTACATTCAACTACAATTTTCATGCAATTGATTAAGGCTTCATATTCTACAATATTGTTTGTACAAGGAAATAGAATCTTGTATGCCTTAGGTAAAGAATATTTATTTGGTGTTTTCAATAATAGTCCAACACCAAATCCTTGTTATGTAAAGGAATAATTGAAGAACATTATCCATTTTTGGTGTGTTAGGAATAAAATAGATTCATCAAGGAATTCAATATTCAATGGTAGAAGATTTTGCATTGATGCTTTTGCTTGTTGATCAGCGATTTCCTATCCTTTGATATCTTTCCCTTTGACATATTCAATGTCAAACTCACTTAGGATCATAACCCATTTAGCTAGCCTTCCTATTAGAGTAGCCTTGCTAAGAAAATACTTTAGTTGATCAATATTTACAATTAATCATGTAGTATGAGCTAGCATGTGGTGTTGCAACTTTTGGGAAGTGAATAAAATTACCAAGAGAGGTTTCTCAATAATGTTGTAGTTCATCTCATGAGAGATCAATGTATGAATGAGATAATAAATGGCTTGTTCTTTGTTGTTGTTGTCTTCTTGAGCTAGCAATATACCTAAAGATGAGTTTGTTGTAGAAATGTATAAAATGAGAGGCTTCCCATAAACATGAGGCATCAATATCAGTGGATGAGCAAGATATTACTTAATTTGCACTAAGCTTTAATCATGATCCTTATTCTAGTCATATTTTACACCTTTATATAAAGTATTGGTAAAAGGTTTTGACTTATTTGCTAACTGTGATATGAATTTACAAATGTATTGAAGTCTTCCTTGTAATCCCCTCAATTAAGTGATGTTACAAGGTGGGGACATTTCCATTATAGCTTGAACCTTTTATGATGTAGGGTGCTTCCCTTAATACCATAAACTCATAACAAAAACAAAGAAACAACAGCAAATGTGAGAACAAAATATGGACTTCTTATTTGTGCCGCAAAATCAGAATTATAGAATTCATAAGTACAATATTATAACCCACATGGGCACCTTCAATACAATAATGTGCAAGATAGGTTGCAAACTATCACCCAAAGTTATTCTTGACAATGTTCGGGCCTTTCATAAATAGGTAGTTTTATGCTTCGCAAGAAGATTCTAGATGTTCAAGCTTAATACCTATGGCTGACAGACCCTAACAAAACATATAGAGTCAGCCAAATACATCTTTGACAATTATTTTAGAAGTTTTAGTTAGCCCAACTTTGGAAGGCCATAACTCACAAACCATTGCTATGATTGGCTATTATAACCACTTTTTGAAAATGCTAGCTCCTAATCTATAGGCTTGAAATTGCACTAGTTCCCTTGCATCAAGGTTTTGGACCTCATTCGAGCACTCTAAGGCCTCCAACAATGAGCCTAAAGATTTTTCTACAAATTGTTCCATTTAAAATTTGCAATAACTTCTCTAATACTTATGTTGGAACAATGAGATTTTTATGGTAGGCTTATATCTCTAAAATGAACCTTCTTGTAGAAAATAAGAACATTTTGAGCTCATATGACAAAGTTGCTAAAAATAGAAAGTTTCCATAAATAGTAACCACCCTATCTACTAGCCTTGATTAAAATAGAAAAGACTAAAAATAAAATATTTTTGGGTGATGCAAGATTGCCCTTACACCCAAGATGCTCCTACATTAGACACCTAAGGTAATTTGAGAAGTGACCCCATCACATCTCCTCATAAGTTTTGTTTCTAAACTTGTGCCAACACGACTCTCCATTATGTTCTCAATCCCCTTTGTAGTTGAACTAGCTATTGGTATGCTCCACTGTGCTTCTACAACTTCATCTCCATCACCTCCTTCATAATACTCTATCAAATTTGAAATATTAAATACTGGTGAAATATTCAATTTAGTAGGCAACTCCTCTTCATATGCATTACTAGAATCATGTCTCTTCACTATCTTGCATGGTCCAAACTTCTTCATCTTCAGTTTATTATATGTGCCCATTGGAAAATGCTCCTTTCTCAAGTGAACCATGACTTCATCTCCAATCTTGAAAACAACTCTGCTCCATGAACAACATCACAAGTTTTCTTGAAAAAAACTAGATTTAACATGGAAACCCAATATGGGAAAAAAGCAACAAGTAACTAGCTATTGATTTTCACTCTTTTGAAGTGAGCCCTGACAGAAGCCAACCTGGCTAAAGGTTACAAAATAAACTATTAGGTGTGACCTTGTTAGAGCATTTAATCACCTTGTTAGGAGTGGCCTTAGGAGAGGTCTTTAGAACAATTCAATGGAACTATCACCTTGTTAGAGGATTTACAAATGGTTGTTTCACCAACTCTACTAAGAGATTTTGGAATCATTGCTACAATGGTAAGAAAGTAACAATGAGATGATCTGAATGAGATGCAACTAGATTGCTGATTATAGATCTCTATTCTACTTCACACTAGATTCATCTTGATCAAATATAACTTTGCTGCTCCCCAAGGATATCTGACCATCCTTCAAATTTGCTCACACTTTTTCTCTTCAAACAATTAATACACACTAGAATCTCAACTTGGCCTTTCATTTATATCATATAAATTATCAAATTGGCCTAATTACAACTTAAAATTACCAATAATTATTACCTTAGTCGACTGGAATCAATACTTGAAAAATTAAACTTCATTTCTCAATTTAACAAAAATCCTTCATTGGCTGACCCTTCTCAATAAACACTAATCCTAAAATGATTTCCTGTGTTGACTAATAGAAGCTTGGTTAACACTATGAACTTGTAAAAATTCCTTTAGAAACTGAGTGAACTCAGTAAACACTAACTTTCCTTCATTAACCATGCGAGCTAAGTTAACACTACTTTTTGCCACATTTTCCTTCAACACTTGAATGAGCTTGGTAGACGCTAACTTTCCAGAGTAATTTCTAGGAACGCTCAATAGACATAGAAAATTGCTTTGCTGACCAACTGAGCTTGCTAAGCACTATGTACCAACTAATATGACATTTGTGTCACATTAAAGACAACACATAATTAGACAATTGTATGCAACAATCTCCCTCTTTGGCATTGATGGAAATACAACATGTCTTTCTTTGACAAAAAGTTTCTCTCTCTTAGATTTTATGCCACAAACTTCTCTAATGTAGTAATCTCTCTCTGTGAAGGAATTGCATAGCTTCTTCTTCAAACAGATATGACAATAAACTTTCCCTTAAACAAATTTTAGAAAGATATGACAGTAAAATCTCCCTGTTTGACAACACATACCAAATGAGTATCAATGTACCTTGAGTACTGATTCATATGAAATGTTCTCTTGACTATGCCACATCAACTGATAGATCTTCAATTTGGTTCCTATTGATGCATCACTAAAGATTTACTTTAGTGAGCTTCAGATAGGGGAATGACCCTGTTGGATCTTGATTTAACAGTTGTGCAAATAACCAAGCAACCAAACAAATGCATCTAAGGCTACCAAATTCCTATGATGCATACACTTGACTACAATCTTGGGCCAACTTTAAGGCATAACTCCTTCTTCACTTTAGGTTCTACAAAACCTAGGCATGTGGACCTTGGATTCAATCGATATGGTACCAGTGCAAAAAAATTCTTAAATCTATTTACTATAGATGAAAACCCCTTATTTCTCCTAATAACTCATGAAATGACACAGATCTATGGTTGCTAAATGCAAATCTATGAATCTCATAAGTTGAGTGAGGGTTAGTTCCTTTCAACCCACTGCAAAACATGAAAAACTAAATTGGTTTTGATTAATAATATTGAATTCAACAAACCCTCAGGTATGCAATAGTAAGACTTTAATGATCTTGTAGTTGACCAGTGCCTAATCCATTGGGCAAATCCATGAATCAAATGCATACATATGGATATCTAATACTTATTTATATATTCAGATATACAATCTATCTATTCAACTTGTAAATAGACATCAATTCAATTTAAACCTCATTCTTACATGATATCCCCATTAGTAAACTTGCAGCCCTATTGAATTCTCTGAAGCATTTATATAACCCCTTGAAATATAAGCAACAATAAAACAACATACAGCCTTAAGGGACTGCAACTATGGCCTAGGCTCTTTGTTCAAAGGCCATAAAAGATTGAAGCTCACTAATAAAGGAGACAAGATTCAAGATGAAACTCAACCATCTATTTTTTTTATTAATTTTGTTGAAATAATGCATTCATATGCATGAAATAAAAACACAAATTACACCTAACAGATCTAAACTATCTGTATTATCCTTCCTAATGCTGTTCATACAAGAGAGAATATGTTGAAGAAAATGGTTTCACAGTAAAACATTGGAACCCTATTGGTATTACCCAGAGAGAATTGCCAACCCCCATAATGAATGAAAGATAGAAATATATAGGAATAAGATGAATTCTTAGATCTGATCTATGCCTGACATGTGTCCACTTGAAATTCAATCTTCTGCTACTGGAAACCTCTTTCATCTTTCTACCATTTTGATCTGATTTTTATTTCATCATTACTTGTAACAAAATTGAAAATATCTCTTGTTGAATGATGAAATCCCTTGATTGCCAAAAAAAATCTGATATGCATCAAGAATGCTGAAGGAATTGAGTTTTAATTGATTTGAAAGTGACCAAAATTGACCCCAACTGCATTTCCACTGCCTTTTAACCATATTTAGGTCATTACCATGTCAAAAAATAGTTCTAAACTTTCTCACCTGAATGCAATTGCAAATTGGGAACCTGAGAGAAAACCTTTTATTACTCCACTAGATGGCTTCCTGTCAAAAATGAACACCAGAATAAAAAAGTTCATCTTCTCCTGATTCTGACAATATATAATACTGCTATATTCACATACCAAGAACCTCTAGAAAGCCATTTCAAAAAATACGCCCCTATTACAAAGCTCAGGTCTGCACTTTGAAATTTTAAAAATTTCAAAAAATTAATTTAATCTAATGTTCAGACATTATATTACAACCCATTTTTAATTTAAAATGCACTAATGTCTATTTCATTTGAAAAATATTTTAAATTTTGGCATTTTAAAATATTTTACTCCTTCTCCCTCTCCCTTCAATTTCATGGTCAACCTTCTGTTGTCCAAGTGCCACATCAGCACACCCAGGACTCAATGCCACATGGCACGATCTTGTATACCCACATTATAGTCAGCAGGGTGCTAACCGTGCATGTGAGGAAGCGCCAATGTGACACATATCCCCATGCCACATTAGCATCCCATTTTCCATGCCCAAAAAGTCCTCACCACTTGTTAGCCACATCATCTCCTGACCTGAGCCCATTGCCACTTGGCGATAGCCTGCTTTCTAAAAATCTTTAACCTCCTCGCATCTTCAATTTGTGGGCATGTGCCAACCCTCTAATCATGCCACGTGTTAGCATCTTGTTGCCTAGGTCCACATCAATGCGCATGTGTCTTTGCTCAAAATTTTGTGATGTCATCACCCAGCTGACATCATCCACGGCCCCACCACATGGGCACATACTAGACTTCCACAAAAAGCATCTGTCTTTAGGACATTGTGTATGTTAAGTGGAAAAGTATTTAGAGACTCAAAAATATCCTCTTACAACCAATGTGGGATAAAGTAGGCTCAAGCCAGTTTGCTTAAAAATGTTTCTTTGCATTTCAAATGCATTTTGTGACTCCGAAAAATGCTTCACTTGCCTTCATGCATGGTTTTTTTTTACTTTGGTTTGCTTCTTTTTTGTCCCATGTGGTCTTCTCTCAAGTAGCTTGGGGTCTTTGATTTTTCCATTCGTGGAGTTCGTTTCTCTGCCGTAGCTTGGACTCTCCCTCTGTTATGGCATTGGCTTTAGTGTTGACTACGTGTGGTCATCATAATACTAACTATTGGTGTCTTTTTTTAATTAGTGGCTTCCTCTATTATTATGCACTACCTCTGATTTATTGGCAGATTTTCCTCCTTTTTTGGCATGGAGCTTCTTGTTTAAACTGGCAAAATCTCCCCTCCATATGTCGGTTGCTCCTGAATTGACTCAGTATGCATCTTTAATGCTATATGAACGCTGATGTTCCTACTCTGATGCGTTGATTGGTTTCACTTGATGTTTCCCTGCAATGGATGTTTGCCACTTTTTGTAGGTTCCTCTATTTATGCACCCACTTTATACTTTAGCAGGCTCCTTTCATGTTTTCTATGTACTTCTCTACTAATGTGGGTTGCTATCTCCAAAAATGTGGGCTCCTAGTTGGTTACTATCCACACATTTTCCTCTTGCTTATAATACATGGACATCCCCTATTTTGATTGGTGACTTCTCTAAATTAAATTCTTCGTGTTGATGCTTGCTAGCTCCCCTCTAATCAGCTAAGCTCAACATTCCAACACTGAATTTCATGGTCTATCAAAAGAAAGAATTCTTCCCTTTGGTCTTTAGAAACAATACCAGGCCATCTCCAAATTATAGAATGAGTATATGTCGTCTTTGCTTCTCCATCAAGTCTAACTTTTTGGCAACTGATTGAAGTGGAATTACACTCAATACACCATAATTCAAAATTTAACTAGCATGCTATGGCAATGCACTCATATGAAGTTGATCCAGGAATCGGAGAAGCACCCATTGAATTTACTATAGTGGTGTTAGAGCTGCTAATGGTACTAGACCATTGAGTTTTCAACCCATGACTGCAAGCAATTCTTGCATCAAGTGGCATATTTCCACCATTAGGCCCATTGTCCATCAAAAGCACACAACTGGGTTGTTATTATTGGCTGTAAATATATCAGGCCAGTACACAAGTGCTAAGTTTTTCTGACTGCACATAAGAATTTATTCATGAGATAATGATTTAAATCCCATCCAACAATTTTCTCTGCACTTTCATATCCTTTTTTTTTGGAAAAAGTGTGTCTATTCATGATTCATCATGAATATACCCCACTCACGGCCTTGATTTTCCATGGTTAACTTTCATTTCCATAAGCTCATTAATCTGACAAAATTAGCTGGGCTCCAAAGTAGGTCCAGCTAAAAAAAAAATTGTTTCCAAACACTTGAAGTGCCAAAGTAATCTGCTGAATGCTTGGGTATAACTGGAATCAATCTATATCATTGGTTCAACTTTTAAAATTCATTTTTACCTCTTTGTGCAAACTGTCAAATTTGCATCTGGGGGTCCCTTGACTAGCCTTAAAAACTGACCCAAACCTTTGACCAAGCCCTAAAAACTAACACTGACTCTCTTTTCTGCATACTTTTACCCTATCGAATCTTGTCTCATGAAAAATTTGAGATCAAAAGATGTTCACTATCAAATTTGACCTCTCAGAACTGCTTGCAAGAAAACATGTTAGAAAACACCAAATTGGGTAAACTAACACTTGGGAAAATGAAAACTAGGGCATTGGTTCTCTGTGATGAGGACATTATAAATCTATAAATTGGGCTCATGATGAATAAATAGGTGTAAATGGTGAGTGGTCAATGTAGGCTACTTGGAATTTGCAAACTGGAAACACTAACAAAAAGCATTTTTTGCAAACGAAATTGACCTATAAAAGTGTGCAAATGGATTCATCAAGATTTTAAAATTGACACACTTAGAATATTTTTAGAGGAAAACATAGTGGTAAAATCCATTTGATTTCACCTATCATAGATTAGGAGTTATGACATCACGAATATGTGTTCTAAAAAATCTACACTTCATGACACCAATAAAAAGATAGAAATTACGTTTGCAATCACATTTGAAAATTGATCAAACGGATTTGTCATGAGCCAAAACTTGAAACATAACAAGTCTCTAACATCTATAATGTAATGCAAAAGGAATTTCAACATTTTAGTTAACTGGTCAAAAGTTATAACTCATCAAACAAGACTTCCCAAAATTTTGAACATTTTGCATCAGTATGACAACAGTAAACTACCAACTTTGAGGGATTCAAAACCTAGTGAAACAAACTCAAAACAACTCAAAATCTGAAACATAGGTTCTTAGGTATGGACACTAAACACTCCCAAAGTGGAAAATCACAAAAAATTTATGGGTGCGAGATATTCACTTGCAAACAAGGCCTCCTGTTGCTATTTGACACTTGGGTGAAAATGCAGATTTGAAATTTGCTCTAAACGAGACTTCACAGAATGACTCAAAATCACAATTTAACTTCATGAAACATATGGACAAGCTAAATGGATGGTGTTAGAAACATTAAACACCTCATGGGGCTCAAAAGTATAGCCAGGTACACATGCATTTAAAAGCATTTATAGGGCTAAATTTTCTCAAAAGTGCTCAAAATTTGGACTACAATTTTGAGTGCCAATAGTGGCTTTGTCTAGAGATGCATGTCCCTTTCTGGCATGGCAAGATTTGAGATCTTTGGAAGAATCCTACCACACACTTAATAGCAAAAACTCTCTCTCTTGAACAACTTTACCTTCATAATGCATATAACAACTAGCTTCATTTTCTACAACTTGTTCATTATGAAAGTACTAATTAGCATGCTCAAATATATCAGACTGACACTGAAAATCCTCTTCATTTACTAATTCATGCATGCCATAAAATTTGAATGTAAAGGCATCATACTCAATATGGGGAAATAGGTAACACATACCTTGAAAATATGCATCCTTATGTATAACTGGATGATACTCAAATGAACACTCTGACTTGTACTCACACATGTCAACAACATCAAAATCTGAAGCTAATGCAAAATCTTCAAATGGTTCTTCACAATCAGCAAACATATTAGTCTTCGCATTAAATTATTCATCATAAAACTTAGTACAAGGTGCATGCTAATTTTCAAAAACAACTTCATCAAACACCTTGTCATGTATCTCATCTGATGCAACATCATAATCATTTTCTCTGTCATACTCAAAAGAAGAATAGTCTAACCTCTTATAGTAGTAAGACAAAGTATCATCATTAAACTCATTCTCAACTAAATCCGAACCATCTATGTGCTCTTCAAACAAAGGATTGATAACTCAATGCAATGACCCTCTCTGAACATTTTGACAAAAAATGGGCTGATCATCATCAAGATTCTCATCATATAAAGCATTAGTATACACTTTAAAATCATTACCCATTTCATCTTCATGGAGACTTTCAGCATGTGAAGAAAAATTAGAACCATATGAAGACTCAATATCCACTCCATCAATGAAGCATGTAGAATATAAATCAAAGTTACTTTCATTGTCTTCATGTAAGTGATTCAAATGTCTTGCAAGAAAATCATCATTTATCTTATCAATAGGGCCTAATGCAATAATCTCAACATCACTTGCATGTTTTTGATTACTATTACTTTCATCTTCAAGACATTCATCTACATAATTAGGTAATCCATCTTTATGGATAAGCTCTTTGTCTTCATATTGTGTAGACAAATCTTCTTCACAACTTTCAACATCTAGCTGACTTGTATAACTCTAAAATGAAACTTCACTTTCAAATTTAGAATTAGAACTCATACCTTTGCTTGTATAAGAGCAATCACTTCTTTCATTGCTTTCTTCTTCCCAATTTGCATCTGATTCACATGAAGATGAACACATACTAGCATGATCCTCTTCTTGACTTGAGCAATAAGTATTGTCATTGTCCTCACATGAAGCTTCTTCACAACATACTGGATCAAGAAATTCACCTTTATCACTTGGAAGATAGCTTTTAGCTTCTCTGTACTCATATTGAGATGCTTATCTTTCAACATCAACATTTATAACATTCTCAACATGATGCAATATATGAAGAAGATAAATCATTTCTTGCATATTCGATTGATCAAGTGAATCCATCTTACCATCTATTGTTGAAACATTAGAAATATGTGTGCTTTGTTCCTCTGACTGTGACTGAGATAAATGTGACTCACACTCTCCATCTTGTGTTATCTCTCCATGACATGTCGGATCAGAAACATCAAGTTCATGATCAGAGACATAACTCTCAGTTTCCTCACTTGCACAAAACTAAGATCCAGGTGTAGCAACTTCATTACCAACATCATTATGTACATGATCATCATGAGAAAAACTTACTACTATAACCAAACTTTGATTTGTAAAATCAACACAATGTTGAACCCTTTCAAAGTCTGAAATTATATCTTACTACTGTAGCATCATGAACATATGTGTCTCTATCTGCAATAGACTCATTCTTCTCTACACACATATTCTGATTCAAAATTTCAATCTGATTATTCATTACAGTAGGGGTGTTGATATTTTGATTTGGAATGACAATATCAACACCATGTTCCAATTTTCTTTCATGACCATTATACTAGCAATCATTTATAGCAAAATGACCTCTAGTCAATCCATACTTTATATTATTCTCAATATCCCTAGCAATCATAAAAGCCTAATATAATGTCTGTGGTTCTTTATCCCTAAGTAGATAATTCATTTTCCTATCAAATGCATCAAAGTACACTGCTAAACACATTTGATCATTAGGTCTATAACTCTCAGGGATATCATTCAAAAATCTAGTAAATCTGATGTTAAATTGAGGAACCAATTCCTTGTCCTCATTTTGAATCCTTAAAAACTTATCATAAGAATTAGATATGCTTACCTATTCTCCAAATTGCTCCATGAAGGTTGAATGCAACTTACCCCATGATGAAATAGAACATGTTGGTAGAAAAGAAAACCAATCTCTAGCATCACCTTCTAAGGTCTGAACAAATAGCTTCATGTGAATGTCCTCATGAGCAATCTCATAGTCACTCATCAAATCTCTAAACAATTCAACATGATGACTAGCTGAAACAATATGGTCCCCATTCAACTTAGGAAAACTTTTTCTAACATCATTAGGAATGACATTCGGGGAACCATGAATGCCATAAAAGCATAATGGCATATATTGCTTGGTAGAAATAGATCTAGGAACTTCACTAACTAGTTGCATCTTAGGTGAAATGAATCTTGACATCCTTTAAAAAAATTTAAACCTCATTCACCCATAATTCTGATTTGTAATTTGCAGCAGATCTACACACTTTCTACAAAATGAACACTCCAAATACACTTCACAAACTTAAATATAACCAGCCGAAACTCGATCTAATGAAGTGTATAAAACCTTAAAATTATTCTCCTCTTCTTAGTGCTGAAAGTTCACTTGACAGAGAGCACATATGTAAAACTTACTTTCTTTCATGACAAGAAAAACATCATGAAAATGAAATACCTCAAGTGTTGCTGCATGAAACCACTAATCTGCTGATTGGCCTAGTGTTGATCTCAATTCCTCACACCACTGATCATATCCTTTGTAGAGTCACCATCTCCTTGAGGAGAATGAAATGAAATCACAATTGTGGTTCATTTTTTATCATTTCAAAACTTATGACAATAGATCAAACAACACTTCTAAACTTATCAGTCAGAAACTTATATACTCTCTTCTTGTTTTAAAAATTTGACACAACATTCAGATCTGCCTAGTTCAACTGAAAACTCTTGAAAACAATTATAGGTAACCAATCTACACTGGTACTGAGATCCTTTAGAGAGTCACCACTCACAATTGTGAGAAAATTTTCAACACATGATTCATACATGATAGGTCTGAACTAAAATTTCACTTTGTAGAATTTGCAAAACTTCAAAAACTTAGAAGAGAGAAACCACCATGAAACAATTCTGACTCTGAAATTACAATAGTACTTTGGAAATAACAACTGGCTAAATTGATTGAAGATGAACACCTTTTAGCAATACAATTTACACTCAACCTCAAAGTTACTGTTACAAATGGATAAAAATTCACTGGGGTGAATGATTTGGAGTAAGAAAACTAAAAGAACATCGGAGAACTTATTGTTGAAACTTTTTAATGCACTTCTCCTACTGTATTGAATCTCTTCTTTTCAAATTCTCAAGGTTTTCCTTAAATATAGATTCAATACAATCCCCATCAGAGTCGCCATTTTGTTGGCTCCTGATTTAACAGTTTTTCAAATAACCAAGAAACCAGACAAATGCATCTAAGGCTAGCAAATTCCTATGATAGATACACTTGACTATAGTCTTGGGCCAACTTTAAGGCATAACTCCTTCTTCACTTTAGGCTCTGCAAAACCTAGGTGGGTGGACCTTGGATTCAATTGATATGGTACTAGTGCAAAACATATTCCTAAATCTATTTACTATAGATGAAAACCCCCTATTTCTCCTTATAACTCATGAAATGACATAGATCTATAGTAGCTAAATGCAAATTTATGAATCTCATAAGTTGAGTGAGGGTTATTTCCTTTCAGCCCATTACAAAACATGAAAAGCTGAATTGATTTTGATTAATAATATTGAATTCAACAAACCCTTAGGTATGTAGCAGTAAGACTTTAATGATCCGGTAGCTGATCAATGCCTAATCCATTGGGAAAATCCATGAATAAAATGCATACATATGGATATCTAATACTTATTTATATATTCAGATATATGATCTATCTATTCAACTTGTAAATAGACATCAATGTTCAATTTAAACCTCATTCTTACATGATATCCCCATCATCAAACTTGCAACCCTGTTGAATTCTCTAAAGCATTGACATAACCCCTTGAGTTATAAGAAACAATGAAACAACATACAACCTTAAGGGACTGCAACTATGACCTAGGCTCTTTGTTCAAAGGCCATTAAAAATTGAAGCTCACTGATAAAGGAGACAAGATTCAAGATGAAACTCAACCATCTGTTCTTTGTATTAATTTCCTTGAAATAATACATTCATATGCATGAAATGAAAACACAGAAAACACCTAACATATCTGAACTATCTATATTATCCTTCCTAATGTTGTTCATACAAGAGAGAATATGCTAAAGAAAATGGTTTCATAGTAAAACATTGGAACCCTGCTCGTATTACCTAGAGAAAATTGCCAACAACCTCGCAAAAGAGAAGAAGGAAGAAAGATATAGGAAAGAATCCATTCTCGGATTGAATCTATAACTGACAAGTGTCCCTTTAAAATTCCTTCCCAAGAAGATGAAAAAGCCTCTCTCTACCTTCTCTTTGTAACTGCATATCAAATCCCCATGATTTTGGTGTTAGATTATGGTGACTGATCAAAAAATTACTATACATACTTCATAATTAGTGGGGTTGTAGCCAACATATTATGGCTGACATGTTGTAACCCAGAAATAGATAAAATACTTGTATAAAAGGGTTTAGGGTTAGGTATTTTTCATTATGTTGTGATGCAAAATTGCTTCTTGTAGTGGTATTGAGCTGTAAGGGATTACATATATTAATCAGGTTGTAATCACTGGATTGTAATAAGATCAGACTTGCTATTTCATGGACATAGCTCAGGGATTGGGTGAACCGCGTTAAATCTTGGTGCCTTGTGTTCATTTCTGTATGATCTATTATTTTTTGTTATTGGTTATATTTACATGTAGTTTTTATTTCTATCTTTGGTTTATCCTAACAAGTGGTATTAAAGCCTAGTTGTTTTTTTAGTTATCCTTTGCAGGAAAGTTTCACAGTTGAGTGGGAGTCACACGGTTGAGTGTGAGCAATGGAAGATGAGGGTAAGCTGAGGGTTGATAGGTTTAATGGGTAGAACTTCTAGTTATGGAAGATGCAAATGGAAGACTATATGTATCAGAAGGATTTATGGAAGCTGTTGGAAGGTAAAGCCAAGAATCAGGGAACTATGTCAGATGTTGAATGGGATCTTTTGGATAGAAAAGCACTCAAAAGCATTTGGTTATGCTTGGCACCATCAGTGGCATTTAATATTACAAAATAAAAGATGACAAAAGAGTTGATGAAAACCCTAGAGACACTATATGAAAAGCTCTTCACTTCAAACAAGGTATTTCTCATGAAGCGTTTATTTAATATGAAAATGGTAGAAGGTGGATCTATTGTCGATCATTTAAATGAGTTTAATACAATTACTAGTTAGTTATCTTTTGTGGGTATCAATTTTGATGAATAAATTAGGGCTCTCTTAATTTTGTGTTCTTTGCCTAAAAGCTGGAATGGCTTGGTAATGGTTGTGAGTAATTTTGTTCCTGGATCTAGTACCCTAAAATATGATGATGTGATCGGTGTTGTTTTGAGTGAGTAAACTTGTAGAAAATCCTCAAGTGGGTCTACATCAAGAAGTGCTTTGAATCCACAAATCAGGGGTAAAACAACTGAGAGAGGAAGTAACTCTAGAAATCATGGGAAATCAAGAGGAAAGTCAAAGGGGAAGAGGTCTCAATCAAGAGGACCGAACGACTGTTGGTACTATGGGAAACTAGGGCACAAAAAGAAAGATTGCTGGAATTGAAAGAAAAATGAAGGAAATAAATTAGATGGAGACAAGGAGGAAAATGTGGTAAGTAACAAATCAGAAGAGGATGCTTTGCTTTTGTCTTTAGAAAGTGTTGATGATTCATGGGTTTTAGATTCTGGTGCTTCATTTCATGCTACACCTCATAGAGGTTATTTCATTGATAATGTCCAAGGGGATTTTGGGTTTGTTTATTTGGGGGATAATGAACCCTGTCAAATTGTTGGAAAGGAAAAAATTAAGATTAAGTTGCAGAATGGGAATCATTGGCTACTACATGAGGTAAGACATGTTCCAAGGCTGAGTAGGAATTTAATTTCAGCGGGGCAACTCAGTGATGAGGGTTGTGTAGTTACTTTTAATGATAAAAATTGGAAATTTTCAAAAGGTTCCCTTGTAGTAGCAAAAGGTGTGAAAGTAGGCACCTTATATCTTTGTATAGGTCATATTGTTCCTTCTACTTTGATTGTTTTAGAGAAAAATGAATGTTTAGGAACAATTGCTGCAGTTGAGCAGGGAGAACAAATAGCTGCTGTAGATTCTAATACAACGTTATGACACAATAAACTTGGGCACATGAGTGAGAAAGGTATGAAAGTGCTTCATTAAAAGAAAGTTTTACTAGGTCTAAAATGTGTTAATATGGATTTCTATAAAATTTGTGTGTATGGAAAACAAAAGAGAGTGATTTTTGTAAAGATTGGGAAGGAAAACAAAAAGGAGAAATTAGAGCCTGTGGATACAGATGTATGGGGACCAGCTTAGGTATCTTCCCTTGGTGGCTCTCATTATTATGTTAAATTTATTGATGATGCAACTAGAAAAGTATGGGTTTATTTCCTTAGATAGAAATCTAATGTATTTCAAACTTTTGAGAAATGGAAATGCTTGGTTGAAAATGAGACTGGTAAGAAATTAAAATGTCTTAAATCTGATAATGGTGGTGAGTATTGCAGTCATGAATTTGAATATTATTTCTCCACTAATGGTATTCATAGATAGAAAACTATTCCAAGGACTCTGTAGGAAAATAGAGTGGCTGAACTCATGAACATGACTATAATGGAGTGCACAAGGAGCATGAGGTTGCATGTTGGATTTCCCTTACACATGTGGGCAGAGGCTATCAATATTGTAGTATATTTGATTAATAGAGGTCCCTCTACTCCTTTGGGCTATGGTATTCCAAAGGAAGCATGGACTAGTAAGAAGGTGAGTTATTCTTTTCTCAAGACCTTTGGTTGTGAAGCTTTTACTCATATAGACTCTAAAAATAGAACCAAGCTAGAAGCTAAATCAAAGAAATGTGTCTTTGTTGGATATGGCATTAATGAATTTGGTTATAGGCTTTGGGATTTTGAAAATCATAAAATTGTAAGAAGTTGGGATGTCATATTCAATGAGAAAGTGTTGTACAAAGATCTGTTGCAACAACATGAGAAGAAAGATGATGATTATGTAGTGATGGATGATACTCCAAAAACTGATCTTCTAGCCATTCCTCATGATGTGCAACAACTGGAACAAAAAATACCACACACACTGGTGAATGCTAGATGGTTAACAAGGAAAATTAGACCTCCACAAATATTTTCTCCCTCTTTGCATTCTATTTTACTTAGTGATGCTGGTGAACCTAAAAGTTAAGATGAAGCTATGTTTTTGAATACTAAGATTCAGTGGGAGTCTGCAATGAAAGATGAAATGGACTCTTTGCTTAAGAATAAGACATAGGATCTATGCAAGTTACTTGTAAGTAAAAAGGATTTACTAAATAAGTGGATTTATAGGTTGAAAGAAGAGGAAGGAGGTCAAAAAAGATTTAAGGCCGGGTTAGTTGTAAAAGGATTTGCACAGAAAAAGGGAATTGATTTTGATGAGATATTTTCTCCTGTTTTTAAAATGACTTCTCTTCGTACTATTTTAAGTCTTGTGGCTACTGAAGATTTGCATTTAGAGTAGTTGGATGTTAAAATAGCCTTTCTTTATGGTGATTTGGATGAAGAAATATATATGGCTCAGGCACAGGGTTTTGAGGTCAAAGGTAAGGAGAACTTAGTGTGCAAATTGGAAAAAAATTGATATGGCTTGAAGCAAGCACCTCAGCAATGGTATCTAAAATTTGACAGTTGTATGCATGAGCATGGATATAATAGGTGTCATTCAGATTACTGTGTTTATTTTAAGAGGTTGGATGATGATAGCTACATTATTTTATGTTTATATGTTGATGATATGCTTATAGCTAGGTCTAACATGGATCATATTAAGGGGATAAAATGCAAATTAGCACATGCATTTGCTATGAAGGATTTGGGGGTAGAAAATCAAATCCTTGGTATAAAGATTTGCAGAGATAAGAAGAATAAAACATTAACACTATCTCAGGCTGATTATTTTGAGAAGGTGTTGCAATGTTTCTCTATGGAGAATGCTAAAGCTATCATCACACATTTACCTGGTCATTTGAAATTGACTGAGATGTGTCCTAAGACACAAGAAGAGGAGGATAAGCTGTCTAAGGTACCCTATGCTTCAACTATAGGAAGCTTGATGTATGCTATGGTAAGTACTAGGCCAGATATTGCACATGCAGTGGGAGTCGTTAGTAGGTATACGAGTCATCCAAGATTTGAGCATTGGAATGCTATCAAGTGGATTCTTAGATATTTGAGAGGAACATCCAATAAGTGTTTACATTTTGGGGCTCTACTACTGATTTACAGGGCTATGTTGACTCAAATTTGGTAGGGGATATCAATACCAGGCAGAGTACTACAAGTTATGTCTTTATTGTTGGTGGGGTAGCCATGAGCTGGGTTTCTAGGTTATAGAAGATTAATGTTCTATCCACTATAGATGCAGAGTATGTTGCTGCTACAGAGGTAGCCAAGGAGATGATATGGCTTTAGTTCTTCTTGTTAGAATTGGGATATCCTCAAAAGGATAATTATTTGTTCACAAATAGTCAGAGTGCCATTCATCTTGCAAAGAATTCAGCTCTACATTCTAAGACCAAACACATATAGTTGTAGTACCATTTCATTCGATCAGTTTTGGAGGATGGACAACTAAAGCTAGAGAAGATCCATACAAATGCCAATCCAGCAGATATGTTGACAAAGGTTGTAACAAGGGAGAAGTTGAACTCCTCTTCAGCTTTGGTTGGTCTTCTAAACTGAACATGAATAAAAGAATAGTAGAGTCCAGGGTGGTTTGATCTAGTGGGAGCCCCATGTGGTAGTGGTATTGCTATAGGATCAGTCTCCAAGTGGGAGATTGTTGTTTAGTGTGGAGCCTGATCAGTCCCCAAGTGGGAGATTGTTAGATTATGGTGACTGATCAGGAAAGTACTGTACATACTTCATAATTAGTGGGGTTGTAGCTGACATATTATGGCCGACATGTTGTAACCCTAAAACAAATAAAATACTTGTATAAAAGGGTTTAGGGTTAGGTATTTTTCATTATGTTGTGATGCAAAATTTCTTCTTGCAGCGGTATTGAGCTTTAAGGGATTACGAACTATAATCAAGTTGTAATCAGTGGATTGTAATAACATCGGACTTCTTTTTTGGTGGACGTAGCTCAGGGATTGGGTGAACCATGTTAAATCTTGGTGCCTTGTGTTAATTTCTGTGTGATCTATTATTTTCTATTATTGGTTATATTTGCATGTAGTTTTTATTTCTGTCTGTGGTTTATCCTAACATCTGGCTTTCAAGTGCATCAAATATCTCAAAAATTTGGTAGAAAAGCTAATTGATTTCTAATATCAAATTGAACTCAAAGTAAAAAGTAAAAATCAGTTAATTGGCCTTCAGAATGCAAGATAATCTTTTCCAACTTGTTTTTACGACAATTAGGCTTCAAAAAATTTTCAAAACTACCCTGTAAGCAACTTTGATGCTCAATGAGAAAATCTGCTTATTCCACTGAGAAGGCCCTAGGAATCAAAAAATGGCTTATAACATGAACTGGTGAAGACCTATGCACAATCTAACCTCAGAAATGGAAAATTCATATTCTCCTAGTTCTAGTGGTATATTGGAACACCTATTCTAGATAAAAAGTGCCGAGGTTATGCCCTTCTAAAATTTAGACCTCTATTCCATGGCTTCCATAGCACATATTGCATATATTTTAACTTTACAAAAGTTAAAACTATAGAAAAAATCCAAATATGGCTTTAAAACTTTATGTCTTGCATGTAGAACCTGAGAAGGAATAAAATAAAAATTTATTTGAAACCTTTGAAATTTTTCCTCACCTTCCAATCTAGGTCAAACTTAGTTTGACCAACCTAGACACATGTCAAGATGTGATTGGATCAGGCTTGTACAACTAGTGCCACATGGCATCACTTCATTCATCCTTATCCTTGCCATGTCATGTCATCACACCACCCAGATGCCATGTGGCACTCCATTATTGGTCAAAACACACATCTGCCTCGTTAGCAATATTGAGACCCACTGCCACATGTCATCACCACATCAACCCTCACTATGTCACCATGTTATCACATGAGAAACTTCTCCTTGATGAGATAGCAAGGACCACCTAATGTGCCACGTGGCATGATCTCCTTTTTCTATCTATGATCTCACCACATCACCACCTGCTCAAAATTTGTGCCACATGGCACCTTGTGGTTAGTCTAAAGCTTCACATCATTGCTCATTCACACTATACACCCCTTTTGACTGCCACTTGTCACTACCTAATTTATGCTCTATATCTAGGTGGGACCCACGTGCTCACTTTACCTTTGCTAAATTTTTTATTTTTCTAGTGGGTCGCTAGCCAAAAACTCCATTCCCCAGTAGAGTCACCATTTTGTTGGCTCCTGATTTAACAATTTTGCAAATAACCAAGAAACCAGAGAAATGCATCTAAGGCTAACAAATTCCTATGATGGATACACTTGACTACAGTCTTGGGCCAACTTTAAGGTATAACTCCTTCTTCACTTCAGGCTCTACAAAACCTAGGTGGGTAGACCTTGGATTCAATCGATATGGTACCAGTGCAACACATATTCCTTAATCTATTTACTATAGATTAAAACCCCTTATTTATTCTAATAACTCATGAAATGAATAGATCTACAGTAGCTAAATGCAAATATATGAATCTCATAAGTTGAGTGAGGATTAGTTCCTTTCAGCCCACTACAAAACATGAAAAATTAAATTGATTTTGATTAATAATATTGAATTCAACAAACCCTCAGGTATGTAGTAGTAAGACTTTAATGATCCTGTAGCTAACCAGTGTCTAATTCATTGCTCAAATCCATGAATCAAATGCGTACATATGGATATCTGATACTTATTTATATATTTAGATATATGATCTATCTATTCAACTTGTAAATAGACATCAATGTTCAATTTAAACCTCATTCTTACATGATATCCCCATCAGTAAACTTGCAACCCTATTGAATTCTCTAAAGCATTTATGTAACCCCTTGAGTTATAAGCAACAATGAAACAACATACAACCTTAAGGGACTACAACTACAACCTAGGCTCTTTGTTCAAAGGCCATAAAACATTGAAGCTCACTGATAAAGGAGACAAGATTCAAGATGAAAATCAACCATCTATTCTTTGTATTAATTTCCTTCAAACAATACATCCATATGCATGAAATTAAAACATAGAAAACATCTAATAGATCTGAACTATCTGTATTATCCTTCATAATGATGTTCATACAAGAGAGAATATGTTGAAGAAAATGGTTTCATAGTAAAACACTAGAACCTTGCTGGTATTACCCAGAGAAAATTGCCAACCCCCATAAAGAATGAAAGATAGAAAGATATAGGAAGAAGATGAATTCTTGGATCTAATCTATGCCTGACATGTGTCAACTTGAAATTTAATCTTTTGCTGCTGGAAACCTCTTTTATCTTTCTACCATTTTGATCTAATTTTGTTTTCATCATTACTTGTAACAAACTTGAAAATATCTCTTGCTGAATGATGAAATCCCTTGATTGCCAAAATATTTAATATGCATCAAGAATGCTGAAGGAATTGAGTTTTAACTAATTTGAAAGTGACCAAAATCAACCCCAACTACATTTCTACTGCCTTTTAACCATATTTAGGTCATTACCATGTCAAAAAATAGCTCTAAAGTTTCTCACCTAAATGCAGTTGCAAATTGGGAACCTGAGAGAAAGCCTCTTATTATTATAACAAATGGCTTCCTATGTGAAAACAAACTCCAGAATCAAAAAGTTAATCTTCTCTCAATTTTGGCAATATATAATACTACTATGTTCGCATACTAGGAACCTGCAGAAAGCCATTTTGAAAAATACTCACCTATTACAAAGTTCAGGTCTGCACTTTGAAATTTGAAAAATTTCAAAAAATTAATTTAATCTAATGTTCAAACTTTATATTAAAACCCCTTTTTAATTTAAAATGCACTAATGTCTATTTCATTTGAAAAATATTTTAAATTTTTGCATTTTAAAATATTTTACTCATTCTCCCTCTCCCTTCAAATTTGTGGTCAACCCTCTATTAACCAAGTGCCACATCAGCACACCTGGGATTCAATGCCACATGGCGCGATCCTGCATGCTCGCATTATAGTCATGAAGGTGCTGACTATACATGAGGGGAAGCACCAACATGACATGTTCCCCTATGTCATGTTAGCATCATGTTTTCCATGCCCAGAAAGTCCTCGCCACTTGTCAACCACATCATCTCCCAACCTAGGTCTGTTGCCACTTGGTGGCAGCCCACTTTCCCGCAATCTTTAACCTCCTTGCATCTTCAATTTGTAGGCATGCACCAGCCCTTTGATCATGCCATGTGTCAGCATGTCTTTGCCCAAGTCCACATCAGTGTGCATGCATCTTTGCTCAAAATTTTGTGATGTCATCACCCAGTAACGTCATCCATGGCCCCACCACATGGGCACATGCTAGACTTCCACAAAAAGTGTCTGCCTTTAAGACATTGTGTATGTTAAGTGGAAAAGTATTTAAAGACTCAAAACTATCATCTCACAACCAATGTGGGATAAAGTAGGCTTATGCCAATTTGCATAAAAATGTTTCTCTGCATTTGAAATGCATTTTGCGACTCCATAAAATGCTTCACTTGCCTTCGTACATGGTTTTTTTTTTTTACTTTGGTCTGCTTATTTTTTGTCCCACATGGTCTTCTCTCAAGCAGCTTGGGGTCTTTCTTTTTTTCCATGGATGGAGTTCTTTTCTCTGTCGTAGCCTGGACTCTCCATCTGTTATGGCATTGGCTTTAGTGTTGACTACGTGTGCTTATCATAATACTGACTATTGGTGTCTTTTTTTAATTATCAGCTTCCTCTATTATTATGCACTACCTCTGATTTATTGGTAGATTTTCCTCCTTTTTTGGCACGGAGCTTCTTGTTTAAACTGGCAAAATCTCCCCTCCATATGTTGGCTACTCCTTAATTGACTCGGATTGCATCTTCAATGCTATGTGAAGGCTGATGTTCCTACTCTGATGCACTGATTGGTTTCACTTGATGCTGCCCTATAATGGATGTTTGCCTCTTTTTGTGGGTTCCTCTATTTATGATCCCACTTTATACTTTAGTAGGATCCTTTCATGTTTGCTATGTACTTCTCTGCTAACATGGGTTGTTGTCTCCAAAAATGTGGGCTCCTAGCCGGCTACTATCCAAAAATTTTTTTCTTGCTTATAATATGTGGACGTCCTCTATTTTGATTGGTGACTTCTCTACATTAAACTCTCCTTGTTGATGCTTGCCAGCTCCCCTCTAATCAACTAAGCTCAACATTCCAGCATTGAATCTCATGGTTTGTCAAAAGAAACAATTTTGCCCTTTGGTCTTTAGAAACAATACCAAGCCATCTCCAAATTATATAATGGGTATATGTCATCTTTGCTTCTCCATCAAGTCTAACTTGTATAATACACCATAATTCAAAATTTGGCTAGCATGCTATGACAATGCACTCATATGAAGTTGATCCAAGAATTAGAGAAGCAACCATTGAATTTACTATAGTGGTGTCAAAGCTGCTAATGGTACAGAACCATCGAGTTTTCAACCCATGACTACTAGCAATTCTTGCATCAAGTGGAATCTTTCAACCATCAGGCCCATTCTCCATCAAAAGCACACAACTAGATTATTATTATTGGCTATAAATATATCAGGCCAATACACAAGTGCTAAGCTTTTCTGACTGCACATAAGAATTTATTCATGAGATAGTGATTTAAATCGCATCCAATAATTTTCTTTGCACTTTCATATCCTTTTTTTTGGAAAAAGTGGGTCTATTCATGATTTATCATGCATATACCCCACTCACTACCTTGATTTTCCATGGTTAACTTTCATTTCCCAATGCTCATTAGTCTAACAAAATTAGTTGGGCTCCAAAGTGGGTCTGGCTAAAAAAAAATTCGTTTCCAAAAACTTGAAGTGCCAAAGTAATCTATTGAATGCTTGGGTATAATTGGAATTAATCTATATCATTGGTTCAACTTTTAAAATTCATTTTCACCTCTATTTACAAATTGTCAAATTTGCGTCAAGGGGTCCCTTGACTAGCCTTAAAAATTGGCACAAACCTCTGACTAGGCCCTAAAAATTGACACACTGACTCTCTGTTCCACATATTTTTACCTTGTCAAATCTTGTCTCATGATGAATTCAAGATCAAAAGATGTTCATTGTCAATGTTGACCTCTCAGAACTTCCTCCAAGAAAACATGTCAGAAAACACCAAATTGGGTTCAGAATCGGCTTTAGAAACTAGGTAAATTGACACTTGGGAAAATGAAAACTAGGGTATTGGTTCTCTATCATGAGGACATTATAAATCTGTAAATTGGGCTCATGATGAATAAATAGGCACAAATGGCGAGCGGTCAAAGTAGGCTACTTGGAATTTGCAAATTGGAAACACTGACAAAAAGCATTTTTTGCAAATGGAATTGACTTGGAAAAGTGTGCAAATGGATTCATCAAGATTTCAAAATTGACACACTTAGAGTATTTTCAGATGAAAACATAGTGGTACAATCCATTTGATCTCACCTATCATGTATTAGGAGTTATGACATCACGAATAGGGGTTTCGACAAATCTGCACTTCATGATGCTAGTAAAAAGATAGAAATTACATTTGGAATTGCATTTTAAAACTGATCAAACAAATTTTTCATGAGTTGAAACTTGAAACATAACAAGTCTCTGACATCTATAATGCAACGCAAAAGGAATTTCAACATTTGGGTCAACTGGTCAAAAGTTATAACTCGTCAAATAGGGGTTCCCAAAATTCTGAACATTTTGCATCAGCATGGCAACAGTAAACTACCAACTTTGATGGATTCAAAACCTAGTCAAACAGACTCAAAATGACTCAAAATGTGACACATAGGTTCTCAGGTATGGAAACTAAACACTCCCAAAGTAGAAAATCACAAAATATTTTTGGGTGTGAGATATTCCCTTGCAAACACTTAGGTGAAAATGCATATTTGAAATTTGCTCAAAATGAGACTTCACAGAATGACTCAGAATCACAATTTAACTTCATGAAACATATGAACAAGCTCACCTCACAGGGCTCAAAAGTATAGTCAGGTACACATGCATAGAAAAGGATTTATAGGGCTCAATTTTCTCAAAAGTGCTCAAAACTTGGACTACAATTTTGAGCGCCAACAGACCCCTAACTTACATCTTAGATACAAGAATGCATCCTTAGGTAATGGCTTGGTGAATATGTCTGCAATCTATTCTTTTGTATGGACATATTCCAATCTTATTTTCTTGTCCTGCACCAATTCTCTGACAAAATGGTATTTTATAGCAATGTGCTTGGTTTTGGAATTCATCATTGGATACTTTGATATGTTAATTGCACTTGTATTATCACAAAACATGACCACTAGTTCTTTGATCTCAACCTTCATGCCTTCCAACAATTGTTTAAACCAAACAATATTAGAAGAGTTCATTGTTGTTGTGACATACTCTGTTTCTACTGTAGATTGGGATGTGCAATTTTTCTTTTTGCTTGTCCAAGATACCAACCTTTTTCTAAGAAAGAATGCTCCACCACTTGTACTCTTTCTATCATCAATATTTTCCTACCCAATCAAAATCTATAAACACTTTTAAGTCTAGATTTCCTCCAAGTTTATACCATAAGCCATAATCTTTAGTGCCTTTCTAGTATCACAAGATCCTTTTGATTGCCATCATATGATTTTCTCTGGGTTTTGCCAAAAATCTTGCCACTATACCAGCTGCAAGAGCAATATCAGGCCCTGTATGAACTACATACTATAATTTTCCATTCATTGATCTGTATAAGATCTGATCTACCTCTTTGAATCATCATCTTTGGTAAGCTTATTCTAATATCACATGGGGGTTCCAACTAGTTTTGAATCTTCCATACCAAACTTTTTGAGTATCTTCTTGATATACTTAGACTGAGTGATGTAGATACCATTCTCACTCTGCTATATCTGAAGACCAAAAAAGAACTTAATCTCACCAAAAATAGACATTTCAAACTCTTTGTTCATTTACTTTGAAAATTCTTTGAATAGATCATTATTCCTTGTAAATGAAGTATCATCCACAAATATTTCTACCAAAACAATTTTGTTATCTAGTCCTTCATTGATGTATAAACTACTATTATCATTAGTTCTCTAGAAACCAATCTAAATAAGGTAGTTATGCAGTCTCTCATGCCATGCTTTAGGATCTTGTTTTAGTCCATAAAATGCTTTGAGTAATTTTTAGACCATGTCCCTTTTATTTGGATCAACAAAACCTTCAAGTTGTTTAATGTAGACTTCTTCATCAAGAATACCATTGAGAAATGTAGATTTAACATCCATTTGATATACAACAAGAAAAGGGATGGATTCTAATAGGAGGACAGATTTGGCTAATAGGCTCAGTCTGGCAAAAAAAAGGATACATAACCTGGAGAACTACAACCGCAATCTCACAAATTAGATGTTCTCTTTGTTAAGCTCCATTAACAACAACATCATCTCTCTTATGGGCTAGGTCAAAGATAGAGAAATGCAGGAAGATGAGGAAGGAAAAGATAGGGTTGAAGCCAGAACGGAGGATGACTCTGCAAAGGAAAACTCCATTCCTAATCAGGACCAAGGGAACCAAAGGGCACAACAGCTGGAAGCAGAGGAGAATCAACTAGCCTTTGAGGCTTCTTAGGTTATGCAAGAGCTGGAGCGAAATAATGAGGAATAACTCTTGCTTGTTCTTTTGTTTCTTGTTGTCTTTTGGCTTTTTGTTCTAGCTTTAGGTCGTGGCTTTGCCTATCTTTTTTCTTGGTCTTTTCTTAGAACTCTACTTTTTGGCTAGGCTTTATGCTTATTATCAACCTTTGAACTTATACTTTTTTGGCTGGGCTTTCATGCTTATTATCAACCTTTTATGTTTTAACTATTAGGTTTCAAGTTTCATGTAAAACCTATTTATCTAATCAAAAACATCCAATTGATATACCTTAAATCCTTTATGTGTAGCATATGTAAGTAAGGTCTTGACATCTTCCAATCTTGCAAAAAGAGAAAAAGTCTCACCATAATCAATTCATTCTTCTTGAGAGTAGCCTTTACATACCAATCTAACTTTGTTTCTTGATACCTTACCATCTTCATTCAACTTATTCCTAAATACCCATTTTGTTCCAATCACATTTTTATCTTTAGGCCTAGGTACAAGAGTCCAAGTTTTGTTATTTTCTATTTTCTCTATCTCTTTATTCATAGCGTCAATCCAACTTTCATTTTCTAATACATCTTTAACATTTCTTGGTTCAAAATTAGCAAGTAAACATGTACCTTTTAGCTTACTTCTTGTCATAGTACCTTCTAATTTATCTCCAATAATGTTATCTAGTGCATGATGCCTCTTGACATACTTGGCCAATATAGGTTCCTTGCCTCTTGAATGAATTGCATTGTCATCCTCTTGAACTTAAACTTTAGGTTATGGTTTCTCAAACTCGATAGGAATTGGCTTAATAGCTTAAGAATGTGACTCAGGTCCTTGTGACTTAGTTTGAACTTCTTGCAACTCGACGACTAAGGAAGACTCAAGAGTGGAAGTCTCCTGATTGATAGATCTATCTAGCAATGTATCAAGTTAAATATAAAAAAATCTCTTGTAATCTTCTAGTTCCTTTTTTCTTTCTTCTTTAGTCCTTCCTACAAACTCATCAACTTTCACTTGTGCACTTTCTATGATTTTGTAAGTTGACAAATTCAAACATCTATATGCCTTACTCTTGCAAGAATATCCTAAAATAATACCTTCATCACCCCGTACATCAAATTTTCCTTTTCTAGATTCTTTCAAGATATAACATTTACTTCCAAATACTTTTAGGTAACTTATATTGGGCTTATAGCCATACCATAACTCATAGGGGTTTTTTAATGAGTCCTTAAATTGTACTCAGTTTAAGGTATGAACTACAGTGTTGATAGCTTCCTTCCAGTATTTGATAGCAATGTTCTTTTCAATCATTAGAGTCCTTGCACAATCCATGATAGATCTATTCCTTCTTTCATCTATTCCATTCTGCTCAAGAGTTCTAGGGGTTGATACCTATCCTTTTATTCCTCTTTCAATTCAAAAGTTATTGAATTCATTGGATATGAATTCACCACCTCTGTCTGATCTCAAGCATTTTAGTCTTTTCCTTGTTTCCTTTTCTACTCTTTCAAAATACTATTTGAATTTCTCAAATGCTTCTGGCTTCTCTCTTAGATACATAACAGTCATCATTCTAGAGTAGTCATCAACAAAAAGAATGAATAATTTTTCTCCACTATAGCTCTCAATTCCAACTGGTCCACACAAATTAGTATGCACAATTTCCAAAATATCTTTAGAGTGATAGTTTTTTCTTTTGAAACTAGTCTTTCCCATTTTACCAATTTGACAATTCTGGCAGAGACCAACATCAAGTTTCTTTAAACTAGGAATGCCTCTTGCTTTCCTGAATTTTCTTAGTTTCACCATGTTATCAAAATTTACATGGCATAACATTTTATTCCCTATCCAACTTTCTTCAACTTGAGAAATAAAACATGAGCACTTTCCTAGATCAAGATAAAACAAGTTGCCTTCTATTTTTTTGTCTGATCCAATCAATTTTCCTTTGTCATCCTGTAGTCTTACCTTGCCATGCATGAATTCCATGTTGAATCCAATATTAATTAGCCATGCCACACTCAAAAAATTATGTTTTAGTCCTTCAACCCAATAGGCATTATGACATACATGTTCTTTGGTTAATGAGATTCAACCTCTTCCTTTCATGCAACAAGGTTTATTGTTTCCAAACATTACACTGCCACAATCATAGTCTTCAAAGTGTTCAAACTTTGTTTTTTCACTAGTCATATGATGTGAACATCCACTATCTATGATCCATGTATCATTTTTTCTCACATGAGACATAATTTCCATCTTATCTTCTTCATCATCATTAGATTCATCTTTCATAGCAATGTAAACTATTTCATCTTCACTATTATCAGAATCCTTAGTCATAAAACATGTTTTCTTACCATTTTCCTTGAATTATTTTAAATCTTTCTTGCCATTGCACTTTTGACCTTTCTTCTCATCCTTTCTAGCTTTGTTTGGGCACCTAGCTATAATATGACCAATTTCTTCACATGAAAAATAGATTAGGGGAACTTTACCTTTATATTTTCCTCTGCCTCTAGAATATTTCCTTGCAAGTAGAGCTTCAACAACTTCAAGATCACTATTAGAACTTTCTTCTAATTCTTCTTCACTTTTTGACTGAGTGTCCTTTATTTTCTTTCTATTTTCCTTAAGTGAAAGCTTGGCCTCAAATGCAGATTCAATATTCTTGGAGGCTAGAACATAGTTGTCATAGTTATCTAGCTCAAAGGCTATCAATCTTCTTACCAGGGTATCCAAAGTTATCTTATGATTTGTCTCACATCTTCTTTCTTGAATCTCATATACTCTAATTGCATACATGGGAAGAAATATTTTAATAAATTTACTTACAATTATTTCTTCCTTGATCTCTCCTCAAAAAGCTTTGATTGTATTGACACTTTCTTTGATCCTCTCAACATATTTGGTAATGTTTTCAACCTCTCACATTTTCATCTGATCAAATTATCCTCTGAGGCTTTCTACTTTGGCTCTCCTCACATTTTCATCACCTCCATAGATATCTATTAGCTTGTTCCACATTTCAAAGGTAGTTTTGAAGTCCTTGATATCATTAAATTCCTCATAGGTTAGAGTAGATGCAATGTCTATCATCATGGTGTTATGAGTCTTCTTCTTAGTAATGTCATTAACAGATAATGTACTAGGAGTTATATATTCTTCATCAAGGTATTTTAATCCTAAATCACTAATGGAAGCTAGATGAAGTCTCATGAGACCTTGCCATGCTAAAATGTTATCTCTGTTAAGCCTTGGAATTTCTCTCTTGTAAGACAACTTGATCTTTAACTTAGGTCCTTGAAACCTTTCCTGTAAGCACCAAAAGATTTGATACCAATTGTTAGAAATATAGATAGAGTAACTAGGGAGGGGGGTGTGAATCAATTACCACAAAAACAAATAAACAGATCCCTTAGATGTCTAATAAAACTATTTACTACTATCACACAGTAAACATACTTAAAATTCTATAACTTGGTAAATGCAATGTATGTTAACTTTAAAAGATATTAAATATTCATAGTGATTAACATGAAAGCATAAAATAAATAACATGAACACATGAGACACCAGTTTTAACATGGAAATCCAATATGGGAAAAAACCACCAAGTAACTAGCTACTAATTTTCACTCTTCTAAGTGAGCCCTGTTAGGAGCCAACCTAGTTAAAGGTTACAAAACAAACTGTTAGGTGTGACCTCGTTAGAGGATTTATAATTGGCTGTTAAACCAACTCTGCTAAGAGATTTGGAATCACTGCTACAATGGTAAGAAAGTAACAACGAAATGACCTGAATGAGATGCAACTGGATTCTGATTATAGACCTCTACTCTGCTTCACACTAGATCCTTCTTGATCAAATACAACTTTGCTACTCCTCAAGTATATCTGACCATCCTTCAAATTCACTCACACTTTTTCTCTTCAAACAATCAATACACTTGCATATTTGCCCATACACACTAGAATGTCAACTTGACCTTTCATTTATACCATTTAGATTATCAAGTCAACCCAATTACAACTTACAATTACCAATAATTATTACCTCAGTTGGCTAGAATCAATACTTGAAACAATAAACTTCATTTCTCAAATTAACAAAATCCTTCATTGGCTGACCTAGCTCAATAAACACTAATCCTAAAATGATTTCCTATGTTGACCAATAGAAGCTTTCTCAACACTATGAACTTACAAAAAAATCCTTTAGCAATTAAGTGAACCAGGTAAACACTAACTTTCCTTTGTTAACCATGAGAGCTTGGTTAACACTACTTTCAACCACATTTTCCTTCGGCACCCGAGTGAGCTTGGTAGACATTGA
Source organism: Cupressus sempervirens (assembly GCA_028749045.1). Taxonomy (NCBI): domain Eukaryota; kingdom Viridiplantae; phylum Streptophyta; class Pinopsida; order Cupressales; family Cupressaceae; genus Cupressus; species Cupressus sempervirens. The sequence continues at coordinate 432,194,704 of CM053787.1, read as the reverse complement.
TTTCGCAAAGTAATTTCTAGGAATGCTCGGTAGACATAGAAAATTGCTTTGGTCACCAACTAAGCTCAATAAGCATTGTTTTCCAACTAATATGACATTTGTGTAACATCAAAGACAACACACAATTAAACAATTGTATCCAACATAACCTAACCACCTCTATTTGCACTTCTATCAGGGAAAGTTGTCTTCTACTAAGAGCATCTACAACTTTGTTAGACTTCCCACTCCTGTGTTTCAAAAGAAAATATAACTCTACAAAAACTCAACCCACTTTAAATGCCTTTGGTTCAATTTTACTTGACTATTCAAATATTGCAAAGCTTGATAATTAGAATACAAAACAAAGTCCTTGGGAAGAAGATATTGTCTCCACTTCTTCAATGCTTGAACTACAACATAAAATTCCTAATCCTAAATAGAATATTTTCTTTTTGCATCATTCAACTTCTCACTAAAATAAGCAATCGGTCTACCTTCTTGGCTCAAAACAACTCCTATTGTAGTACCACTACCACCATAGTCTACTTGAAACACCTTGTTAAAATCAAGAAGTTATAAAATAGGTTGCTCGATGATTTTTTGTTTCAATATATTAAAACTCGTATCTACTCCTATAGTCCTCTTAAACTCTTTCCTATCCCCTCTTATTGTTTCAGTCAAGGGTCCATAAATACTGCTAAAACTTCTTATGAACTTTTAGTACAATGTAGCCAGTCCATGAAAAGATTTTATCTTTGTCACACTCCTTGGAGTAGGCCATTCAAGGATAGCCTTCACTTTCTTTGGGTCCATTTTTAGACCTTCTCTCAAGACTACAAATCCCAAGTACACCAACTCTTTCTTTACAAAACTACATTTTTTAAGGTTTATCAACAACTTTTCTTCCCTCACCTTAAAAAACACCTTGTCAATATCAATCAAATGCTCCTCCAATGTCTTATTAAAGATCAAAATATCATCTAGGTAAACAATGACAAACTTACCTAGAAACCCCTTTAGTACCTCATTCATGAACCTCATGAAATTGCTCAATGGATAGGCTTAGTCATGCCCAAAAGGCATGACTAACCACTCATATAGTCCTTTCCTTGTCTTGAAAGTAGTCTTCCACTCATCACCCTCTTTTGATACAAATCTAATGGTACCCACTATTTAGATCTTTCTTTGTGAAATACTGAGCTCTACTCAAACAATCCATAATATCATCCATCCTTAGCAAAGAAAATCTATACTTGATGGTGATCTTGTTGATAGCATAAGAATCTATGCACATCCTGCATTCTTCATTCTTCTTTGGTGCTAACACTACTAGTACAACACATGGACTAAAACTCTCTTGAATCAACCCCTTCTACAATAACTACCTTGTTAGGCAAACTGGCTCCTAGAACCAAATCCATCTAGTGACTGATCTTCCTCATTGCAGGCAATCCATTAGGTACATTATCTAATAAAATATTAGAAAACTCTTCCAACATATCTACAACTTCTACAGGTACCTCTTCTACTTCTTCTTTACTATCTTTAGGAATTATAGAAAAACCCATATGCTCTTGCTTCATACCTTTAAGAAACTCTTTTCCATCAACAAAATATATTTTGGTAGACTACATACCTTTTCTTCTTTATCCTTCAATGACTTTCACTCCATCCTTAGTTAGAGTGTAGGTATTTGCTTGCCCATCATGTACAAGATGCCTGTCAAAATACCACAACCTACCCAACAACAAATGACATATGTCCATAGCTATGATATCACATAGTACCTCATCCCAGTAGCTTCCAATTTTGAATTTTAGTGAGCACTACTCATTGACCATGACCTTATGGTCATCTTGAACCCAAGCAATATAGTATGGATGTAGGTGTTTCTACCTCTTTAGCTTCAACTTGGTGACCATCATTTTTGACACAAAATTGTTAGTACTTCCACCATCAATGATCACATCACAACACTTATCCTCACATCTGCACCTTGTGTGAAGCAAGATCCTTCTTTGTTTAGGTTCATTCTCACCACTTAGTAAGACTCTTTAGTTAACTAGGACTTCTCCTCTTTCAACATCTTTAGAATGTGAGGATCTGTCATCCTCATCAACATGTGTAACTCTGGCCTTGCATTCTATTCTTTGATTTTTCCTTCCTTGGCATTGGGTATATTCAAATTCTCTATGCCCTTATTCTCCATAGTGAAAACATTTCCCATGAAAGCCTCCTCTTCTAGATCCTTATCCTCTATCTCTTCTTCTTTGATATCTATTGTTCTGATCATGGAAATGATTAAAATGTTTCCCCTCTAGTTTTGATTGCTACTTTTAGCCTCATCCTTGTTCTTTTCATCATCATTACGACCACCATAAGATCATCCACCAAATCTTCCACCATGACCTCTTTGACTATTCTTATTGTCAAACATCTTGCTCAGTTTCTCCTTGACTCTTACGGAAAACTAGTATGCCTCCCTAATACTACTCATTCAAACTAGACTCAGCTCATCTCAAATGCTAGGCCTTAACCCATTAAGATAATGGGTGACTTTCTCCTTATCAGTTTTTGCATGGTTGGTTCTAATGAGAACTCAATAGAACTCTTTTGTATACTCTTGAATATATTTTATCATTTTCTTCAACCCTTGCATCTTCTTTAATAGATCAATATCATAATCCATGTGAATGAATTGATGCTTTACTTATTTTTCATACAATCCCATTTGGTGATTTTGTCCTTTCCCTTTCTATTTCACTCTAATTAAACCTCCTACCACTAGATCTTCACATGTCCCTTTAGTTTTTCCTTTGCAAACTTAACCCTATTAGGATCATTAATATATTCATACTCAAAGTACTCTAGTTCATTGATCCAATCAATCAGCTCCTCTGGATTAAGATTTCTCAAAAATGTGGGAACCTCAAACATAGGTCATTTTCCAATCTTGGAGATGACCTTAAAAAGCTTCTCTTCCTCTGGATTTAGGACTGCCTTTGCTTCGACATATTCTTCTACTTCATCCTCATCCTCACTTTCATCTCTTTTTGGAAGATTTATTCCTCTTTGTATTTGTTCTTCCAATGCTTGCATTTTCCTTTGGAGGGCTAAAATACACTCAGGTGTGACTCCTATAGCTCTTCTGCCATGCTCTCTTTGTAGAGGCAATTTTGTACTTCCACTAAAACCCTAGTACAAATTGCCTCACAATTGATGACATGTCTACACACTCAGCCCAAACCATGGTCTTGGTGCAAACTACCTCACAATCGGCAATCTATCCACATACTCAAGAACTCTAGCTCTAATACCACTTGATGCAGGGTGCTCCCCTTAATACCATAAACTCATAATAGAAACAAAGAAAAAACAAGAAATGGAGAACAAAATATGGACTTCTTATTTATGCCACAAATGTGGAATTACAAAATTCATAAGTATAATATGCTAACCCACATGGGTTCCTTCAATACAATAATGTACAAGATAGGTTGCAAACTATCACCCAAAGTTGTTATAGACAATATTTAGGCCTTTCTTAAATAGGCAGTTTTATGCTACTCGAGAAGGTTCTAGATGCTCAAAATTAATATTTAGGGCCAATAGACCCTAACAAAACATATAGAGTCAGCCAAATACATCTTTTACAATTACTTTAGAAGTTTCAAGTAGACCAACTTCGGAAGGCCATAACTCACAAACTGTTGTTGTGATTGGCTATTATAACCACTTTTCAAAAATGCCAGCTTCTGATCTACATGCTTGAAACCATGCTAGCACCCTTCCATCAAGTTTTTGGACCTCATCTAGGCACTCTAAGGCCTCCAATGATGAGCTTGAAGATTTTTTTTGCAAATTGTTCCATCAAAAATCCACAATAACTTCTCTAATACTTAAGCTGGAGCAATGAGATTTTTATTGTAGGTTTATATCTCTAAGATGAACCTTTTTGTAGAAAATGAGAAAATTTTGAGCTCATATGAAAAACTTACTAAAAATAGCAAGTTCCCATAAATAGCAACCACCCTATCTACTAGCCATTATTAAAATAGAAAAGATTGCAAATAAACTATTTTTGGCTGATGCAAGAGTGCTCTTACACCCAGGATGCTCCTACATCATTTTCTAATTCTACCTCGATTCCTTTTGTAGACACAATATAACCAAGTAGCTTCCCTGATGTGACAACAAAAGAACATGTTTTAGGATTTAATCTAAAACTAAATTTCTCTATACAATCTAGGATAGGTCCCAATTGTTGAAGATGAGTATTTTGTTACATGCTCTTGACCAAGGTATCATCAACATAGTCTTCCGTCATTTCATGCATCATATCATGGAAGATTTTTGTAACTACTTGTTAATATGTGGCACAAACATTCTTCAATCTGAATGGCATTACATTCCAAAAAAAAGTATCCCATGTACAAGTGAAAGAAGTTTTCTCTTGGTCTTTTGATATAATTTTAATTTGATTATAACTAGAGAAACCATCCATGAGTGAGTACATTTCATAGCCCATTGTCATGTTGACTATTATATCAATATTAGGTAGTGGAAATTCATCCTTGGGACATTCTTTATTTAGATCTCAAAAATTAATACAAACTTCAATAGACTTGTCATGTTTTGAGACTGGAACTATGTTTGAGATCCTTTTAGCATAATCAATAGCACCAATGAAACAAACTTTCAAGAGCTTTTCTAGTTTAGCTTTAACAAGTAGTGTCACATAACGGTGCATCTTCCTAAGTTTTTTCTTGGTAGGTTTCATGGTTGGTGTGATAGATAAATGATGCATTATAAGATCATGATCTAAGCCTAGCATATCTGAGTTAGTCCATACAAAATTGATCTCCTTTTCCTAGAAGAAAGAAAAAAATTCCTCTTTTTCCTCTGGAGATAAAGATTGTGCAAGATGTCTATTATACGAGTTTTCTTTAGTTCCCAGATTGATTGGTTGTGTTGGCTCTATCACTACTAATGATCTCTCTTGAAAGTTACTTGAAAGCGCATCAAATATCTCATCTTTAGGCAGCTTAGAGAGGTTTTCACCTTTGGATATGTCTTTTTTAATACTATTTTTTGTTTTGATACTACCACAATGTGGTTTTCACCATTGGAACATCCATTTATTTTTTTGAATTGTATGACTAGGATATTTGATGTCAACTTTAGTCATATTGACACTTTGTTCACTAGTGGCAAATGTTATTGGTTCAATAGTGTGTAGGTAGTAGGTGAGAGCATAGTCATTCTATAACATTGGGACTTTAGTAGATGTAGTATTGGAGTTCTAGTCTATTAACTCGAGATAATTGAGTGAAAGAGAAGTGGTGGGTTCAATTGCATTCAAAGTATAGTCAACGAATGCATGGACAAGTAATTTGAGACATAAAGAGATTTCATCCCAAGGTATGTTCAAATTCCTTTGAGTTCTAACAACATTAATCAAAGGGTTGTTGACATGAGGAGGATGAGACATATTTGACCAAAACTTAGATTGCTCTCCTATTTTGAGTTGATTTTCATAAGTGTTAACTTGATCTACATCCTTATCGAAAGTTTCCTCTAAGAGAGAATCAAATTCATATTCTCAAGAGTCTATGCTACATGGAGTTAGATTGTAGAATTCCCCAATAGTTATGGGTATCCATTCTCCACTTTCATTATCATCTTAATTTTTACAAATTCATTCAACAATGATAGTATGACTAGACTTACCCTATTCCTATTGAATCTGGGGAGTATTAGTAGTATTGTTAGCTTCAACAATACTAACATGTGGTAAAAATTCATGTGGCTCTACAAATAATGTAGCAGGATCTAGAAGAATATGATAAGAAAATTATCCCCATCATTAGAACTATATACTTGATTATCAAACTCATTTTGTGACTCATGTTTAGATAAGCTATCAGATTTTGGCAAAAATTTATTGATCCCTAGATGAAAGGGAACTTTCCTAAAGCCTAAGTATGTTATGGCATGAGGCCTTCTAGATGATTCCTTGATCAGAAAAATTAGCCCATTGATATTACATCCTATAGGACTATTTCCTTTGTAGCCAAGGTATTTTATTAGTTTAAGACCTAGTCCACACTTTTCTAGAGTTAGCTCATGAGATTGATCAAAAACATTAGCTAGGACTTCTTCTTTTTTATAACCACGTAGTGATGGCTCTATTTTCATCTTCATTTTCTAGTGATAGAATGACCTTTACAGATGCACTATTTAATATAGTCTTAGGTGATACTATAAAAAGTCTTGTTACTTTAGATGGTCTCCCATAATGATGAGGATATTTAGGAAGAGATGTCAAAGACAAAACTAGTTCAATGTGATATTCACCCATTCCTATTTCTCTTAACTTGAGTCTTAACATGATTTTCTATAGACTCTCTATTATTAGGAACAAAAATGTCATCACACTTGAGCATGTTACATGTATAAGTAGTATTAGAAAGTATAGTAACTTTTGATTCTTGGAATGGAAACTTGATGCGTTTATGGTATGTCAAAGGTACTTCTTGCATTTCATGAATCAATGGTCTTCATAATAATATCTTGTATGCTAAAGGAATATCAAGAAACTAATAGGTAACATCTCTTTCTCTAGGATCAACTTGGAGAGGAAACATAACAAGACCTAAGGATTTTCATTTACTTCATCATATAATTTGATGGTTGTTTTGTGATGAGGATAAATAAACTCTTCAGCATAACCTAATTGTTTGAGAAAAGTAGAACAAACCAGCTCCATTATCTATAAGAACATGATAGACACATTTTTGATGTATCATGAATTCAATATGCAATAGTTGATTATGAGGATGACTCAAAGAATTATCATCTTCTTTAGAAAAGGAAAAATAATGAGGTGAGGTCAAGTGACCTACCATTGATTGAAACCTATCAAGATCAAGATCTTGAGGTACGCTTGCCTTAGTGAGGACTTTGTCAAGAACCTGTCTAGGAGAAGACAAGATTTAAAGTAGTTCACAAATAATTATTTGAGCATTCATCCATTGCAATTTTTTAAGGATACTATAGTTTGCAGCTATGGAAGATGTTGCAATTTTCATATTTTTGTTGGATGGACTAGCAATAGGTTTGTCTTTGTGTTGATCTACCTTGGGAGTAGAAGGCATAGGGCCTTTATGTACTATCTTGACATGAGAATGTGTAACACCATTAGCACAAGATTTTGATTGTTCATAAAGAGATGTAGCAACTTGTAAGAAAAATTGACTATAATATTTTGTATTGTCATGTTTTCCTTTAATTGTGATAATATCACAATGCTCAACATCCAAAGTTTCAACCATATTGATTACATTATCATCATTGGTATATGTATAGTTGACCTTGTCATTATTTTTCTATTTAGAACTTTCTCCTTTTTCATAGTTTGGAAATGGTTCCTTAAAAGCTTTGTGATCCTAATTCTTGTTACACCATCATCAATGAGGTCTTGAATCTTATGTTGTAGATTAATACAATTATTTGTTTTGTGATCCTTTTTTTGATGGTATTCACAATACACATTCTCATTCCACTATGTGGGTCATGGTTGTGGATCGTAAGGACAAGAATTATTAAGTGCAGTTATAATCTAATTTTGAAGTACATTCCTATAGAATATGTTGTGAGGCTCACCTAGAGGTGTGTATTCATGTTTGGGTTGAGAAACCCAAGATGGTTTTTAGCTTTGTTTACAAATATCTTGTTATCCAAAGTAGATTTTTCAATGGGTTTATAATTATTCATGTTATTTGTGAGACTAAAAGCCACATTAGAAGGATTGGCAATGATATTATCCATCACTCTAACATATACTACCTCTCAAATTTTATTAACATCCTTGGATTTAATATGCTAGAGGTAGACCCTTGTTTGATGTCTTTTTGAAGGATTAAATCACCTTTCTTTACCATTAACTCTTCTATTTGGATACCTTGTGTAATAATGTCTTCAAAGGTATGCAAACCTTCAAGTTGTATTTTGTACCCAAAATTAGATAAAAGATTATCCATAAAGATATGAAATTTTTTAGTTTCAGGAATCTTACATGAGTATTTGTTATATAATTGTCTCCATCTTTATTGGAACATTAGGAAAGATTCTCCAATTCTTTGTTTAAGCTTACACAAATCTCATATGTTTAATGGATGTTGTATATTGTGTGAGTACTATTGAATGAAAATATTAATGATGTCATCAAATGTTTTAATTCTAGTAGGTAACAATGAAAACCATTCCATGGCCTGACCACCTAGACTCTGTGAGAATAAACACATAAGATATGTTTGATTGTGCATGAATTTCATGGACAAAGCACTAAACTCTCTCAAGTGATCTTGGGGATCAAATGTTCCTAAGTACTTGTTGCAATTGGGTATCTCAAGTCCTCTAGGAAAAAGGAGGCATATACAAATCCTTGTCAAAAGGAAATGGACAAATAGTGTCTAAAGTGTATTGTTTGGCCAATTTATATTTGTCTCTCAATATTTGGGCCAATTTCTCTTGCATTACATGGAGTTATGTTTGTAATTTGGAGGTTTCAAATTCCTCTTCTTATGTGACAATTGTTTCAACATTGAAGTTTTGAGGTAGTGTTGATCCTTCTTGAGTGAGTTTGAGGAAATATTTTTCTTTCTCATCATGGAACAAGATTTCCATCATTTTTTGGAAATTTTTATCTTAAAAAAATTTCTTTGTCTTCTAGGGGTATCTCTTTAGTGTACCCATAATCATTTGTATAGGTGTAAGGATGTTTCATCCTTTTGTTTCTTTGGAAGTCCTCTCTATTTTTTCTCCTACTATTTTCAAACATTTTTGACCTTGATCTACTATTTTAGCGGTCTAGAATTTTTCAGTTTTTAGGTTGTATAGGTGTTTCAAATATAATTTTGGCTATTTTGTTTAAACATGTAGGTGTCTTTTCAATGTCTGCAACTTGTGGCAAGTTTATGGAAAATATTCTTTGAGCACTAGGTGGACCAATAATTCAAAGAGACCATTAGGACCCTTCACTATACTCAAAGTGTATGCAGACTTGGGAACAACCTCTATCACAATTTATACCTCTATCTATATCTCATCTTGGCCTATGGGGAGGAAACATGTTTCCACTCCTAGTTGCAAAAGTGATAGACAATGACTTATGAGAAAGTTTGAACAAGGACCATACTAGAACATTATCTTAAAGTAACTAAGTAATTAGTCAGTGTGTTGTATACCTAAGTATGAGTAGTTAGAGAAATGGCTAGAACATTTGAGAATTTTGACTATCGTGACACAAGATATTATAAACAAAAGAGAGCAAATATGAAAAAAAAGTAATGAGACTAGTTCATGGGTAGATCACAAGTGATCAACTAAGCAAGATGTCTAAGTTTTAGACTACTATAGATAGAGGAAGGACTTAATTTTTTTACACAAAGATCAGATTTGGATCAATTATTGATGAGGGAGCTCATAATGGCTCACTATTTTTGGACAATTCTTGATAGACTAGCATAAGGAAATGACTCTAATATAAGTAAAGACCTTTATTAGACAAAATTAAACAAGTTTTGATAGCTTAATGACCAAAAATTGCACAAGGATCCTGAGAGAACCATGCGAGGAACTATTAAGACTCATGTGAGGAAACTAAACAACATTTTCCAAGATATCTTTTTGCATGAAGTTGTAAGGTGAGCCACACCAAGAGATGACAATTTGTTAGTTTTAATAATATATTCACCAAATTAAAACAAGTTGACAGTGTTTGAGTAGATGCTTGCATGAGGAAACTTATCCTTCCATGTAAAGAAGTACAAAGTACCACATGAGGAATTATAGACCAACAAACCCAAAGGTCTTGACTAGCATAAAATTATGCAAAAATGTAGGCAAGTAAATGGTAGACTAGTAGGCTTTGACTGAATTTGAAGAGATTCTAGTAAGTTCTAATAGATGCTGGAAAAAGTATAGATAATACTTGTAGTTTTTAGTCATATGTGGACATTATTTTCATATTTTGACACCTTTTTGGGTTGTTTTGACAAGTAGATAGTGAAGGATTTGAGCAATATGCAATACAAGTCCACAAAGCCCTCAAAAACCTACTTGTAAAAACCCTATCAAAGAGAAGAAAAAGATAAGAGGAGGCAAGGGTTTTCTCTAAAAAATATCCAAATGTATTCTTAGATAAAGAAAAGATTTAGATTATTACAAAAGATTAATCCTTATAAAATGAGATCGAAACCCAAAAGGGTAAACTAAAAAGTTACAAAGGGTAACCTAAAAGGTAAAAGCTATTTAATAATTACTAATTAATTATTAAATAGAGAATACAAAATGTGCATAATCTTAAGAGGGACAAAATGTAATTTAATTAATGAAATTAAATTAACCATTTTCTCTAATACCCCCCCTAAAGATTAGCAATAATGTAGTTATAAACAATGCAGAAATAGCAAGAAAACTACAATGCAATGCTAAAAAAAAATTTGTGTCTTAGCAATAAGGCCTGATGAGGTACCCAATCACAACCAAATCTCTATGAAATAAAGAAATGGAGAAAACCTAGTGGGAAAAAATCTACTCCAAAAACACATAGCTAAAAACCTAGTTAAGGACTATAGAAGCCTTCAACTAGAGGATTGTTTTAGAAATAGGAACAAAGAGAAATCATGAAGAAAACTAGTGAAGCATGTAGAAGCTGCACAAATTTGTCAAAAGTAACTACTGATATGAATAAACTCCATTAAATAGAACCTAACCAAGTAGAGAAGACTATAATCTACATTGAATTAGGAGGCACAAAAAGACAAACAACTGAACTCAAAGATATAGATGGCATGAAACACTAAACACTAAAGAGTTGACCAATTGAACATGGAAGGTTGCAACCAGAGTAGGAGTAAAAAGAAGAGTTTCTATATTATAAATTATCCATCTCACCGAAATACATAGGTACCCAACTATTGCATCTGCCTAGTACATAGGAACAAAAAATAAATACATAGCTCACTCCATCAAACCAAGGAAGCATGAGAAACAATAAAAGAACCCCCCTAATGTAGACAAGGGTGAGGTGATAGGAAACTAAAAATTGAGCCAATAATTCTTACAAAACAAAAAGAACCAAGAACATAAAAAATGAGGAAGCAGTACAGACACCTATAAAGGCATGTGTCATTTACACATCATGGGGTTAATGTCATGGAAGGAACACTTGCTTGACAAATGAAGGGGGCACTAAAAGGAAAAAAACTATCCCCCAATGTCACTTTATAATGTAGTGCAAGTACAATAAGTCACAATGAAGAAAAAGATCTTGAAAATACATGGATTGACAATTTATCTTTGTACATTTGGATAAAAATGCTTAAAAATGATATCAACAATGATCAAAAAGGGCAAAGAGCTATTACAACAGATAGTACAACCCAAAAGAAGAATTTCCATGCCACAAAAATGATCCATAGACCTAAAACACAAAAGATATCCACCATAGTGTAATAACACAAAAATCATAATAGAAAGAACTTGGGGCAAAATCTAGAAGAAAAACTAGCATTTTTGGAAAAAGAAATGAACCAACTTTCCAAAAATATCACATTTTCAAAAAATAAAGTTGGGATGCTCAAGATATGTGCTCCAGAGTAAAAAATAGAACATCTAGCTTTGGCTACCCAAATAGGTAATCAAACTACATCAAAACCCAAAAATTACTAAACCATTGTCTCTATCTCAGAACTAGCTTTCTGGCACTTCTTTTGGATTGAAAAAATACCTCCATATGCTCAAGTTACGAAAAAAAAAAAGGCCCTGGAAATGCAATTTTTTTTTATTAAAATACATATATATATATAAAAGGTACTGCTCAAAGTGGTGGTGGTAGTGTGGAGGGGCAGAGCTACTAGCAGAGCTGCTAAGTGGTGACTACTAGTGGTGATTCTAGTAGTGCTACTATAATTAGTTGATTGTAGCAGGTCAAAAAACCACAATTTTATTTTATTTTATGATTTTTTTTTTAAACCTCACATTGGAGTGTGTGTAATGGCCATATGGCTTTACTAGGCAGTTTTTTTTGCCTCCTAGATCAACATTGTCCAAAATAGATGAACTTTATATGGAAATAAGGGTTTTGATGCCTTTTGAATCCATCTGTGAGGGCTATTTGGCCTCAAGATACTCCAAAAATTAGTTTATTGTAGTAGTGCTACTATAATTAGTTGATTGTAGTAGGTCAAAAAACCACAATTTTATTTTATTTTATGATTTTTTTTTTTAAACCTCACATTGGAGTGTGTGTAATGGCCATATGGCCTTACTAGGCAGTTTTTTTTCCCTCCTAGATCAACATTGTCCAAAATAGATGAACTTTATATGGAAATAAGGGTTTTGATGCCTTCTGAATCCATCTGTGAGGGCTATTTGGCCTCAAGATACTCCAAAAATTAGTAAACCCCCTCTTTTCTCAAGAAATAACTAAAAAACTCTAGATCTGATATGTCCAACCCTCTATCGGTGTTTGAAAACACTGGAGGGTTTTCAATTATCCCAATGAGAATATGACATATCTAGGGGCAACTAACTCCCATTTTCAACATGCCATTTCAGACACCGAGCCAACTATAAGGCTAGACCCTTCTTCTACTTTAGGCTATGTAAGACTTAGGCAGGTGGACCTCAAATTCAATTGATATCGTACCAGTACAAAAATATATCTCTAAATCTATTAAGTATATGAAAACCCCTTATATCTCCTAAAGACTTATGTAGTAACAAAGAAGTGCAGTAGCAAATTACATCTCTATGGAATGCACAAGCTGAGTGAGGGTTAAACTATTCTAGCTCTTCAACATAAAATGTAAAGATGATTTGAATTTGATTTTGATTTTATGTGGGCGAGGAAAGTGGATGAAAACCAGGTATGAACAAAAAACTTATGATCTTGTAACAAATCAGTGCCTCATCCATTGGGAAATTCATGAATCTCCCTCATGCATTTTTGATATCTAATACTTATTCATATATTCAGATATCTGATCTATCCATTCACCTTGTAAATAGACATCAATGTTCAATTTAAATCTCATTCTTACATGATATCCTCCTCAATAAATTTTCAATCCTATTGAATCTTTAAAGCATTTACATAATTCCTTGAATTACAAGCAACAATGAAGCAACATAAAACCTTAAGGGATTGCACTTATGATCTAGGCTCTTTGTTCAAAGACCATAAAACATCATAGCTCAACTAAGAAAGGAGACAAGATTCAAACTAAAACTAAACACTTATTGTTCCTTGTATTGATTTCCTTGAAATAATACATAAAAATGCATGAAATTAACTCACAAAGATCCTAATAAACTAGACTATTCAATGAAAAAATGTTGTCATACAAGAGAGAAAATGGTGGGAATGAGAAGTTGATGGGATGGGAAGGGGGTATCACTGCCAAAGCAAAAGCTTCATGGTCTGGAACCAACACATCCCAGATCTTCCATTCATAGTTCATCAATTCCAAGGCCAGTTCTACTAAATATCTTCATACCAAAGAAACTTTCCAAATTTTCCAACCCTTACAAAAGAAAAGAAGAAAGTATAAATATCAAGTTGGCAATTCTCGGATTTAGTATGCAATTGACATGTGTCCCCTCTGAATTCCTTCCTAAGAAGCTTTAAAAGCCTCTTTCTACCTTCTCTCTATAACTAAATATCAAATCCCCATCATTTGGCTTCTACAAGGCAAAAATATCTAAGAAATTTCATGATGAAAAAATGTAACTAATTTTGGTGTTAAAATGAACCTATGGTAAAAGTGAAAATCAGTTCAATATAAGCTCTAGAATGCAAGAAAATTTCTTAGAGTTGATTTGCTCCACATTCAAATCCCAAAAGGTCTTCAAATCTGCCCTGTAACCAACTCCGATGCTCAATGATCAAACTTGCTTGCTCTGCTGCCAATGCCCTGGGAAACACAAAATAGCCTATAGCATGAACTAATGAATACATGTGAACAAATTGACTTCAAAAATGGAAAATTTAGATTCTACCAATTCTGGTGGTATATTGGAGCACTCATTTCGGTTAAAAATTACTCCTATTATGCATGTTTGAAAATTGGACCTCTACTCCATGGCTTTTAAAGCACTTGAATATTTCAAAAAAATTGAAATATTATAAAGTTTGAACTATGCTTGAATCAAACTTTATTTAAAATGAGCAGTATGTGCATCTTAGAGGACAAAAAGAAAATTTAATTTAATAACTTTGAAATCTCCTTCACTCTACCATCCGGGTCAAACTTGGTTTGACCATCTATGACACTTGTCATCTCCTAATTAGATCTAAGAATTCACTTCTTTCTCATTGTACAGGTTCTAGTCTTTTGGAGAAAATTTGCACACTATTGTGATACTAGGGTTTTGGTTCCAGTCTTGATGCATTCCCAATACTGAGACACCATTTTTTTAGCATAATTCTCTCATGTGAACAGCAGTAGGAAGGAATATATAGATAGTTTAGATCTATTAAGTTTTTTCATGTTTTGATTCCATGCATATGAATGTATTAATTTCAAGGAAATAAATACAAAGAGTTGCAAATGATTGAGTTTCATTTTAATGATCTTTGACAGAGAGCTTAGGTTGTAGTTGCAGTCCCTTAAGGTTGTATGCTATTTCATTTTTGCTTGTAACAAAAAAGGGTTATGTAAATGCTTCAGGGAAATCAATAAGGTTGTAAGGTTACTAATGGGGATATCATGTAAGAATGAGATTTAGATTGAGCATAGATGTCTATTTACAAGTTAAATAGATAGATCAAATATCTGAAGATACACATATGTCTTAGATATCCATATGTATGTTTTTAATTCATGGAATTGCCCAATGGTTAAGGCACTGATCAGTTACAGGATCATTAGGTCTTACTACTGCGCATTGGAGGGTTTTTTGAAATCAACATTATTAATCAAACTGTATTTCCCGTTCATGTTAAAGGACTTAAATGTGATACCCTCACTCAACTTATGAATTTCATTATTTTGCATTTAGCTACTACAAATCTATGTCATTGCATGAGTTATTAGGAGAAATAAGGGTCAAATCTACTTGTTATAGATTCAAGAATATGTCTTTGCATTGGTACCATATCGATTGAATCTGAGGTCTACCCACCTAGGTCAAGCAGAGCCTAAAGTGAAGAAGGGTCATGCGTTATAGTTGGCCCAAGACTGCAATCAGGTGCATTCATCATAGGAAGTTACTAGCCTTAGATGCATTTGTTTGGTTTCTTGGTCATTTTCAAAATTGTTAAATCAAGAGCCAACACCCTCATTCTCCTTTTTCTACAAATAGTGAGCAAGCTCTAATAGATCTAGCTCTAATACCATGAAGGATTTGAGCAATACACAATACAAATCCACAAAGCCCTCAAAAACTTGCATGTAAAAACCTATCATAGAGAAGAAAATGATAAGAGGAGGCAAGGATTTTCTCTAAAAAATATTCAAATGTATTCTCAGATAAAGAAAAGATGTAGATTATTACAAAAGATCAATCTTTATAAAAGGAGATCGAAACTTGAAAGGGTAACCTAAAATGTAAATGCTATTTAATAATTACTAATTGATTATTAAATAGAGAATGCAAAAGGTACATAAAGAAAAATCTTAAGAAGGGAGAAAAGGTGGTTTAATTAATGAAATTAAATCAACCTTTTTCTCTAAGAAACAGTTGATTTTTAGACAAGCGATACAAGCATTAGTAGTAAACAATCCAACTAAGGATAAAGCAACTCAGAGAGATGGGGGAATCTTGACCTTTTTGTTTGGACAATTTGGACAATTGTAGACTCAAAAAAGACACCCTTTTATCCCTATACCCATAAATAGTAGAGGAAGTAAAGCCTTTGTCTCACAACTTTTGTGCATTTGTTCACCTTGTTGGCTACTAAATTAATAACTTTTGAATAACCTAGTGATAAGAACAAATACACCTAGGGACATCTAACTCCCATGTTCAGTAGGTCTAGATTGTATTGAATGAAATATTTTGCTCCAAGTACTTTTCTATCTGTAAGAATCAAATTCCCAAATGATGTAGCTTTGTAGCCATATAGGGCTTTAAAAGGAGTCATGCCTATAGACATATGGTGAGTAGTATTATAAAATTACTCCCCCAGATGTAAGCATTTGGTCCAAGAATTTTTTTTTCCTATGACATAATTTCATAGATAACCTTCTATCCATTTATTTATAATCTTCATCTACCCATCAGTTTGTGGATGATAGCTCGTACTAGGAGTCAATTCTGTTCCTGCTAGTTAGAATAGTTCCTACCAAAATTGACTGAGAAATCTAGAGAAATCTACTATCTCTATCATTGACTATATTCTGTGGTAATCCAGGTAATCTAAAATTTTCTTTAAAGAATACTTCTACAATTTGTGGAGCCTTGTAGTCTATGGTTATTGTGAGAAAGTGTGCATATTTAGTCAATCGATCTACTACTACATAAATACAATCCTTCCCTTGTACCTTGGGTAGACCTATTATAAAATCCATTGAAATGCTTTCCCATTTTTTATCAGGGATGGGTAAAGGTTGTAGAATGCTTGCTAGATGTTTTGGTTCTACTTTATTCCTTTGACATACCATGCATTCTTGGACATATTTCAATACATCTATCTTGAGACTTTTCCTTGAGAATCTTTCTCTTATTTTTTTATAGGTTTTATAATATCCTTGATGTCCTGCTAATGGATTATCATGATGTTCTTTTAATACCTTCTCTTTTACTTTGGAGTTCAAAGTTAGTCATACCCTTCCTTTATGCATGATGAGTTTGTTCACTATCTTATAATCATCATTAGGTAATGCTCCTTCCATTATTTCTATAGCTTGTGAATCCTTAACATAGTCTACGATAATATCATTTTTCCAATTTGTTGTGATGTTGGTTATTGCACTTATAAAATTTTGTCATGCTAATGCATCTGCTACTACATTGTTGGTTTCCTTGACATACTCGATGTCAAAATCATAAGACTGAATCTTACCAACCCATTTCTATTGACAATCATTGATATCCTTCTACTTCATAAAGAATCTTAAGCTACTATGATCTATTTTGATGTTGAATTTACCACCAACCAAATATTGTATGAATTTAGCTAGTGCATGCATTATTGGCAGCATTTCTTTTTCATATATAGAATAATTTCTTTCAACTTTTTTAAGTTTACAACGCTCGAATGCTATAGGATGTTCATTCTACTTGAGGATTGCTTTGATTCCTTCTCTTAATGCATCACATTAAAGTTCAAAGGGTAGTGTGAAATCAGGAATAGCCAAGACTAGGCATGCACTCATTGCTTCCTTTAATTTGTCGAATGCTTGTTGTGCCATATCATTCCAAGAAAATGCTCCCTTTTTGGTTAAGTTAGTTAAAGGAGTGGCTATTTTTTAGAATCCTTTAACAAAGCACCTATAATAGCTACATAGTCCCATAAATCCTCTAAGATGTGTTAGGGTTTTGGGTTTTGGCCAATTCTTGATGACTTGGATCTTTTCATCATCAACACTCACTCCTTCAGCATTGATTTTATGAACAAGGTAAAGAATCTCTTCTAATCCAAATTCACATTTCAAGGCCTTAGCAAATAATGACTTTGATTCTAAAATTCTTAGAATTTCCTCAATGTGTGCAAAGTGTTCTTCCCATGTTTTACTGTAAATGAGAATGTCATCAAAGAATACAAGTAAACAATTTCTTAACTGGTTTCTAAAAATGTGGTTTATACATGATTGAAAGGTGGCTGGTGCATTAGGAAGGCCAAATGGAAGAACTAGGAATTCAAAGTGTCCATAGTGATATTTGAAAGTAGTTTTATGCACATCTTCTTCCTTCATACGAATTTGATGGTAATTGGAGCGTAAATCAATTTTGGAGAAGTATCGTGCACCATGAAGTTCATCAATTAATTCATTGATTCTTGGTATAGGATATCTAATTTTTATTGTCTTCTTATTAAGAGCCCTATAATCTATGCACATTCTATATGTTCCATCTTTCTTTTTTACCAATACTATAGATGAGGTGAAAGGACTGGAACTAGGTTGAATGAGACCCATCTCAAGTAACTCTTTGATTGTTTTTTCAATCTCTTCTTTGAATTTATGTGGATTTCTATAAGGTGTAGTTATGACAGGTTTGGATCTAGCTTCTAGTTCTATTGAATGTTCAAATCCTCTCTTAGGGGGAAGCCCTCTAAGGAGTTCTTCAAAAACTCTTTTATGTTTTCTTAAAATAGATTGGATATACACGTGAGTTGATTCTAAGATGGAGCTTTGTCTATAATCATACATTGTGCAATCCACTCTACTTGGTTGTGTCAAAATATTTTCTCAATCCTATTACATGAAACTAATTCAGGATTTCCATTTGGTAGCCCTTTAAAGGTGATTTCATTTCCCTCATGTTTAAAGCATATTTCTAGGTTGGGATGATCCATGATAAAATTCCCCAGGGAATCTATCTAGGGTAGTCCCAAAATTACATCATATTGTAAGTCTACCACATAAAAATCCATGTTATGTGTGTTTTCCCAAATTAATTTCTAGGTTGGGAATAATTTTGTAGCATTGCTCAATTTTTCCATTTGCAAGGGCCACTTTAAAACTTTTAAAGTCATCTATTTTTAATTTCCTTCTCTCCACAAGACTTTTATTAATAAAATCATGAGAAGCTCCACTATGTACTAATGCAATTATTCTTTGACCCCTGATGGTGCCTTTGATTTTAAAGGGTTGGTTCTCATTAGCTTGAGAAATTGTGGCTAAGGAACCTGTAACTTCTTCTCTCTTGGTTTTTTTTTATTTGGATGTTCTTCTTCTATATTATGGATTTGACTTGTTCTCTTACAAGAGTGATTATATCCTCATGGTTCCTTATATTTGTAGCATGGATTTTTGTCTTTCAATTCACTCCTTTGATCCGTTTTCTCTTTTTCCTTACATTTATGTCCATTTTCCCAAAGTTCCCTACAAAAGAAACAATATTTTCTTGCTTCTTTAGGTGGAAATTTTTTGGTTCTATCCTTGGATGAAGGAATATCAAATTTCTTTGCTTTAAAAATTGTGTCTTCTAGTGTAACTAGTTCCATGGCACTCACCATGCTTCAAATTGAATCTCTTAATCCTTCCACAAATAGGTAGGTAAGTATTCTTTGGGATATTTTTGGTACAAATGCTGATAATCTTTGGAATTCATTTGCAAATTCACTTACTATACCATGTTGTCTTAATAGATCAAGTTCTCTAAAGTACCATTCTGAATCTTTTTGATCAAATCTTTTAATGAGTTTTTTTTTGAATTCATGATATGAGGTTATGTGTTGGTCTCCATGGATCTTTCATCCATATTGCCACCATTCATGTGCTATTCTTGTTAAATGTAGTACTACAAATTTAATTGAATTATCTTCTATCATGGGACTATATGATAAATTCTGTCTAATTTTTCCACCCATGTTCTTACTGGAATTTTTTTTGTTCCATCAAAATCAGGTAGAACTACTTTGTTAATTTTTCGGATTAAATCCTGATTGTATGGAGTTTTCCTTTTTTGACTATTAATGTCCTTCACATTATTAGGTCTAGAATTTGCATTGTTTGTATTTTGAATAATTTGGAGGAGAAGTCTATTTGTTTCTCTATTTTGTTCCATGAGTGACTAAGTGACTTGGGCCATTTGTTCCATAAATGCTTTAAGATCTTTACTTAACTGTGCACTCATGGTGGTGTTCTCCTTCTTCTTTTCTCTTTCAATTGCCCTTTGCTCCCTCTAATTGATTTGCATAAACTATTCTTCATAGGTTGGCAGGATTTCCACTCTGATACCACTGTAATGTCCCTCCTTGTAAGGATTGATAAGTATCATCTTGTAGGATTAAATTAATTAGTCCAAGGTTTATTATTGTATTAAAAAGATTAATAAATAATTATTTCATATATTTTCTTATTCCAAATTTCATTTGTATGTATAGCTAGGTTCTCCAAAATGGGATTGGAACCTCTATACCATACTTCAGTCCTCACACATTATGGTGGGGTCCCAAAGGTCGATAAACCTAAACTCCAAGAGAAGGCCTTTCCCTCCTCTTTCCTTAGGACTCAGCTCAACCCTCTTACCCACCTAGTACTTACTGAATGCAATTATGGGAAAAATCATTATTTACTCAATTTATTTTATTTATTCTTCCTCTTTTTCTTATGTTCATTATTGTTTCTATAACAATATGATGACATAAATTGAAACATTTTGTTCCCTTCATAATTCATTATACAATCAATTTGTTCACTGAGTATGTGTGTGTGTGTGTGTGTGTGTGCGAGTTTCCTTTTATTCAATTTTCACAACATATGATGGTGGGAATTATTCCTTATGTATTCTAATATATATATAAACTATTTATTAATATTTATTTGTATTCTTATTGAATTAACAAAACGTTGAAGTTGATTATATTTTAAGTTATTTAATTTCCATCATATAATTCATTTATTTAATATTGTTCATTCCAAATCAGCAAGTGATTACTTATTTATTGTATTCTATATCCTGAACATATATACAGAAAATGTCTTTAAGCTATCCAATTAATACTTTATATATATGTATTGGATTAGGGTTTCTTTTATAATTAATGGTTATATCACCTTCTACTATCTCACGTGATACTTTACTGACCAGATTTTAACCTTAACATAGTGAATTTAACCATTCTAATTACAAATCATGTCTCATTTTATATCACTTACTATTAGGGTTGGTGTAATCCTCCCATTTCCTTCACTGTGTGGGTACTGTGAGTGGTTGTTTTGTAACAAATTCCCTAAGGTTGCTGCAACTATACTTCTCTAGTTTCCTGTATTATCACCTCCAATTCATGCTTAATCCCAATTTTATCTCCTCTTCTGCTCCCCTTTTGATGCACTTCATATTTTCCTCTTTTCCACCTTTTTCCATTCCATCATCCTCTCTTCCATGTTAAGTATTAGGTCAAATGGTGTGAAGCAACATTCATTACTTTAGAGTTTTATAGTTTTCATTGTATTACATGACAATTATGAATTTACATTACTTCCATTGTATATATATATATATATATATATAATTATATATATCTTTAACAATTATGAATTTATAATCTTATATCTGACCATTATTAATGATACTAAACATATTTTATTAACAATACACTTGATAATTATTCATAACCATTATACAATGAATATATTTTAATTTACTATTAATAATTTGAATAGTATTGGTTTTACATATGAATATCAATGTTAATGATAGCTTATGACACTATAAGGGTATTTAATCTCCTTCTTCTCTTTAGGCTCTGCAAGACCTAGGTGGGTAGACCTCAGATTCTTGATATGGTACTAATGTTCCAAAAGCATACAATTGAATCTATATAATAGATAAAACCCTTATTTCTCCTATACTCATGCAATAACAAAGATATGTAGTAGCAAAATAAAAAATCCTGTGAAATCCACAAGCTGAGTGAGGGCATCCTTTCAACTCATAAACAAAAATGGAAAAGATGATTATAAATTTGATTTTAGTAGATCTCAAATATGTATCAGTAAGAAGAATGTTTATCCTATAGCTAATCAGTTCCTTATCCATTGGTTAGTTCCATAAATCACACACATACATCTATGATACCATTGGAATATTTAATACATCAATATATCAAATATATTCTATCACTTTGTGAATTAGACATCAGTGTTCATAAAGACCTCATACTTATGCAATATGCTTCTCAAAGAACCAACAACTCTATCAAATATAGCAAGAATTCACTCGATTCTTCATTCCAATAACAAAATATCTAAGACATACAACCTTAAGGGGATGTAAAAGGGTTTTAGTACTTTGTGCCTAAACCACAAAACATTGCAAATCACAAAGATAGAAGATGAGAATCAGAATGAAACTAACAAGTTTACTACTTATTATATTCATTTCTTTAATACTATACATTCAAGATGCATGTAAATACTCCTAAATACACTAAATATATCAGAACTATCTAGTTTAGCTTCATTTACTATTGTTCATACAAGAAAGAAAGATGGAGAATTGGTATCATAGTAACTAGGAAAATTCTCTAGAATTGGAACCGTATTGGTCTCAATAGTGAGAAAAATATTAGAAATTGGAACCCTTTCAAAGAGAAAGGAAGAAGAATACATAGATAAGAAGAAGTTTCTAGATCTGATTTTATATTACCATGTGTCCACTTGAAAAATTCCCTACTATTGTTGCAGAAAATATCTCTTCTCTTTGTAACCATAAAATCAAATCTCATCATAACAAAATAACAATCTTGTAAATTATCTCCTTAGAGTGATGAGAAAACCTACTTTTACTAGAACATCTCAGATAAGCATAAGCCTTTAATTTAATTTAATTTTTCTTTATCTACTCAGGATCACAAAAATATTTAACTACCTCTGCTAGTAATTCCTTTATACCTACAACTACTTTCAAAAAAATTCTTCTCTCTGGTGGTCATTCCACAAAACTGATTCCATTTGATTTCAACCATATCCTTATTATACCAAAAACTTTGATCTTCACTAAAAAATTGTGTTGCTTTGAGAAATTAATCCATTCATTTACTTGGTGTCAACTTGCTCTATTTCTCAATTTATAATCAACATTATTTGCCACCTTGAGGGTCAAACCTAGTTGACTTCCTAGTGAGATCCACATGTCAGCATTTAATTTGTTGGACTTCTCACATTTCCACCTTTTTCTTACACCCTCATGACATATCTATTTGAGTGCTCCATCAAATGAAAAATATACTCTGTTGATCAAACATTATGTAATTAATTTGAACTTGGGCCTACCACCTTTGTTAACCTTTTGAAATATCTCAAGAATATGCCACGTGTGAGAATATGATTCACTAGATTCCTACTCTAGCTTTTCCATCTGGGCCCACATTGACACATGCCTCCTTATCACTTTCCCACATTCTCTAAAAACCATACAACTTTATAAAGTAGGAAAGTGGCATCTACCGATCCTAAGATGATTGATGGTGCAATAGATCTTCTTTATGACTTGGTCCAATCACCAATATTATCCAATGAAATAATGCTCGATTTCCACTGTGTTCTAAAACCTACCCAACTATTTTGATAGCTCTACCTTTTGTGGTAGAAAAATTAGATGACATCAAAAAAATTTTTTTTTGAGTTTTCACTTCCACACATTCTCTAAAGTTTGAAATGCAGGAAAGCACCTATCATCGATCTGCATAAGATCAATGATCATGAAAGATTCAGATTATTAATGCATTTTCCTTAAGACATTGGGCCCACTAAGAAAACTCATCATACATGAAATACTCCTCATAAAATCAGAATAAAACACTTGGCATACATTCAACCCCATGAAATCCTAACAACCTCTAGAAAAGATGACCCCACATAGCTATGTGTCAATTTTCCACTTTCTTGCATTCTCTAAAACTCAACCATCTTTAAATAAAGTGGGAAAGAACCTATTGTCAATCTTCTCAAGATCAACAGTTCCAAAAGATTCTCTAAAAATGAATCCAATCATCAACCTTTCCCAATGAAATGAAGCTAATTTGTATCTTGAAATATTTCCAACTTTGTGGCCCAAAAGAGAAATGACCTTAGCAACTCCACATGTCATCAAGGTGCTTCCTCACTTTCTTTAAAGTTCATTCATTTTTGTAATGTGAGAAATTTCTCACCATCAATCTTCAAATGATCAATGATCATGAAAGCTCCTTGATCATAAAGTATTCCAAAGGGTTGAATGGGACCCCTAGGGATAGGTGTCATATTTTTGCTTCCCCACTTCCTCTAAAGCTTGAGAACTTTCATAATGCAGAAAAAAACCTATAATTGATCATGTTCATTAGATGGCTTAGAAAAAGGCTTCACCTTGCTATCCACATTAGCACCTAACCAATTAGAAAATTTTCCTATGACAAACATAATTTAGCAAAGAGTTGCCACATCAACAGGAAAACCCACATGGTAGCAAGTCACACCATCACTACATTAACTTGTAGTTAGCATTAACTAAGATTGACCATGCAAACCAAAACACATTTTAAACTTAGTTGTGCCATTGCAAGGGTAATCTCAGGTAGCCATTCAACTCCTGTGATGCTACAACTACTATACTTTAAACCATTATTTTTAACCACATTGCATAGTCATGGCATAGAATGTAACTTTTTTCTTAATCTTGCAAAGCTGCAATGAACACAAAAGGTATTGATCACCTTGTCATGACTTAAGACATATGGAAAGACATGAAAAGGGTAAAGGGCATAAAACATAAGAATATAAGATTATGCATAATTTTAATGTATTCCATTTCAAAAGTGAAAACCAAAACCCTCACCAAGGGAAAATATGAGGTAAGCCCTAGGGTTTGAACATGGATGACAATTTTACTTGGAACCCTAGGTAATCTAGGAACATAAATATGATTTTTACTTATTTTGCAAGATTTTTTGATAGACTAAAAATTAGTCCAATAGTGGCTTTATTTGGGGATGCATGCCCCTTTTGGGCATGACAAGGATTCAAAATCACTAGATGAAGCAAATCACATACCTGACAATAAAAGCCCTCCTAAATAGCTTACTAAAAATAGGAAAACCTACTCTAACCGTAAAAGGTGATGGCCCTAGGCCATTGAAACCTCAAAACCTTTTACTTCCATCAAAAACTTGATTTTCATTTACACTTCCATGAGGTAAACTATAAGTATCATTTTGACTTATTTCACCAAACACATCAGAATTGTTAGTTAGGCCAATTGGTGAAACACAAACATTATAATAGTGCACATAAAAACTTGAATCATTCTCTTCATCTTTCTCACTATGAAAATTTATACTAGCATGCCCTTGAATATAACAATCAAATTGAGAGGGCTCATGCATATGATATATTGGAAACACAAAGTGCTCATATTCTACTTTGTTTACAAAGTTGTGCATCTCAAGAAATTGTAACTCACCTTGTGTAATTTGGTATGAAGTGTATATGAAATTTGATCTTTGCCTACTTGTAGACATGTTACTTATCCAATTAGATCTATCATAACTAAAACTCCTTAACACTGAATAAATTGGTCATTCATTAAATTTGGAAAATTGTCATGAAATTGTTGACACAAAATATGATGATCAAAATTATATGCATCATTTAAAAAATTTTTAGAAGGAACCTTGAGTTTATCATTATAAGATTTATTAGCATATAAGGAAAACTATAGTCAGATTTATAACTTGAAGCCTTACTATTTTTCTCTTCATGATATGAAGCATCAAAACATATTACAGCATAATCACCAACATGAGAAGAAATTGAAATATTACCAAACTTCCCTTCAATGACATCTCCTACATCTAACATGTTGTCATGTGCAAAGGCATTTCAGATATTGTCATATACACCTCTAGGATTTGATAAAGATTGTTCTAATTTTGTTTCTCTTTCCACATCAAACATTGGGAAATGACTTGACTAGATGAAGAAACATTATAATGGATACTAGCATCCTTAGAAGTACTCACATAATTTTCAAAATCATTTTCCAACAAAGCTGAAATTTCAAGGCTCAAGAAGATTTTCTTGTAAATCTTCTCCTAGATTTTATTATCATCTGGATGACATGAAGAACTTATAGCAGCAATAACATTAGTAGTAAGATCTAAAATATGAAAATCATCACTACATT
The DNA here is from genome assembly GCA_028749045.1 of Cupressus sempervirens. Taxonomy (NCBI): domain Eukaryota; kingdom Viridiplantae; phylum Streptophyta; class Pinopsida; order Cupressales; family Cupressaceae; genus Cupressus; species Cupressus sempervirens. The sequence continues at coordinate 432,168,880 of CM053787.1, read as the reverse complement.
CATTCTCATCAGGGTAAGAATTACATCTACTATTGTTATACACTTCTTCAACTTCATATGTTAGAAGACTCATTTTCACTTTCATATCCATCTTCCTCATGCTAACTACAATCATCTAATTTAGTAACATTTGACTCCACCTCTTCACACTTAGAGGAAAAATTATCATTATATACGGATTCATTACATTCATTACTACCTTGACTTTTAGCACACCTATTAGCATCATTAGAAGATATGGCATAAATTCTATCATTATCACTTTCCATCTTCTTAATGAATCTTTGAGCTTGCAAAAGCTCTTCTAATCTTATAGGTTCTAGAAAATTAACTAAATTAGGCACTAGAATGTCAAGGAAAATACTAAGAAAGGATGATTCATTAGGTCTAGAATGAAAAGGCATCTTTCCAATTACTAATTTAAGCTTTAGATAACATTGTTCAACATTTACACCCTGAGTACTTCCTACTTTAGTTCTTATAATACTAACAATATTAGTTTGGATTTTCTGGTCCAACATAGCAATGTTATTAACCACAATATCCAAACTTTCAAATCTTGGCAAACTAGCATCAAATCTGAGAACTATCTCCATTTTGAAATAAAAAATGTACCTCTTTACTTAGTGCTGAAAATCACTAAATGAGGCATTGATTTCTAACATTTGACATTTCATGAAAAGGGAAAATCATGAAAGGAAAAATACCTTTTAGTGCTGATGCATAAATGTTCTCCTATTGATTTGGCATTGGTGTGAACATGAAACCGTCTCACACTACTGATAAAACTTTGTAGAGTCCTGACCTCGTTGAACAGGATAAATGAACCACTTCTTACAACAAAAAACTCGATGTACCACATTGAATACCATCAAGAAACACATCTTTCCCAAAAAACTATCAAAAGCTTTAGATCTGCCCATACAACTTGGAAACCCTTCAAAATATTACATTAAAATCAACTAGGAACAACTAGTATAGAGATATAGAGTTGCCACTCACACATGAGAAATAAAACATAATTTGTCATTTGACAAAAACTAAACTAGACTTTCAATTGCAAGAAACATGCAAATCATCAAACTATATGCCTAAAATGTGAGCACACTTCTATGAGTCATTATATCCAAGATTTCTCAAGAATGAGGTCTTGAATGGTAGCTCATAGCTCTATATTCATGGAGTACAAGGGTTTGTAATGGAGGTCCTCAATTTGACCTAGTTTGTGCTCATGCAAGTACACCATAAAATGAGAGATTAAAAGATCAAAATATGCATGCAAATGGAGATGAAAGCTAATCTATATGATAACAATACAAAATAATACAAGATCTAATCTATGAAAGAAAGATCTAATGTATCAATACAAGATCTAAGCTAATATGAAAATGCAAGGATGGATCATGGTGATGGAAGCCATGGATGCATGAGAGAAAAAGATAAGAAGATAGAAGTTCTCCAAAAAAAGCTTTAGTATTTAAACTCCTTTAAAAATTGCTCTCCAAACCTGCAGCATAACAATAGCTCAGAGTGTGTATATGTAAAATAAGGAGAGGGCTCTCCCTTATAAAGAAGATTGGATGATAAAGATTAAGAGGCAAAAAGATTTAATCAAGGGTGGAGAAAGAATGATCAATGTGGAATAAAAATCCACCAATGAGAAAATAGGAAAAGAATTAAATGAAATCTTACTTAGAAACATGTGCATTTAAGTGTAGAGGAATTTTTAAGTTTTAATTATTTTATTTTCTCTTTGAGTGGGGATTCATTTAATTAAAAGGGAGCAAGTTCTTTTAATTAAATAGGAAATATTTAGTTAAATTAAAATAGGGGTTTCTCTCTTAATTAATTAAATGTGAATGAATTATTTAATTAAAAGAGAGGTTTTCTTTTAATTAAATGGGGACTTATTTTATTTAATTAAAAGAGAGATTTTCTTTTAATTAAGACTTAGGATAAAATGATCAACCTTAGAAAATATTGAAATAATCAAATTTGATCAAAGAAATTGATTTGAATTGATTTAATAAAATATTGCAATCCATTGGGGGCCCATAGTCTAGGTGACCATTTTAGGGTGTATACATTTTCCTCTCTTTAACTAATGTGTGATCGATTTGGGAACACATAAATCGATCACATGTAGTCAAAGAAGGAAATTGAAGTGTGAGGTCGATTTGGGATCCAAAATAACCTAGATGTGTGGTTGATTCGGGAACACATCATGACAAAGAATAGAAATAAATTTTGAATTAAAAAAGTTGAGGATAAAATTGATAAAAATGAATCAAAGATTGAAGTTGATAGATACTACCCCCTTGTAATCGAATCGAAATGAGATAGAGGAGAAACATCAAATTGAACAAAAGATAAGGTTCTTGATGTAAGATGAAAGATATAAGAATCATAGAACCAAGGTAGATCAAAAAGCATGAAATATTATGTCCCAAAGGTGAATTAGAGGAAAAGAAGCGGGGTGAAAGTGAATGGAAGGTAGAAATTTGGAAGATATGGAAAGAAATAGAAAGAAGAAAAAGAATTTTCTTAGAAAGAGAATGCTCCAAAATCAATCAACTATTTAAGATAGAAATTTTGATTGAGGCCAAAAAAGAAGATAAGAAAATGAAGATCAAAATATGACCATAGTTGATTAAAAGCCCACAATAAAGATAAAGGAAGAATCCTCTCAAACTCATAATGTAGCCTAAAAATGCAAGCTACATGGAAATGAAAAGGTGTACTTGCAAGAGAGCAACTATAACATAGGATTTTTTGTTCATCATTCATTAGAGAATGTAAAAGAACTTATTTTTATCATTGGTCCATTATTAACATAAACTAGAAAATCACACAATCATCACAAGTCACAAGTACAACTATGAAGATATGAATGTGATTTATATCAGATTGGAATGTGGAAAGATTCTAACATAAGCATCAAAGACATAAAGGTCAAGATGACTTTGATCTTAGCTTATCCAATTTAATTTAGCAAATAAAACATATCTCTCATCAAGTGAAAGATTCTAGAATGACTAGAAGAATGATTGTGCAAAAATTGTCAAGGATGATGCCTCAAATCTCCTAAGTGTTTCAAGGGGACAACAAGAGAAACCTAAGAGTTTCAAGACCACACCCACAAATAGAAAACAAATAAAAACATGCCTCATGCCCCAAGTCCTCTAACTATGCATCTTGGAGAAACTTATTAGATAAGGACACTAAAAAAAAATCAATAACAATCAACACACAAAGAAAAGGTCATGACATAGCTCAAACATTAAGTGTTTGTGTTTAAAAATGGAAGTGTGTTAACTTATATTGAGTTCTGAGGATAAGGATTGAATGCTTGCAAATAGGTAATATTAAATGACAAAATTGAGTAAGACAAAACCAATAAATGTTGAAAAAGACTTGATGTCAAGAGTTATATTGAAAAATACAATTGGGATGGTGTTGAAAAACACCATTTGTGAGGTGTTCTAAAGGCTAATGCATCCAAGTTATTGAAGCTAACATAGTTATGCCCCCTAGACAAAGACCAATTCTAAACCAAGGAAAAAAGGAGAAGTTGTGATGGAGAAAGCCTATGTGTTGAGGACACATGCTAAGAAACAAGGGTGCAATGGCCTCATGTAGTGACCTTTTTCAGGTTTTCACAACTTGGTTTATATATATATATATATATATATATATATATATATATATATATATATATATATATATATATATATACTCAAGAATTTTTATAATTTTTTTTGAGATACATCAAAGTGCCTATTGCTAGCTTTTCACTAAGATGATCATTTTTTTTGGATTTTTTCATGATCAATAAATATGTAGAAATAATATACAATGATCCCAAACAAAAATAAGGACCAAAATCTCAAGCAAGATCACATCATGCAGTCCCAATGTCTAGCAAGGTGGAGGACAAGATTGATTAGCAAGTTGGTGGAAGAAATGAAAGACAAGAGAATGATGGAGAATAAAGGGAAGAAATCTTCAAGCAAAAACTCCTCAATAGTACCCAAGCTAGGGAAAATTCATCATGTAAAGTACATTTGGACAAGAAATGAAAGGCCAACATATGATAATTCATAAAAGAATAATGTAAAGTGTGAAAGATTCAGTCATAAGGAGTAGACATGTCAAGAGGCTTCATAGAATCATATTTTGCTCTTTTTTATTAGATCAAGACCAAAGGGGTAAATGAAAAGAATATCAAAAGACTAGAATGAATGGAGGAAAATAGATATGAAGGCTAAACATGAAAGAAATGAAAACAAGATCATCATAAGATAGCACACAAGATAGCCAAATGTTTGTGTATAGGTCAACATTGTCAAGATCAAAGAGAGAGGACAAAATGGATGAAAGATGTATAAGAACTATACATGATGCCTGATTGTCAAGTTTTCATCATGGTACTTATCCAAGGTGCCACAAGGGAGTGGATTGCACCATAGGAAGAATTTATTTCTCTTTACTTTTGCTACCAAGGTGCCTAATTATTAAGTTTTCACCAAGGCACATTTTCAAAATTTTCATTTTTTTCTTTCTTTTTGAATTTTTTTTTTGAATTTTTTTGGAAGAAGTCAAAATTTTTAGATAATGCTCCTTGAAATTTTAAACCATGACATGCAAAGGAGTTGAAATGATATGCTCAAAGATGCTGAGAGGGAAAGGAAGATGGAAAACAAAAATGGAGGATATGGCTTTATGCAAAGTGAGTAAGATTGGAAGATGGAAACAAAGACAAGATCAAAGTCAACACACACCTTCAAGGGTGGTGAGAGGATGAAGAAAATTTGAATGAATGAATATGTGAAGGAATATGGTGAGTGGATAGAAGAGGTTGCAATTTTCACATATGGAATGGAAGAATGCTTTTGGAAGAAGATGAAGTGAAATTCTTTGGAAGCTTGACTATCAACTTCAATTGTTGTTCAACATTAGACTCTCTCAAGAGAGACTTTGGAATCCATATAGCCATAGGATTCTTTTCATTTCTTTTTAATGATGTAGAGATAATGTCATTGATGATGGATTTTGGAACCCATACTTGTCTTATAATTTTTTTCTTAGATATCTCTTTTGACTCTATGTCCGCATGTTGATTAGAGGAGACATGGTGGCCTTATTTTTTATATGGAATCTTGAATTGCTTATTTTTCTTGTATTGAACATTTAGGTTACTCCCTAAAGACTTAAGACTTGTGGAAGAAGAAGGATGATATTTTTTGTATTAGGTAAGTGGGTGTATGAAAAGGATTCAAGGATATCAATCTATGTTGATCTTGAGGAAAGATAGGAGGAGGGACGTAAGGACCCAAGATGGATGATGAATTAGGAGAGTTGGGAGGGGAAAGGGAAGGGATATAAGGAACCAAAATGGAAGGAAGATGTGAAGCATTTATTATTGGTGGGGGAGGTTCAAGGATGGATGTGGAAGATGCAAAAGGGATCAATAAGTTCATCAACATCTATATGACAATCAAGGACATTAGCATCTTTAGAGTGAGCATCAGGATTTTCAATAGGATCATGAACATCTTGAATAGGAGCAACTTCTTTGATAGAAGTACTTGAAGCTTGAGAAGACTTAGGAAGAGTAGACAGTAGAAGGGAAATGGGGCGGTAGAACAAGAAGATGGAAGACTTTGATCTTGACAAGGATCTTTGTATAGCATAAGTATAGAGTTTTTCTCTTGATATTTAATAGGCTCAACATTGGAAGTAACAACACTATTTTTAATAACCTTAATACAAGTATCATCTTTGGAAGGTGCAGCTATATTAAGGTCATTTTGATTGTCAATAAGCTTAGTGGTGTAAGTAGTAGCTTGATCTTACTTAGGAGAAGACTTAAGACATGGTGGAATGAATAAGGAAGGGCACTGAGGATCAAAAGAACCATGAAATGTATTAGAGACATCATGAAAATAATTGGATGACATGGAGGGTTCTTGATCTTGATATTTATTTATATTCTTTTCTTTATCATTTTTAGAGTCCTCTTGACATGAAGCCACTCCTAAGAAGTAAGCATGTTGGAATTGTATGGAAGAGATTGGAATAGATGATGAAGGACTAGCTAAAGTAGGCATTATAGCACATGAAGGCTTAGGCTCTTTAGTTTTAGCCTTATCAAAAGTATTTGCAGCCCAGTGAAGGTTAGCTTGAGTTTCTTTAAGAGGTAGCCTTTGAGGATAACTATAGGGAACCTCATGAAAAACATTAGGATCTTTTTTAGATGAAGGATTGGTAGAAGATTTGAGAGACTTAGAATCTTTAGGAGATGTATGGATAGTGGAGGAAGTAGAAGATGGAAGGGGAGCATTAGAGGACAAAGGTTCAATATTAACATGATCTTGCTCAATAGTATAATCTTTATTTTCAGCATAAGGGTTCTTAGAAGAGAAACTCTTACAGTATTGATGTTTTATTTTAGTGAAAAAAAATGCTTTCTCTTCCTTAAAAATGTAGATTTATCATTTAGGTATTATTCACAAAATTTATCAATGTTGTTTTCAAAATTTGAGTCATATGGATTACCATCAATATCTATCTATGGCTCATCCCTTTTAAGCACAATCATAGGACTAGGAGGACTTTTAGGACTCATAGGAATATAATAGTCATCATCATCATCATAATCATTGTCACTATAGGCATTATAGATAGGCATATCACAAGAATTTTCATGTTGTTCATTATGGTACATCTCAATAAGAGGAATAAGACTCATAGTAGAAGTGGAAGAAGAATGATATTGTGAGGAATAGGTAGGTGAAGACCAACACAAATGATATTTAGAAGAATCATGATAAGACTTGGAATATGAAGAATGTGCATGATATTTAGAAAAATCATGATAAGACTTAGAAGATGAAGAATGTGAATGATATTTAGAATAATCATGATACGACTTAGCATATGAAGAATGTGAATGATATCTAGAAGAATCACGGTGAGACTTGGAAGATAAGGAGTATATGGAAGAAGGATATTGTGATATGATCTTGTGTATGATCCTAGCAAGAATGTCTATTTTTTTCACTTTTTCCATCATTTTTGTCACAAGGTTGGCATCCATATATCTATTGGAGTAACAACATTTTTCAAATTCAATAAGGAGATTGAGTTTGTTTGTGTTCAAATTAGGGTCCATGGTTCTAGAAGAAGAAGAATCAAGCATGGAAGAAGAGAAAAAATGAATAGAAGAAGGTAAACTATATGATAATAGGAGGAAAAGAATCAAGAAGGCATGAAGAAGAGGAAGAATAGAAATGGGAGACTAGAAAGACATGGAAGATGAAGAAAAAAGAAGACCAAGAGTCATTTTGTGAAATTTGATACCATTTGAGTTCATTTGAATGTTGAGCAACATGTAATAGCACTTGTAACCAACATGAAAGAAAAGGTACTAGTTGATAGGATAACCCTAAGAAACATTGGTACCAAACTAGGATGATAAAAGCACTCACTTGTCTAAAAGAGAAATGATAAGATAAAATATTGCAATAGGCATAAATCAACACTGCCATAGAGGTGCCCACAAATTTGGATGAATACCCTAGCACATATGGACTAGGAGGATGATTTACCCAAATTTTAATTAATTAAAACTAAATTTTGATGAAAGTGGATAGACAAGAGATTATTAAGACTCTCCAAGAATAATATCAAAGAATCCAAGGTACATCTTTCTCAATAAGGATGGTCTCTAACTCACCAACTCTAATCAAGGTCTCTTGTGAAATTAATTATTACTAATTCAAGAGGTCAAAGCACAACAACCCAAGGTGAAAACACGCTTCTAACAATGGGGTAAGTAGCCTAATCTAAATTGGATCAACCTAGAGAGATTGGAAATAATAGGACAACAAAGCAGTTTGATCATAAAGTCTCAACTCAAGAACTCAATTTTTTTTCATTTTAAATGTCTAAATAGGTGTATCAATAAATCTTTAATCATGAACTAGGCATGCAAAAAAAAAATGAGGGATTTCAAGAAAAAAATTTCAAGCACTGAGCAAGGGAAAAAGAAACCTTGCACATGAACAAGAATAGTGTCATAGTATCAATCTAATACCTAGACCCACTACTGTGTATGTTCTCAAAATATTTTTCAATCACACACATAATCCTAGAAAAGAAAATTTGGCAGCACTATGATTCTTAGTAATGTTCAACTTTGTAACTTTTAAAATCTAGAGTGGGTGAAATCCAATCCTGGCACACTAGGGTTTTCACATATTCTAAGAATTTAATCAATTGGAAATACTAAGGAGATCTGAAAATCTAACATAAGACTACACCCGTGAGGATTTCCCCCACAAGGACATTTATATAGTGGTCACTACTACCACATCAAAGATTTATGTTATCACTTAAGGTTTTGTCCATGTGGTTGACCTAATAAAGGGAATGTCCACTACGATTTACCATCTCTAGTTAAGGAAGACTCACAGAGTTGTACCACATGGGGTCTTGGGTTGGATTCAAGGGTTCCAAGTTTTTGATGTGCCCAAAAGGGAACAAAGTATACTCCTCTAGCCCCTTTCACCTTACCCAAACATAGCAAACAAGATTCTTTGACATGCTAATTTGAAATCACCTCACCAACTTTTTGAAAAATCCAACAATAAACACCACTAATCTCAAAAGAGAAAGTACTAATAGATGTTAAGGACAAATTGAAGCAGAATAGTGAGATAATAGAAAATATCCTTCCCTACCTACAAGGGGATTTGTCATCAAGAGGAGCTTCACATGTAAAGAAAGCGAATGAAGCTCAGTCTCTCAAGATCTCCTAAATAGTGTTCATAGGGCCTAATTACTATGTGAAACATAGATGCATGAAAGAAAATCTAGATGCAATTTTAGAGCACCAAATGAAGTGTGAATCTATGAAAGCATGTAAAAGTACTCAAGCCAAACACATGAGATGTTCATTTTAGTTTCAAATCCAAATGTTATAGAGATCCAACAAAATACCTGGTAATCCTTATAATGCATCTTTTCTTTGTTGCACCTTTTGTTTACACTTACATGCTCACTCGCAACAAACAAAGCAATAAGCAAAAAAAGCAAACACAAGATATGCAATATATATCCAACTTATGCAAAATTAGGGTTAGATCTAAAATTATAATTTTTAAAAGTGATAATAATTAGAAAATAACCCAAATGAAAGCTCACATCATGCATTGATCCATTGTGAAGATTAAATGCAAGCTATTCATTAAATACCCTTTTTTGAATATTGATTTTTGACCTAGTCATCAAGATTGGACCTATATGATATGAATTTAGATCCAAAACCCTAAATGTAGAAAAGAGATCCCTATCAAAAATTAGAGATCTTTACAAAAAGTTAGAATATTGAAAATATCTTTTCATTTGTGCCGTAGGGAGTCATTTTGTCAAAACAAACCATTTTTCATAAATTGAATTATTGAGCCCTAATATTATCTCTAAAATCAAAATACAAATAACTAACCCTATTTAGAATTGAGAAATCTTTTCAAAAATGCAAATCGTTAAAAAAAATATGTTAGTTTGAACCCTAAAATGATTTTTCATGAAAAATCAAGAAAAAATTATAAGAAATTAAAAATACCTCAGAAAAATCTAAGAATTGGATTAAAGCTCGTGTTGCCAATCTACAAAACTAAATTTAAACCAAAAAACTAAGCCATTTTGGATATATGATCAAATATTTAAGATCTAAGGTTTTTCATCTCTAAACAAATTTGCACAAGGGGGTTGGATCTAAAAATCTCCAAAACCAACAATTAAAGGTGGATTGCCCCATGATGGGTGCCAAAAATGTATACTTAAAATATGGGCACACTTCTATGAGTCATTATATCCAAGATTCCTCAAGAATGAGGTCTTGAATGATGGCTCATAACTCTCTATTCATGGAGTGCAAGGGTTTCTAATGGAGGCCCTCAATTTGACCTAGTTTTTGCCCATGCAAGTACATCATAAAATAAGAGATTCAAAGATCAAAATATCCATGTAAATAGAGATGAATGCTAATCTATATGATAAAAATGCAAAAAAATGCAAGATCTAAGATAATATAAAAATGCAAGGATGAATCATGGTGATAAAAGCCATGGATGCATGAGATAAGAAGACAAGAAGATAGAAGTTCTTCACAAAAAGCTTTAGTATTCATAATCCTTCAAAAATCACTCTCCAAACTTGTAGCATAACAATAGCCTAAAGTGTGTGTATGTGAAATGAGGAGAGGGCTCTCCCTTATAAAGAAGATTGGACAATCAAGATTAAGAGGAAAAAAGATTTAATCAAAGGTGGAGAAAGAATGATCTGCATGAAATAAAAATCCACCAATGAGAAAATAGGAAAAGAATTAAATGAAATCCCACTTAGAAACATATGCATTTAAGTGTAGAGGAATTTTTTTATTTTTAATTATTTTATTTCCTCTTTAAGTGGGGATTTATTTAACTAAAAGGGAGCAAGTTCTTTTAATTAAATAGGAAATATTTAATTAAATTAAAAGAGGGGTTTTTCTCTTAATTAATTAAATGGGGACTTATGTTATTTTAATTAAAAGTGAGATTATCATTTAATTAAATGAGACTTAGGATAAAATGATCAACCTTAGAAAATATTGAAATAATCAAATTTGATCAAGGAAATTGATTTGAATTGATTTAATAAAATATTGCAAACCATTGATTCAAGAAATTGATAAATTGAATAATGGGGGCCCTAAGTCTAGGTGACCATTTTAGGGTGCATACACAAACCACTCTTGTAGATTTACAAACATGAAAAAGAGAACAAAAAATTTTGTTCGTTCTTGACTTTGAACACTGTAGTACTTTGAATACAATTCTTTAGTTGAACAGATTGATGATGGAAACAATAGTAACAATACAATTTTCATTCAACTCTCAAAGCTATTGTTGTCTTGGATAAAACATTACTGAGAAGCATGAAACCTCAACATGACCTTTTTGCTGATAAAAAACTTTGCATATGCCTTTATTCTAACTATATTGAATCACATATTCATATTAATTACTCCTCATAAGAGTCACCATTTTGTTGGCTCCTAAGTTAACAACATTTAAATAACCTAATTTGGGCTACCTGGAATTTCTTTAAAATGGGGAAGATGTTAAAAAGAATAGACAAGACTTTTATTGCTCTCATCCCTAAGACTCCAACACCCATGAGTCTCCTAGACTTCAAACCCATAAGCCTATGTAACATAGTTTATAAAATTCTTGCCAAATTTTTGGTCAATAAGATTAAGCCTTTCCTTGAGAGCATCATAGAAGTACCACAAAAGGGTTTGTGTTGGGAAGACAAATTCTTGATGCTATAGTAACTACTCATGAGATCATACATTCCATGGAGAAAAATAAAAGACCTAGTATGGCCTTCAAGTTGGATATCTCTAAGGCATATGATAAGGTAAAGTGAGACTTCCTTTATGATGTGCTTGAAAGAGTAGGGTTTAATGATAAAGTCATAAACCTTGTTAGGATGATGGTGGGCACTATCCAATATTCAGTCCTATTGAATGGCTCTCCTTGGGTCTATTTTGAAGTAGAGAGAGGTTTAAAGCAAGGAAACACACTATCCCCCTACCTCTTTATTATGGTGGCAAAGGTACTGGGGAGATCATTTTCAAAATTTGTAAGTATGGGATGTGTTAAAGGAATTAAACCTACTACTACTACTGAAACTGAAGTGTCACAACAATTTTTTGATGATACCTTTCTCTTTGGAGAGTCCTCTATTATGGAAGCTAAGGCATGGAAGACTAAGAAACTATGAAGATAGCTTAGGTTATCAAATAAACTAATTTAAAAGTAAACTTTATTTTTTAACATTGATGCTCTTATGTAGAGGAAGATTAGGAATATCTTAGGCTATTAGTCAACCAACCTCTTGGATACTTATCTTGGCCTACCATTAACCACTAAGGAGGTGACTAATGATTTTTGGAATACTATTGTTGAATGAATCCAAAAGAAGCTGGTAGGATGGAAAGGGAAAATCCTTAGTAATGTTGGTAAACTACAACTACTCTTTGCGACTCTCCAGGAAAATAAAATCTACTCTAATCTACTTTTTGTCCCTTTTTTAAATAAATCAAAACATGGAAAATAAAATTGAGAGAATATAGAGGAATTTTCTTTGGTTAGGAACAGAGGAAAAAATTAAATTAAATCTAGTAAATTGGGAGGATTTTTGCAAACTAAAGAAAAGGGAGGGATTGGGAGTGAGAAGGCTTAGAGATACGAATAAAGCCCTCCTTGCTAAAATTGGATGCAAACTAGGAGAAAACAATATAGATTGGAGCTATATCATGAAAGCCAAATACCTATCTAACTCCCTTTTTCACTCATAATCTTTTTAACAATGACCTCTCAGAGGGATCCAAAATATGGTTGAATATTGTCAAAAGTAGAGGTATGTTGAGGGAAGGGGTAAGGTGGATTAAGGGAAATAGGTGGAACATAAGGTTTTGGGAGGATAATTGGATGGGGGGAAACCACTGGTTTACAACAAATATAGAAGACTAATGGAGAAATTGAAAATAGAGATGGGGCTAAGAGTGGGGGATCATATTGACCCTAGAAGAAAGTGGAAGAAATTAGAAAAAGATACATGTTCCTAGGAGGATATCCAACTTCTTAATGAACTGGAAGGGCTGGTTGAAACACAAAGAATCCTAATTTTGGTTTAGGAGGATAAAGTGGTATGGGATTTAACTCCTATAGGTAATTTTATTGTGTTAGTCAACTTAGAAAAATCTCTTTAGAAAGGACTTTTGTCCCACAATATGGCATAAAGTTTGGATTAGTAATCTTCTTCCCAAAATAAATTTCTTCTATTGGACTTTTCAACATGGTAAAATACTATCACTAGACAATTTGGAAAAAGGGTTTTTTTAATTACAAACGGATGTTATCTATGCAAAGAAAAAGAGTAGGATATCTCTCACCTTTTTCTTGAATGTCCATATTCCCTAAAGATCTAGTTGCTATGGTGGGAGAAATTTGGACTATGTTGGGTGATGAAGGAGAACTTAAGTCAATTCGTGGAAAATCGAGACTCTCCCTTTTATCATCCTAAGCTAGTATTCTTATGGAGAATTTCCCCACCATATATTTGCTGGCATGTATGGAAACAAAGAAACAATAGAATCTTTCATGAAGAGGAAAGACCTGAGGAGGTAGTTGTGGCAATTATGGAGAAACTACTGAAAGAAAACATAAAGATTGTGAAATGTAAGACACTAAAGGAAGAATTAGGTAGGAAGAAATGCTAAATAGTGGAAAAGTGGGGTATTCAATGGAATTTTAAGTAATTTGATAACTCTAAGGTTATAAAGAGGTAGTAGACAAGATGGAAACCACCAACAATAACATAGTTTAAGCCAAAATTTGATGGTGCTATAAGAAAGGGAATAGGGGTGGTAGGCAGAGTGTTGAGGAATGGAAATGGTGATGCACTACTAGTCTACTCTGGGAATGTTGGTGGAGGAAGTAATAATTTGGCTGAAGTGAGGGCTCTACTTTGGGGTCTACAATTGATTAGCGAATTGCAAATAAAGGAAATAACCATAGAAGGTAACTCCAAATTAATAATTGATACGGCAAAGGGAGCTTCTTAGCCTAGCTAGAATATCTAGGATAGCATTATAGATATTAGACATATCATACATGGGATGGAAAAAGTCCAGTTGCAGCACATATAAAGGGAAGGTAATATGGTGGCGGATGCTACAGCTGCCATAGGGTTTGAATTAAAGGAAATGACATGTTGGAGATGTATATGAGCAATGTTAGTATGCTAATAGAAACCAAATTTAAATAAAGCTTCTACAAACTAAACAAAATTCATAAACTTCAAGATAGACTAAGATGAGATCTCAATTGAAAATATGAGCCATTAATGGGCTCTCTCAATGAGAAGCTCTCTTGTTGAGTAGCTTTGTCTAAAAAGATAGGATGTATGCTCAATATGCTTCCAAAGGCTTCAATGGATGATTGTGGATTTTTGGTGTGGATAGATGGCTTTAGTATGGATTTGGCTCTCAAAATAGCATTATAACTTTACTTCATGGATTGTGTTATTTTGCAAAGGGGAAGGATCCAATTTATAGGCAAGAGGCTTGAGGGATTGAGGGCTAAGATGCAAGGATGGGAAAAAGCTTATGGAAGGCTTAGATTGCATGAGAGGAGAGCACATGGATTGTGCTTCCTTATAGCCAATCAAGGAGTGACACATGTCACATGGTGAGAGGATGGAGGAAAGGGCAAGGATGAGTCAACAAAGGAGGCTCAAGAGATAAAATCTTCATAAAGACCCTCATAATGACTTGTAAGAGCAATAAAAGGGCTTGTAAGAGTCATTTATGACCTAGTGGACTTCATAAAGTTTTATGGTTGAGATATTTTGAGGGTGATGAGAGCAAATTCGACTTGGACTTGATTAGAAATGTTTTAAGCTTGTTTAGGCTTGTGCAAATGATTAGAGGATGGATTAGGATGGTTTAGGATTAGCTTAAGGATAGGCAAGTGGATGGCATTTAATGAGGGTGGGTGAAGGAAGAGATATTTGTTAACTTTGGCTTGGGTTAGTAAGTTTTAACCCATGTTTAGGGAATGTGACAAGGTTAGGAGGGGATTAGGATTAGGTTTAAAGACATCTTCTAGAAGTGTCTAGATTTTGGATGAGGATAAAGACTTTCTAGAATAGTCTAGAATTTCCTAGGATGAGGATGAAGACTTTCTAGAAGAGTCTAGAACTTCTTAGGGTGAGGATAAATTAGATTTTTAGGAAATAAATAAAGTTTTATTTATTTCAAGGGTTTGGGTTGAGGAGATATTTATTAAAACTTTTTTAATAAACATGAGGATTAATATTTAATTTTAATTAAATATTTTGAGTTGGGGTTAGGGGTAGGAAATGATGAGATTAGCCTTTAATTGAAATTAAAGAAGGATTAGAAGATTTTGGAAGAGGTTATTGGTCATAAGGAAATTGGCCGATTTTTGGGCAAAAAATAAATTTTTTATTTATTTTAGGATTTTTGGTCAATTTATTAATTAAATAATTAATAAATAAGGAAATAATGTTTAAATAAGATTTAAACATTTTTGGGAGGGATTCCTTAATTAAATATTTTTAATTAAGATAAAGGGATTTAATGGCATAAAAATTAATTAATTAATTAATTAATAAATGATGATGTCATCAGGACTTTTTCAGAAAATAAAAATACTTTATTTTCTAAAGGTTTTTAGGTGTCTACATTTTGCCCCTCTTTGATGTGATGCCGCAAGTGGCATGGCATCAAAGATAAGAAAATAAGATGCCCAAGGCTAGAGCAGAAGAGGAGAGAATGGACTGCGAGTTGCCCCCTCAAGAAGGCGGCGGGGAGAGAAAGTGAGGCTCGATGGCTTCTTGAAAAGTACAAGAATATGGGATGAGCAAGGAGACTTAGATTGGCAAAGAGAAGGGGCTGAATTAGCTCAAACTCTCACTATGGGAGAATGATAAAGGAGAATCAGATGCACAAGAGGAAGCAAGCTTAAGACCTTAGGGAAGGTGGAGGATGAAGGAGCAGAGCGCTATAAAAAGGAATCCAGGATAGGGAGATGGATGAGGGGATTATAAAGCTGATGGAACAGGATTTCAAAGAGTTAGATTGGTGGAAGTGGGTTTCGGAGATCCCTAGGACTAGGATTGTGGATCTCGAAAGATGAGGCTTGGTGGGTTGATTTGGATTGGTGGATCCCTAAGACTAGGATTGTGGATCCCTAAAGCTAAGAGTGATGAGTGATTCAAAGAGATACTGATGCATCAGCTAGGGTAGGAGAGACAGATGCTGGATATGGATGGGGGATAATGGAGATGAAGGAAAACCATTGAAGCTTTTTGAGCGGGGGGATACTTCAAAGAGAAGTACCACCATGTAGTTGAGCACTAGATTTGCTATAGGACTATTGGTTAATTGCCAAGGTTACCAAGAACATCAAGGCCTTTTCACCAACCGTCCAAAGGACTGACGAACTGACTCAAAACAAACACGCAAGGATTGTCCCAGCATCACACATGAGTCCAAGAGGAAGCAGTGTGGAACCGACACTGGGTAACCCACAAGCAGAAATGAAAAACAAACGAAAGACCTGATCAAGACCTTACGCTCTAATTGCCCCATTCGCAGCATACCATGATATGGAAGATCGTGGCAACCTTGAGGAGGGAACAAGGAGATTGCTTGGAAAAGATACTTCAAGACCCAAAAGGGAAGATCCCAAATCAAAAGAAAGTGAAAATCCAAAAGAGAGCCGTTTGCCAACGAGATGGGTAGGACAAGGTACTAACGGACCAAGATCAGACATGAGGAAAGCTATATCCTGCAAGGACCTATCGGAGAGCACCGAAGCTAGTGGATTTGGATGAGTGATGCGTCTGGCAAGCTGAACTAAGAAAGATAACACTTTGGTGATAGGAAATCTAGCTAAAGGATGCATTGGAATAGCTAACCAAGATGTGTGATGGGTGCAAGATGCTAATCAAGGACGAACTGACACGAACGCTGGATAGATACAATGGTACTAAGCTAAAGAGGATGTACAAGCTGATGGACCAAGATATGTACAAGCAGGCTAATCAAGATATGGTACAAGCTAACAGACCAATGATAGGTATGATACAGATGGATAAAAAGCTCAGGATGAGAGGATAGCGGGATGGCTCAATTTGGTGCAAGAGGCAGAAGCTAAGGATGAGGTGATAATGAAAGATATGGATTTGACAAGATGCATCCAATGATGATGAGAGATTTTGTGACCAAGGATAGCTAGAGGAGCAGGATGAGATGGCTGGATAGGATGGTAGATAGCTAGGATTATGATGGATATAAAGAGATGACATTGGGTTTGCATGAGGATAGCCTAGAGCTAGATACCAATGACAAGGGAGGATGGACAAGACAAGATCTCCAAGGAATATAGTGCCCCCAATCAGAAGATAACATGTGAAAGGAGGTCTTATGATGGATGTGATAGGATTGAAGCTAGGATGGAAAAAGCTGAAGGGGCTTAGGGAGATGGATGATAGCTGAGATGATTGGCTGAAGCTGCATAAGATTAGTGGATGGTGTGAGATGGAAGCTGGAGGATGGAGGATAGGTGGATAGATTGGACGATGGAGTTGGATGTCAAGAGATGACCAAAAGCATGAGGGTGATAGGCTAAGCTAGGGATGGCGGGATTACGCATGACGCTTGTTTGCCAAGTTTTCATCATGGTACTTGTCCAAGGCGCTTGAATTGCCAAGTTTTCACCAGTGGACGCTTTATTTTTCTTTACTTTTTTGACTTTTTGACTTTGGACTTAGCTAGAATGATTTTGGCTTTCTTCAGCTATTTTGGCTTTTTTGGATTTTTCACTAGCTGTTGGAATGTTCAATTTTGTTGCTAGCTATTGGTACACCGGATGTGTGATTTATGCAATAGATTGGATTAGATGGGATTGATGGTAGGAGATGGAGGGATGAAAATGCTGGAAAGGAGCATGAGATGGGGATGCTTGCAAGAGCAACATTGGCACATGTTGGAACGGGTGTGAAAAGAGCATATGGGGGATAGATGGTAGATGCGGGCGTGATGGAGGATTTGTGGAAGAATGCTTGGGGATATAGGCACCCAAGATGGAGTTAGGATATGGGGGACATGAGTCACTAGATGGGGGATTAGCAATGGTGGATGCCATTATGCATTGGGTTTCAACTTTTTTCTTGGGGATCCACATGGTTTTGGATTTTCTTTTCATAGGCTTTTGCATTGTTTTGCATTCTTTGATTGGATTTTGCCTTTTTGGAGTATGTCTTTTAGAATAGACATATGATTGCCTAGGATGTGGATTTTTAGCTTTATGCATTTTGAAGTTGGCATTCACATTGCTGTGGTAAGCTTTGGGAAGATGGTTAGGAGAAGCTTTGTGAGATGGAGAGGATATGAAAGAGCATGTAGGGGGATGATGATGGATGATGTGCCCTGATATGTGCCTTTGTTGATCTTGCATAGGAATGGATGGAATAGGATTTTTATGATGGCTAATAGGAGGATGGAGGATGGTAGATTTTGGGACATAGGGACCCAAAATGGATTTAGCGGATGAAGGGGGGATATGGTAGGTTGTTTTGGGTTGAAAATATGGTGGAGGGGGGATGACATAAGATTTCTTGAAGGAGTGATGGGAGGCTGGCATGGTGGGCTTGGAGATAGGCTTGGTTTGGAGGTGTGGTGTACCAACACCTTTAGATGGTGAGCCTTTGGATACATATCCAAGACCATGAAATCCTAGATTTTTTTGTGCAATAATAGGCTCTCTGATTCCTTTCTCTTGTGGTCCTAAACCTTGACCTTGATAATGCCATCGATTGAGCATTTGAACAAGCTGAGGAAACTTTTTGCTTGCAAAAAATGGTAGAAGTGATTTATTAGGTGTATTGCAATGGGGAGATATTGTTCTTAATTCTTCTGCTGATAGAGGGCCACCGTGGATGAATGTAAGTGAACCAAGAGGGTAGATTATAGATGGTGGAATAGCTTGGATAGGTGGTAAGATGGAAGCATGGAGCGAGGGAGATGGAAGGATAAGATCTTGATATAGCTGGTGGGATGACAAGATATCTTGTAGTGGAGGAGATATGGCTTCAGGTTTTGGAGATGGAGGAGATGGTGACTGTACTATGGATGGAAGACATGGTATGATGATATCTTCATTTATGCTTTGGGGGATGTCAACATGCTTTTGGGCAGGATCTTGATAGGATTGGTTTGGAGTGGATGGTGCGATAGGAGGTGAAGGGATGGATTCTTTAAAGGCAGCAGATGGATAGATGGGAGATTCAGTAGTGGAGATGGGTGAGTAGAAGATGGATGCATAAGGGTCATTACGAGAGATTTGGGAAATGCTTGGAGGCAATGTGGATAGGATTTGGAGGGATTTGATAGGTGGTGGGATTTTGATGCTTGCGGGAAGTGGAAGGATTTTAAGCAATTTGATAGATGGTATGGGGATGATAGCTATGGGAGATGGAGGTGATATTATTGATGGGGAAGCTTCATCACTAACTACTTCACATGGTTGGATTAGATTGCATGGCTTATCGACTATTGAAGGCAACTTTTCTTGTATTTCCTCTAGGAGATTCCTTGGAGACTCGTGTGTCGAAGGTGGAGGTGGATTGATAGGAATAGCTAGTGTGATGGGGGTGGAAGATTGGAAGCTTGGTTGATGGGGTGATGGAGGGGAAGCTGGAATATCAGATGGCATGACTAGATAGTTTGGAATAACTCTTGGATTTTGGGGGATGCTTGGGGGAATGTTTCTAAGGCTTTCAATATACCCGTCATAGTCAACAAGATTTTCATCATCATTGGAATAAGAGGTGGCGGGAGCAAGGACAATGCGACCAAACACATCATGATATGATTGGTACTTCATGCTTTGATGGTGAGTTTGATGGGGATGGGGTCTTGCATATGGATGAACACGGAAGCTCATGGTTGGATTTGGATTAAGCACAAATTTTGGATTGGCTGATGAAAGATTTCCTAGGGAGAGTCAAAGCTGCATGACAGACCTAAGAAGGATTGGTTGGAGATTTTTGGCTTTCCTGTGGATGGAAGACTTCAAGGGCATGTTGTCAAAAGGTGAGAATTTTTCTTTCCTATGCGCTGGATTGGTGGAGATTGTGTCAACCTAAGAATAGACTAATGATCCTATGGGCATGACACGAGATTGATCACTTGTGGATCCCAACCTTTAGCTCAAGGTGATGAGGGATAACAGGTGACAAAGCTAGATTACCCTAGACAAAGCTCTGTCAAAAGGATAACCGTGGTGAGGCTGGTGGATTGGTCGGATTGATTGGATAACAAATTCTAACAAAGTGACAACAACTCTTTAAAGGCTTGGGTGATTTTGGATTAGGTTGCTAGCTAGCTGGGGGGGGGGGGGATGATTTGGAGAGACTTTGGATTTGGGATTGTTCTAAAGCAAGGAACTAGATAGATTTGGTTGCAGTGGGGGAGCTTGGATGATTTTCTGATGAGGCAGTGACTACGCTAAGTATGCCTTAAGCTGGGAGATTTTTTCTTTTTTGGGATTTCGACCAAAATTGGCAAACATTCATTCAAAAGCTATGAACAAACAAGCAGACAAAATTTTGGAGCAAGCACGTCAAACACACCAACATCCTAGGAAGCTTTCTACAAGGATGAAATTTGTTATAGCTAGGGAGTCCTCGATATACGCAAGGTACGTGAGGCCCAAATCCGTAGATGAAACCAAAAAGATGTCACACAGCCGAGAGGAGCGGTAACCCACTTCTCCTCTTTCACTTCTCAAGGGTATAAAGTTCCTTGAGGCTTAGCCCGAGTGACAAAATTTTGATCCCAAGAGAGGTGTCTTTGGATTCACCTCCCGATCTTTATACTCTGCCGGAACGCTGGAGTTGAGGTCGTCCCAAGGGGTGATGAAATCCCCAAGCAGGCCTCCTAAAAAGCTAAGACAAGATTTTAGATCCTAATCTTATGCACCCAAGATGGCCTCGAAAGACGACAAGGGGAGAGAAGACTTGGATGATCTTGGGCTAAAAAACATGCTTGTTCTTTTTCAATTGATGATTTAGATTTTGTAAGCTATGATTGAAGACACTCGTGATTAGTTCATACAATGTTCATTCCAACTTGACAGCGTCGTCAACATAATGAAAATCAAGAATTCATCAGCATAAGAAATGCGAGCGTCATTAAAATGCATCAAAACCATGCAATGTTTATTGATTGTTAGGCATTCAAGATTGTGTTTAGCAACATGCATTCAAAGACAAGTGATTAAACATTCAATTTTTTTTCTTTGAGCATTCAAGATTGAGATTTTGTGTGTTATTTTAAGAACTTTGAAGTGCTTTGTTTTAACCTTAGATCATTCAAGATTGTTTTTGGACTCAAAAGTGAAAATGACTCTTTGGACTTTGGTTTTCATTCAAGATTTTGTGTTCTAGTTTGCATATTTTAAGCCCAAAAAAGATATTCCTAGATTGTTTTGATGCATGAAAAACCTAAGAAACATTCAAGATTTTGCAACAAGACATTTTTTTGGAACAAATAACAAAGCTTTTAGGACAATTTTTGGCAACCATTTAGGACTCTTAGTTTTCATGAGATTTTTTTTAAAAGAACTTTAGTGTGCACTTAGTGTTGATTTTGAAC
Source organism: Cupressus sempervirens (assembly GCA_028749045.1). Taxonomy (NCBI): domain Eukaryota; kingdom Viridiplantae; phylum Streptophyta; class Pinopsida; order Cupressales; family Cupressaceae; genus Cupressus; species Cupressus sempervirens. Next base: position 432,147,579 of record CM053787.1, on the reverse strand, counting down.
CTTTTGAAATGGAAACTTGAAGTTCTTTTTAAATTCCAAAAAATGAAGTGTTCCTAATTTTGCATGAATGCATCTAAAACCTTGATGTTGCAAGGATGAAAATGATTAGATTGGTTTAGTTTCACTTGTTAAAAGATTTTTTCTTTTTTGCAAATTTTTAATTTTTCAATGGATTTAAGTATGATTTGAGGGTTCATTTTAAGCACTAAAAAGAAGTGTGTATGATTTGTCTTCCTTAAAAAAAAATGGCCAAGATCTCCAACAAGAAGAAGAAGAAGAAGTAGATGGAATAAGAAGAATATAGACAAGAAGAGGAAGAATAATTTCAAGTTCTTTGTCCACCTATAAGCTTGAAAAATCTGCAAACACTATGAGATAGATTATGAGTTCCTTTGTCTTCTTCATGCTCATGTGGACCTACAAAACCAATTTATACAATCCTACCAATCACAAAAATAAGCAAAAATTAGCCAAAATCAGCAAATGACATACAAAACTTGACTAAAAAAGCTAATGAAGATGACCCATGCGGGGTCCCACCGGGCGTGCCAAAATGTATATGAGCAATGTTAGTATGCTAATAGAAACCAAATTTAAATAAAGCTTCTACAAACTAAACAAAATTCATAAACTTCAAGATAGACTAAGATGAGATCTCAATTGAAAATATGAGCCATTAATGGGCTCTCTCAATGAGAAGCTCTCTTGTTGAGTAGCTTTGTCTAAAAAGATAGGATGTATGCTCAATATGCTTCCAAAGGCTTCAATGGATGATTGTGGATTTTTGGTGTGGATAGATGGCTTTAGTATGGATTTGGCTCTCAAAATAGCATTATAACTTTACTTCATGGATTGTGTTATTTTGCAAAGGGGAAGGATCCAATTTATAGGCAAGAGGCTTGAGGGATTGAGGGCTAAGATGCAAGGATGGGAAAAAGCTTATGGAAGGCTCAGATTGCATGAGAGGAGAGCACATGGATTGTGCTTCCTTATAGCCAATCAAGGAGTGACACATGTCACATGGTGAGAGGATGGAGGAAAGGGCAAGGATGAGTCAACAAAGGAGGCTCAAGAGATAAAATCTTCATAAAGACCCTCATAATGACTTGTAAGAGCAATAAAAGGGCTTGTAAGAGTCATTTATGACCTAGTGGACTTCATAAAGTTTTATGGTTGAGATATTTTGAGGGTGATGAGAGCAAATTCGACTTGGACTTGATTAGAAATGTTTTAAGCTTGTTTAGGCTTGTGCAAATGATTAGAGGATGGATTAGGATGGTTTAGGATTAGCTTAAGGATAGGCAAGTGGATGGCATTTAATGAGGGTGGGTGAAGGAAGAGATATTTGTTAACTTTGGCTTGGGTTAGTAAGTTTTAACCCATGTTTAGGGAATGTGACAAGGTTAGGAGGGGATTAGGATTAGGTTTAAAGACATCTTCTAGAAGAGTCTAGATTTTGGATGAGGATAAAGACTTTCTAGAATAGTCTAGAATTTCCTAGGATGAGGATGAAGACTTTCTAGAAGAGTCTAGAACTTCTTAGGGTGAGGATAAATTAGATTTTTAGGAAATAAATAAAGTTTTATTTATTTCAAGGGTTTGGGTTGAGGAGATATTTATTAAAACTTTTTTAATAAACATGAGGATTAATATTTAATTTTAATTAAATATTTTGAGTTGGGGTTAGGGGTAGGAAATGATGAGATTAGCCTTTAATTGAAATTAAAGAAGGATTAGAAGATTTTGGAAGAGGTTATTGGTCATAAGGAAATTGGCCGATTTTTGGGCAAAAAATAAATTTTTTATTTATTTTAGGATTTTTGGTCAATTTATTAATTAAATAATTAATAAATAAGGAAATAATGTTTAAATAAGATTTAAACATTTTTGGGAGGGATTCCTTAATTAAATATTTTTAATTAAGATAAAGGGATTTAATGGCATAAAAATTAATTAATTAATTAATTAATTAATGATGATGTCATCAGGACTTTTTCAGAAAATAAAAATACTTTATTTTCTAAAGGTTTTTAGGTGTCTACAGGAGAAGCATGGATATCCTAAAGGAGGAAATTAAGACCTTGATTTGCAAGGAAAGGGGGGGAATAAAAATTAAGCATGGCTAGAAAAATAAAAATTAGTGCCAATTTTGACAGTATTATATCTAGGAAGGAAAATTTTGCTAAATTTAATAGAAAGAATAAGGAAAAGATGATGAGACAACATCATACAAACTAAATAATAAATAGTTGCAATTTGAGATATGAGTTACTTTTCCATTATGGTAACATAATGTGAAATTTAAATTATTTCCTTTTCGAAAGTATGAAAGATATAATTTTGGATGGTATCAAAATTTTTAGGGATGGTAGAGTAATGATGTTGAGTACACACGAATCCCATAATGAAAATGAATAGGATTTTGAAGCACCCCAAAAACTATCTTGTAGGAAGTTAAAAGGCCCCATAGAGGTTATTTGCATCATTTTTGTGCTATTGATGTTTAATAATATCATTGTTGATAGAAAGATTAATGGCAAGAAGGTTCAAATGCAAATTACTAAAGTAGATGGATTAGGAGTTAGCAGGGAAGAAATAGGTTGGGATTTGAATCGACTAGATCCAAAAAAGCTAGAAAATTTCAAAGATAGGATGGTAACTTGATTCCTATTAAAAGAAGGTGGATTTCTTCATTAAATGTAGGCAATGGTGACGTATGACAAAAATTGTTGTCTTTATTTTGTGAATGAGTGGAATAACCATAGGGTTTCCATAAATGGTATTACATTCTAACTTAATGAGGATGTTATTACAATGACATCTAGGTTGTTCGTGAAGGGGAAGAAATGGAAGAAGGTTACAAAAATGGTGGATGAGAGCTAGCATGAATAATTTTTTTGAAGAAGATGAAGAACCTATTTGCTAAAGAGAAGGCTTCCAAAGGGATAATCTACCAGTTCCATGGGAAGATATCTATCTTGTGTTAATGAAGTACCTCACACTCAAAGGTAGGTTTGGAGTTTAATATTATTATCACTTCCCCCTTCTGAACCATTTTAGAAATAGAGACTTCATTTATATTTCATTCCTTCTACTACATTCCCTTAAGGATATGATTAGTGATGTTAGGGAGAAGAGAAGGGTAATAAATTTACCATCATACACTAGGGTTTGATTTTTAGACTCTACCAATTCCATCTTCCCCTCTACCCCCCTAGGGTTTTTGTGGCTGAAAATTAGTGCCACCACCAAAATTCCCTACTAAGTGCTAGCACTGGTACCAAAATCCACACTTTTAAAGGCGAATAACTTATGTGTTCCTCAAGGTTCAATGAGAGAGAACCTCATTCAAGAGAAGCACAATGGAAGCCTTAATGACCATTTTGGTATTAATAAAACACTGGAGTTGGTTTAAAGGTTCTATTAGTGGTCAAATTTTACAAGAGATGTCAAAAATAATGAAAAGTAATGTGTGGTGTGTGGTGTGTGTGAAAGAAAAAAGGGGAGCCAGTAATGTGGTTTTGTACCAAACACTCCCTATTTCTAATAGGCTATTTGAGTGCATTAGTGTGGACTTTGTGGTAGGTTTTCCTAAGACTAAAATGGGGTTGGACAATATCTATGTGGTGATAGATAGGTTTAGCAAGATGATTCATTTTATCCCTTGTAAAGCCACTCAAGGTGCTAGCTACATTGTTCATTTAATTTTCAAAGATATTAGAAGAATCCATGGATTACCCCTTAGCATAGTCTTTGATAGAGATGTGAAGTTTATGAGTCACTTTTGGAAGAATATATGGAGCAAGCTAGGAAGTAATCTATCATTTGGTTCAGCTTACCATCCACAAACTAATGGTCAAACTAAAGTGGTCAATAGATTTTTAGTTAAAAAATTATATTCCTAACCAAGGAGTATGGATATACATGGGATTTGATCATCCATCAAGTTGAATATTCCTATAATGATAATGTGAATAGGACAAAAGGGAGAAACCCTTTTAAGATTGTGTATTGTATGCACCCAAGAGGTGTGTGTGAACTCAGAGATCTAGGAGCTATGGAGCATAGAAGTGGACATGTAGAATATTTCTCTTAGACCATGAAAGAGATATAAGAACAAGTGAACAATGTTATAAAGAATAGGGTTTTTGCACCAAAAGATCAACATATCATTGCCCAATACAACTAATAGTCTTATAGAACCTCAGGAGGAAATTAATCCATGTTGCAAACCCTATGAGGGACATTGGCCCACTACCAACAATACCCCTCCTAGCAACACTCGCAACGGCTTGTGGGATTAGAACCTATGACCAAGCTCTAATACAATTTTTTTAGAAAGGACAGGGTTGTCATTGCACCAAAAGATTGACCTATCAATGCCCAATACAACCAATAGTATTATAGAACCATAGGAGGTAGTTAAAACATGTTGCAAACCCTATGAGGGACACTAGCCCATTGGGAAAAAGGAAGACTATAATAGAGGCTACTCATAAGTTGAAGGCCAAGGTAGACATATCAAGAAAGGATATATAGTTTGAAGTAGGAGACTATATTATGGTCCACCTAAAAAAATATAGACTATAGAAAGGAGTGCTGACCAAGTTCCAAATGAATAGAGTAGGTCCATGCAAGGTGTTAGCATAATATGGATAGAATACCTACAAGGTAGAGCTTCCTACAGACTTGAACATTTCACTAGTTTTGAATGTAATAGATTTGGTTAAATACAAAGGACCACTATTAGAAGTAAGTCAAAATAATAGGCAAATACTAGAAGATGTCAATGTTATAGCCTTACCTCCTAATGTGAAGCAATAAGTTGAAAGGATCTTAAAATCTAGGGTAAAGAAGTCTACTAGGCATAAGACCTACATGGAGCACCTAATCTAGTGGAAAGGACAACTAGAAGATGAATCTACATGGGTAAAGGATGACAATTGTAAAAAGCTTGCCATTGACATGTCTCTAATTTCTCCTCACATTTATTGAAAATTATGTAGAGGGAGAGAATGGTGTAGGAGCACCTAGGGATTGCTTGGGCAATCTAAATGTTTTTTTTTTTTTTTTTTGTGGGTGTGAGACTTTGGGAATTTTTGATGTGCTGGATATAAGGTCATGTTGACCATAGTGGTAGTACAAGTGAGCTCTTGTTCATAGGGTCTTAAACCTTTTGGCTAGGTGCAATTAGGGCTAGAAAGTTGTAAAGCACTCTGATTGGCACAAAAAAGGATGATGACATCATCATGAGGTCAGTATCACCTAAAATGGATTGGGATATTTCTTTTACCTTATTTGAGGTTATTGGTTGATTTTGGGAAGAAATAGGGGTCATCTGGCTAAAGTTGGGTAAAGTTGCCAAAAAGATGTAAAAGTTACATTGTACAACTTTACAACTTTGAAACATTGCTGAAGCAACATTGACAAGAAAGTTGCAATTTGATGGAAAAGAGCCCTAAGGAAAAAAAAAATACCCAACCACCATATATAAGGCATGCAAAGACCTGTGAAAAAGGTTGGATGTTAATTGTATAGATTGAGTCTTTTTGGCAATCAACATTTTGAAGCAATTTGTATGAAATTTATTTGTTATTCAGAATAGTTGGTAGTTAAAAGTTCAAGATCCATGCTATAACTTGTGTATCCTTTGGAGTATAGGTTTTCTAGATTCAGGAGGTAGATAGATTTTTTGATCATTTTATTTTCCTTTTGTGAAATTGTTTTGGATATACATTGTCACTAGTTTTTTCCAAGTACTTGTTGAAGATGGAGCTCCAATGCACTTTCACACTATCCATTTTGTAAGGCCTATTGGGAATAGTGATTAGACTCCATGTAAACAATTTTTATAGAAGAAAGGGCCCTCAAATGTAGAGGAAACATTTTTAAGGTCTTTCTGGTGAGTCTAGCTAGGGAAGACCATGAATTGATAAGCATTACTTGTAGAGGAGAAAATATAGAGTACAAATTCCTTTTGAACATGGAAGAAGGAAGTATTACCAAAATTCCATGAAGTGGAGAGGCTCATACCAATCCTGGAGCAAGCCTAAAACAATCTTTATTGTTGGAGCAACCTATGAAGCCTAAAAAGCCTAATTTTCACCTAATTTGGGTTAGGGCAATGGATGGAATGATATGACCTAAAGACCCCAAAAATATTTAAAGGGATGACTAATAAACCAAGAAACCTAGAAAATATTGTATGGCTCCTTTGGAAGGCATAGGAGAAAAACCCTATTTTCTCAAAGTAGGAGACCTAATAGGGGAATTTGGCGAGATCAGATAAGAAACTAGACTAGGAGGGATATCTAATGCCCCTATTTTCTTTCATTGGAGTCCCTTAGGACACATTTTCAAGGTTTTCTAAATCATATGGAGGATTTATACCATTGAAGATGGTTTAAGGACTATGGCAAGTGAACAAGAATGCAGCAAGAAGTTGAATAAGCATACAAACTCTTTTGGTGGGTAGGTTGGCTTAAGGAGACTAGAGTATCCTAGTGAAAAAAGGTTCCTATAGGTGCTAGGGTAGGAGAGAAAAAAATCCTAGAAGTCTTAAAGAAGACTAGGAGCATGAGTCAATGATTGGTTCATCCAATCTCCCTAATATCATACTTGTGCTGATTTCTTAAATAATAATCTTGATATTGCAAGTAATTCTCAAGGATAAATATAGATTTTGAATATTTAATATTATAATTCCTTAATATGGTCTTGAAAATATAGATCACTTGAGTATAATAGAGAACTTAACCAACTTTAAACGATAAAAGGCCTCAATGAATTAACAAAGACCAATTACTTATTCCAAATGGGAAAAATAGAGTTTTAGTACCAAATTTAAGATTATCAAAATAATTTAGAGACAATTCACATATACAATTAATTACAAGATAAAGAATTTTAATATAAAACTCTAGTTCAATTGTTTTTAGCTATAATAAAGGAAGACTAGTTGAATGAAAAAGCACAACGATTGTGATTTTTGATGATCAAGAGATTGTGTGAATTTAGTCTATTAGTGGTAATGTGAATCTTAGAGGAAATATTTTGAATACTAAGGAATATTACACAACTTCTAGAATAGGAAAAATAGTATTTATTAACTTTAGAAAGGTGTGTACAATTGAGTCATGAGCAATTGCAATATCTACTCAAGATCAACATAGATCTTTCACTTTTGTGCTATTTCATGTCCTTTGATTTATAAATATCTAGTACCCCTTGTTATACAAAATGGAGAGGTGCAACAATAGTTTTAGACCTTTCAAAGTAAATAACTACAATTAATTACAACTAGACATAAAAATTACAATAAAAACATAATTTTAATTTTCTTAATCATCATTAAAGAAGCCCATGGAAGATGTCCAATATCTTGTTCAAGTATTCACACTCTCTTGCTTGATTTCCTCATTCTATTGGCATCTATTTGATCTTTGTCTTGTCCTCTTCCAACTCAAGGTCATGGCATTCACTCACATAGTTGACATAATTTTTCCTTAATCTCATGCAACCATGTACATAATTTTGATGATACCATATTGATATTCTTCCTTTGGAGAAAGGTTTTCCTACGTAGTTGACTTCAGCTCTTGTCTTTTTGTATGCTCCTACAATGGTAAACCCATGTCTTCACTTATAATTTGAAACTCTACAACTAGAGAGTTTATGTAACCCTTTCACCTTGAAATTTCATTGTGTCACCACCTCTTCTGAATTTGGTTTTATAAAATAGTAGCATTTAATGAGCCATTAATTCAAAAATCTTGTTGAAACCATTCCACACATCTTTGGTTTGCATTTGTACACCATTAATGCCTTTTCAAAACAAAACTTGCAAAATTTGTACTATAGTTTCCAAGATATCCTCATAATGATCATATCACCTTTTGGCATGCTTATCTGGATGCCCCTTAAAAAATTGTGATGAACATTAACTATATTGAATTGTTTTCTCCATTTCAAGGCATATCCTAGACACTTCCTATGATTTGGCAGAGAATCACCATTTTGTAGAGTACTTTGATCATGTTCCGTAAAATCTCAAAAACCACCATATCAAAACCATGATGTAGTAGCACATATGAATTTTGAAAAAATCTATGTTTCACAAACCATGTTATGTCTCTTCTATGAAATTTTGACTTCACACTTCCCATGTGAAACTCCTTCCAAAATAGAAAAAATATCCTTTTCAAACCATCTCTTGACTACCCTTCATGATCTAGCAACATTTCACCATTTTGCACTAGCCTTCACACATTGACTGAAAAGTTCATTTTTTTAAATTTTTAAATTTTAATTTCACTATGCTCCCACATTTTCTCTTCTAAAATGGAAAAAAATACTCAATTGATGATCCTTTAATGCCAAGTTTTGGATAAAATTTTAGGGTTCCACCACCATGTTTTTTGAAATGTAAAGGTATAATTTCATTTACTAAAAATGGTAGTAGAAATGATGTTCACTATGTTGAAGGCCTAACAAAAAACTTTTTGAGTGTGGGATAGTTCAATGTTAAAGTTTACAAACTTGAATCAAAAGGAGGATTGTGTTAGATCATTAGAAATTTTTTGATGATGATATTTCTACTAGAAGAAATAATTGAGGTAACCTTTTTTTGGCTGAACAAAAAAATTAATAGTTGTTTGGTTTCTAAGATGGAATATATCTATTTATGACATAGAAGGTTCATTCATATAATTTTTGATAGCTTTGTAGAAGTAAGAAAGGTTAATGTGGTAAGATGATTTCCAAAACTTGTGAAACTAGACAATTTGATGTATAAAGAGTGTCAATTTGATATGTTAACTAGTAAATATTTCAAAAGAAAGTATTATTCATTAGAAAAAATCCTTGATCAAGTACATATTGATTTGTGTTGTCCCATAAGATAAAGAAGTTATAATGGTGACAGGTACTTTATCTTGTTTAATGTTGACTATTTAAGAATTATGTGGGCAATATTTCTCAAGGACAAATCAAGACCATTCAACAAGTTCAAATCTTTTAGAGTACTAGTTGAGAGGGAAAATAGGAAGGAACTTCAAGTGTTTAAAATGAGATAAAGTAGTTGAGTTTACATTAGATGAGCTTATGAAGTATTATGAACACAATGGTATAAAAAGGAAAATGTATGCTCTAAGAATTCCTTAACAAAATGGTGTTATAGAGAGGAAAAGAAGAACAATTATGGATGTTGCAAGGACTATATTTTTGAAATATAAAGAGACCAAAATAAGGGGGTCAACCCTTACAAAAAGAATACTAGTAAACAAAACACTACCACCAAACACCTACAAAAGTAACAAGAGGCATCACAACCACATAAACTATTCCAACCAAAAAACTCCAACAAGAAGTAAGCAAGTCTAGCAAATGTCTTTAACAGTCCAAACAACTAATGTTCAGGATAAACACAATAGGTAAAAGTAAGTCAACCCAACCCAAACAACACACAACCATTAATAGAAAAAAAAAACTATAGTACTAGACAAACTATAAAGTTTCAAATAAAAAACTATTAGCTTAAATAGGAAACCCAAGTCTTAGTAATGGTTGTAAACCAACAAACTAGGTAGTAGCTAGAAAAGAAAATAAACTAGGATCATTAAATCCCTCATAAACAGTCAAATTATTTCTCATCTTTTTCTTTTCCTTTCCTAACTAGAAGAAATTGAGCCTAGTAATCAACAAGAAACTTATAGAGGAGCTTATTATCTTCCATGTCCATCCCCTATTCATCCTTCTCTTGTGCCAACAACTGGAGAGTGGTGGCAGCTGCACGAGTGACCTTCAGTGCAAATTTAGAAAAAGTGTAGAATCCCTCCTCCAAGGTTTTGACTCTTATTTCTAGCTGTGTAGACTTTTCATTTTGTTCCTCCTCTTTTTCCTTACTTTCTTTATCAACCATTCTAGTTCCCTCATTAGTCATTGTCAATTGATTTTCATCCTACAAAACTTGAGGGTTAGTAAAAACATTACATTTTTCCTTTACTAGAGAGGAAATTGTGATGGCGGAAGTGTCCACTTTGTTATTGTCTTCACAAAAGGCAATGGGATGGAGGGTTAAGCTGGCTGACACATGAGTCTAGGTGGTAATGTCTTTACTAGCCAATGCTTGGATATTACCAATAGAAACCTGGGCATTATCCACCAAGTTTTCATTTTTTTCCTTTTTCCCTTCCTCTTCTTTTGTCTTGGATTCAAAGAAATTCTCCACCTCCAAGTCCCTTTCCTTGCTCTTAGAACTCCCCTCTTCCTCCTCTTCGACCCCATATCTTTTGGACTTTTTCTTATACCTAGCCTGGGTTTTAGCAAGCCTTCTCAACCTTCTCCTACCCTTTCCTCCTCCATCCTCTTCCAAATCTTCAATTTTCACCTCCATTGGTTTTTTAACCTTAATATTTTACAACCCTTTTTTTCAATAGCTAACTCTGGTTTCTATTTTTCTTATCATCTTTGTTGGGGGATGGGCACAAGGTGTACATTTTAGTATCTATGCTAGTACTTAAGGGAGAATTCTAGTGGTGGTGCTAGTTGTCAACCACTATAACCCTAGGGGGATAGAGGGCAAGATGGAACTAATAGAGTATAAAGATCAAGCCTTGGTGGATAATGGTAAAATTTTGACCCTTACTCCTTTTTTCCCTAACATCATTAACCATATCCTCTAGAGAATGTAAAAGAAAAAATAGAATAAAAATAAAATCCCTTTTTCAAAAATGATTGAGCAGTGGAAAGTGATAGTAGTAGTAAAATCCAAACATGCCTTCAAGCATAAGGTATTTCATAATTACTAGGCATACATTGTCCCATAGAGCCGGTAGCTTATCCCTTCTAAATCCTCCCCTATAATGCATTAGTTCTTCACTTTCCTTGAAAAAATTGATCATACTAGTCTCATCTGCCATTTTTGTGACCTTCCTCCATTTTTTCCCCTTTAGGGATAGCCCAGTAGCCATTTCTATTACTTCCTCATTTACTTGGAATGTAATGCCATTTATAGTGACCTTGTGCTCATTCCACCTATTCACAAATTGGAGTCACAATTTTCATCATATCCCACCATCGCTTGTATGTAGGAAAGAAATTCCCCCTCCTTTAACAAAAACTAGGTTGCCATTCTATCTTTAAAATTTTCAATCTTTGATGGTTCTAGTCTATTCAAATCTCCACTCATCTCTCCCTCACTAATTTTAGACCCTCCAACCTTAGTAATTTGCATTTGAACTTCCTTATTGTCAAGCTTGTTGTAAATATTAATCACCAATATCACAGTAATTATACAAATAACACCAATAGGGGTTTTAATCATCTCCCAAACTAGTTTTTTGGATGCTTCAAAATCCCAATCAAAATTATAATGGGATTCACACATACTTAGCATTATTATTTCCACATCCCTAAATTTACTGATAGCCTTGGTACTAAATTTTTTTGTACTTTCAAAAAGGAAGTAATTCAAATTTTTCTTTATGTTACCGTAATGGTGAAATAACTACCACCTCAAATCACCTCCATTTATTATCCAATGTATGAGACTATCTTATTAGCTTCCCCTTAAACTTTTTATTAAATTTAGCACATTTGGTTTCCTAGGTACAATGTTGCCAAAATTGGCACTAACCTTTATTTGCCTAATCATACTTAACTTTTTCTCCCCTCCTTTTCCTTGTTGATCGAGGCCTTGATTTCCTCCTTTAGAGTTTCTAAGTTTTTCCAACATTTCAATTCTCTTTATTCAAATCTCATGGTAGTAGCAACGTTTGCCACCATATTTACTTCTCTATAAATATGTTGCAACTAGACTTTCTCCATCCCATCTATGATATTTCTTATATCCATGATAACATTTAAAATATTCTAGCTTTGTTTGGAAGCTCCCTTCACCAAATCAAGGATTAATTTGGAATCACCTTCTATAGTTATTTCCTTTATCTACATTTCCCTTATTAATTGTAGCTCCCAAAGCAAAGCCATTGCTTTAACCAAATTATTACTTCCTCCTCCAACATTCCCAGAATAGACTAGCAACACATTACCATTTCTATCCCTCAGCACTACACCCATTGCTCCTATACCCCCTTTTGTAACACCATCAAAATTTAGCTTAAGCTATGTTAAGGTTGGTGGTTTCCATCTTGTTTTCTATCTCTTTAAAACCTTAGAGTTGTCAAAATTGTTGAAACTCTCTTGGATACCCCATCTCTCTACTATTTGTCTTTCTTTTCCACCTGGTTCTTCCTTTGGTAGCTTACATTTAGCAATCATTATATTTTCTTTTAGCAATTTCTACATAATTCCCATGATAAAATCCTCTAGTTTTCCCACCTCCCAAAAGATTCTATTGTTTCTTTCTTTCCAAATATGCCAGAAAATATATGGTGGAACACTTTTCCATAGGAGTATTAGTTTAGGGTGATAGAAGGGACAATCCTAGTATTCCACAAATTGAATTAAGTTATCCTTCAACACCCAACATAATCCTAATTTCTCCCAAAAAAATCCCAAATCTTTAAAATATATGGATATTTTAGAAATAGGTGGGAGATATTCTCCTCTTTTTCTTTGCAAAGATAACATTTGTTTGGTTTAAAAAAACCCCCTTTTTTTTTCAGATTGTCCAATGTTAGAATTTTTCCATGCTAAACAGTCCACCAAAAAAAATTAATTTTGTAAAGGAGATTACTTATCCAAACTTTACACCATATTAGGGAGTAGAAGTCTTTACTCCATAGATGTTTGTAAGCCAATCTTACTATAAAATTGCCACTAGGAGTTAAGTCCCATACCACTTTATCCTCGTGAATTAGAATTAGAATTCTTTGTGCTTCCATCAATTCTTCTAATTCTTTAAGGAGTTGAATATCCTCTTAGGAATACATGTCATTTTGAAATTTCTTCCACCTTCTTCCCTAGTCAATATAATCCACCACTCTTTGTCTCATCTCCTCCTTCAATTTCTCCATTAGTCTTCTAAATTTACTGTAAACCGATAGTTTTCCTCCCATCCAATTGTCCTCCTAGAACCTGATGTTATGCCCATTTCCCAAAATCCATATTACCTCTTCCCTTAGTAGTCCCCTACTCCTAATAATATTCATCCAAATTTTGGAACCTCCTTGGAGATCATTATTAAAAAGATTATGGGTGAATAGGGAGTTTGAGAGATATTTAGCTTTCATAATATTTCTCCAATCAATATTTTCTTCTCCTAGTTTGCATCTAACTTTTGCAAGGAGAGCCTTATTCAAGTCTCAAAGTCTTCTAACTCCCAATCCCCCCTCTCCTTTGGTTATAAAAATTCTACTAGTTGACTAGGTTTAATTTGTTCTTGTCTTCCATTCCTAACCAAAGAAATTTCCTCTGTATTTTCTCTAGTTTGTAAGCCATGTTCTAATTAATTTTAAAAAGGGACAAAAAATAATTGGAATTCCCTAGAGAGCTATAGAGAGTAACTATAATTTACTAGCATTACTTAGAATCTTCCCTTTCCATCCTGCCAGCTTCTTTTGGGTTCTTTCAACAATAGTGTTCCAAAATTCATTAGTCACCTCCTTAGTGGTTAATGGTAGTCCAAGATATGTGTCCAAGAGGTTGGTTAACTGACAACCTAACATGTTCCTTATCCTCCTCTATATAAGAGGCTCAGTATTAAAAAAAAAAAGCTTACTCTTAAAGTAATTTATTTGCTGCCTTGAACTTTCTTCATAATTTCTAAGTATACTCTTCCATGCCTTAGCTTCCATCATAGAGGATTCACCAAAAAAAAATGTGTCATCAACAAATTGTTGTAACACTTTAGTATTAGCAGTAGTTGCAGGTTTTTTACTTTTAACACATCTTATATTAACCAATTTAGAAAATGATCTACCCAACACCTCTACCACCATAATAAAAAGATAAGGAGATAGTAAGTCACCTTGTCTTAGTCCTCTTTCCACAAAAAAATTAACCCAAAGAGAGCCATTTAGAAGGACAACATAATGAACCATCCCTACCATCATCTTAATAAGATTTATGATTCTACCATTAAACCCCACTCTTCCAAGGACATCATATAGGAAGTCCCACTTTACCTTATAATATGCCTTAGAGATATCCAACTTGAAAGCCATACTAGGTTTTTATTCCTTTCCATAGAATGTATGATTTCATGAGTAGCTATCACTGCATCTAGGATTTGTCTACCCAACACAAACCCCTTCTATGGTGTTCCTATGATGCTTTCAAGGAAAGGCTTAATCCTATTCACTAACACTTTGCAAATATCTTATACATTGTGTAATAGAGGCTTATAGGTCTAAAATCTAGTAGAGTCAGAGGTGTCAGAGTCATGAGGACCAAGGCAATAAAGGTTTTATTTATTGTTTTTAGAAACTTCCCCATTTTGAAGAAATCTCTGGTAGCCCATATTAGTTCACCTTTAATGACCTCCTAAAATTTCTGGAAAAATGTTGGGGGGAAACCATAAGGTCTTGGGGCCTTATAGGCTTTCATGGAAAACACAACCCTTTTCACTTCCTCTTCCATGATGTTTCCTAGAATGCTATTATTTTCCACATCTCCTAGCACCTATGGGATTGTATTTATCAAAAATCTTTTCATAACCTAATTTCCAATATTATTATCCTTTTTAAAGGCCTTGTAGAAATATTCTATTGCATGTCTTCCCATTTCCTCTTTATCCTTATATTCTTTTCCCCCTTCTCCTTTGAACCCATTAATTGTGTTTCTTCTTTTATGATTGGAAGCTGACCTATGGAAGAAAGTGGTGTTCTTGTCTCCCCTAGTTAACCATTAAACCCTTGATCTTTGCTTCCAAAAAATTTCCTCCCTTAAAATGATGTCCTTCCATTTCATTTTTTAATATTCTTCCTCTTCTTGAGTAATAACATCTAGATTATTACCCTCAACAATCTCCTTTTGCAACTTTTTAAGTTTTTCCTCCACTTCCCCTTTAATCTTGTACAAATCTCCAAAGGAACTTATAGTCAAACCCTTAACATTACTCCTTATATTATCCAACTTTTGCATTAGTTTGTACATAGCAATACCATCTATCTTTATATTCCACCATTCTTGGATTCAATCTTTGAATTCTGGGTGGGATTGCCACATAATTTCATATTTGAAGGGTTTTGATGCTCCTCTTAAACCATCCTCCTGATGAAAAATTAAAGGGAAATGATCAGAGGTAGTTCTTGTGAGATTCTTCAAAAGGGAATTACCCAACCGGTCCCAATTCCTTGACACCATTAGTCTATCCAATCTTACTTGGATGAGATCTCTTCCTTTTCTATTTTTAGTCCATGTGAATGGGTTCCCTCTTAAATCAACATAAATAAAATCCATTCTTCCCATAAAATCATGAAGATCTTGCAACCTTTCAGGGTTGTCTCTATTTCCCCCTAATTTTTTTGAGTGATAGAGGGGGGTATTAAAATATCCCATACACATTAATTGTTTATCCTTTATGGTTTCTATAATCCTTTCCATCTTTCCTTAAGTTTCCTTCCTCCCTACCTTGTTTTTAGAAGCATAAATGTTTATAAGACCCCATTTTTCATTACTAGTTTGGAACTCAGTTATTATAAAAAAATTGTCCTTTCATATCTCAATTCCAGTCATAGAGCATGGGTTCCACATGGTTGCAATAACCTCTGAGGCTCCATCAGCATCCATATGTATGAAGGTAGCCCACAGTTAGACATGGCTTACTAGCCTAAAAAAATTGGCACTAGAC